>CM076584.1:324423443-324605725 GCA_034641835.2 Pinus albicaulis | reverse complement strand
ACATCCTTAAAATGATAAATAAATAATTTATTTATTTATTATTTACAAATAGGGGGATTTGACCAAAGCAAATTCTTTTTCCCTCCAACAAATATAATAAAATATTCCAGAAAATTTGGATCTTGATTTGGTTAATAATATTTTAATTATGCACCAATATCTAGACTAACTCAATATTTTGTTATAAATAGAAGGGTTTTTCCATTCATTTTTCACCTTTTTTTGCCTAAAGATCACTCTGGATCTCAACCCTTTGTCTGGCTATTGATCCACCATCATCACCATACTTTTCCATTTTTGTCTGGGTTTTCTACACCATCAAGAGAGATGAATTCTAAATCTGAAGTGCTGAGGACTTACAAGAACCCATCCCATTGAGGAGAACCACGAACACCCTCTTGTGTTTTCCTCCCAGGTACCAATAATACAAAATTCATTTGATATATTCTTGTCTTGTCTATTGGATGCATGGAGTAAATCTTGTTTTTTCTACTATTCAATGTCTTCTAATGCATAGATCTATATTTTTGCAGCATTTGTCTTGATCATCTAACTGCAGATCTGAAGATATTAGCAGTCATTTATGCTATTAGGGCTATTTGTTATGTGCAGCTAAAGTGGTATTTTTTCGTACGCTTGGAATTGAGATTCATACTAACACCTCTCAAACACAAAAATTTGACTCTAATACTTGGGATAGAAAACCAAAAACTTGGATTTTTCATCATAGCCTTAAAAAAATAGTGGAGCTCTATAGTACTAAAAGAGAAAACCTAGATGGAACCAAGTCCAAGTGATGCAGCATTGGAAGATGAAATTCTTATAAATGTTCAAGATAAAGAGTTAATTCAAAGTTCAAACATTACTGAATCCAAGCCAAAGATGTTGATATTAACTGTTTGAGTTTCATATATATATTTCTGGAAATAAAGGTTTGTTATTTTCCATGCATTAACCTTTGTTGTGAGAAGTTCCTAAAAACTACGCGTATCCAACCACATACTTTAAGACCATAAAGAGTAACAAGATTAGATAAGGGAAGCCTTAACCTGCTTCTCCAACACCCATCACTATTGAGGAATTAGTCTGTTGTCAAAAGGAGGAATATAAGAAAGAAAATAGACAATAAGTGCAAATAACCTCCAATAAAATCAAGTGAAAACAACCACATATCTAACAAAGAAGGCTACGTATCAAGGAAACCAATATTTCAGGAAAATCCATTAAGCTATAGGAAGGACCTGTAGAGCCAGAGAAAAAAATGGTGCAGCTAAAGGAAGATACAAAACACCTACAACATGGGACTGTGGGGCTACAGGAATAGTATCCCAAATTATAGGAGCTGGACCACTATCCATATCATGGATATTACTATGCCTATATTGAGGCACAAAAGATACTCCCTAGTTACTTTGTAGTTGAACTATTCTTTGAATTAGAAAAGGAAAGGGCTAGGACTCATATATGGATTCAAATTTCCAAATAAAAAAGGGTTAAAGATGTGGGTATTATAGATGAGAAAATGAAGGATATGGGGTAAGATATGGTTGAACTTATGTTCAAGGAAACCAATATAATGGACCACATGCAAAAGGAGAATAAAAAGTTGAAGGCCTAGCTACATGAAACGGAGGAAAAACTTTCCAATATGGCTAGTTTGTCCATGGAAGCCACACACTCTAGACATCCATTAAAAACATACTCTCTATTCGTCAAATACTAATGGTGCTAATTTTAGACTAGAGTATTATCCCGACAAGGATCCCCTCCTTTCCAAAATATCAAAAAATTCATTGATTTTTTCCTTAGGTGTAACATTCAAGATAGGGATAATATGGCATAATTTTATATGGATAATTTAATACTACTTTCTATGAATGTGTGGGACCCCAAATCTCAGCTAGGTGATGTGAAATTTATTTCTTTAGCCTCCTGGATGAACCGTGAAGAGACCATGGCAGAATAAATCAAAAGAATCATGGAAAAAGAGATATAATAACCTTTGTGGATCATGGAATAAATACAAGGCCCTCACATTGTCACTATTAACCAAATGATTATAGTAGGAGATCAAACAATGACATTTGTCTACAAAAAAAAATAGGAGTAGGAAAAACTTCATTTTGAAGATACCTTTAGATTGTTGGGAGATGAGAGCCTACAAGCATGCCAAAGAAGGTGGCATACCTTGCCACACAGTTTGTGAATAAATGAATATCATTCACCAAAGAGGTTGAGGAGTGTTTTGGATAGAAGAAAGATAAACGAAAGAAAGATTAACTAGCCAAAACAGATGTAAATCGTTCCAAAATATCTCTTGTTTGATTTAATATTCCACCACAAGGCCAAAAGTAGTAATTTCAGAGAATCAAGAGTATTCATTCAAGTGCTTGTCTTAAAAAGTGGGTCACTGCCACTTTATAGTCTTTCTCTTGGATAGAAGGGGCTCCAAGGAGACATTAGTTGTCAAAAGGAAACAGTTAATGTAGTTGGTTGCTATGGGGTTGTTTTTGGCTCCTTAGTCCTAATTGCATGCTTGTCTTGATCAAATGAAAACCCTCTATATACTAGTGTACATTGTTGCAGGGCAATAATTGATAGTCAACAGAGTTGGTGATATCTTTGATTCTGCAGTACTTAGTAGCAACTGGTGGTATATAACTTGGTAGTACTCAATGATCAGTGAAAAAAGAGATTTAAAATTCAATGCTTTGCATGCAAGTAGAGTTATTTGCTTCAATAGCCTTTAATATTGTCTACAGGAAGGTATTCATTCCATTTTATTGGCTTGTTAAAGTTAGGACATGTATTCTTTCAATAAGTAGTGCCTTTTTTCCAATGAGGATTCCAAATTTTTAAGTTTAGTAGCATTGTTATTTCTCATCCTTTTGATGTGATAACTTGAAAACTTTTGACTAAAAGGAGGAAGTCATGGATTCTATCACCAAAATATGAATTTTTGATTTCTTTGGATCTCCTTTCCTACTGAATGTGTATGACCAATGGAGTCTCCAAAAGAACATGTATCTTTAGAGTTTAATCCTTTTGATAACACCACTTACATGCCTATTATAAGTCCCCTAAAATATGCATCGTTGTTGGTGGATGAACCTAGGCCAATATGGAAAAGGATTGGGAAGTATAACTTACGAGCTTTAGATTATCTAGCCAAACCATTAATTCGTGTTGTATATATTCTATCAGCCTATGATGCAATTGATATTTGTGGTCTAACTTTTAAAGACTCTTAATTATGAGCATTGAGAAGCTTAGCAATCCCTTTAGCAAGCTAAAAACATTGATTCCATCTATGTCACATGGTTCACTGAAATTCAAACTTGAGGTTTAAAATTCAACGAACCTAAAGAAAATTCTTAGGTTTGATTAGGTTCTTCAAACCTCATGACCTAACCTCAAGTTTAATTCAATTTAAATTTGAACTTGAAGGAAAAATTGGGTTTTTTTATTGGCTTTCTCATTTTTTATAAATAATAAAGTAAAGTTTTGCTAACCCTACATCCCTTGACTTAGAATCCTTTTTGCACTTTTTTGTTCACTCTTCACTCAACCAACTTGTCTCCGTTGCCCATGTCACTGACCCTCTTTCCATTGCTTCTGACCCTATTTCAAGGTCATTTAGAAGCATATTTGATTTTTTATACAGAAAATAGAACATCTCCGTGATAACAATATTGGAGCATTGTTCTATGAAATTAACCATATGGAAAGACAAAGAATCCTTGTGATAAGAAATACCATCAACCCTGACATCCATGTGACAAATTTCACTCAAATATTTTGTCAAACACTTTGGTGACAGACTCAAACAAAACTCAAATTCAGAGTTATAAGGCATATCTGAAGTAGATGCATGTGTCTTGTTTTCCTTATTTTTTTAGGTCACAAAGAATAGCTTTAGTCTTCGTATATGAGCTTGTAACTAACATGCTATGAGAAGAAGTGAACACTACTACATGTGTAGCAATTAATTCAAGGGTTTCTTCAAACATTTTGCATGCAACAAAACTATATCAAATAAATGGTAGTAGAATATGAAGGAATTATACATAAACCCATAAAAAATGTATTTCTAGAGAAAAAAATAATTATTTAGAAGCATACCCTACTTTCCATTGTGAATACAAGTCAACAACATTCAACTTAAGTAAGGTTGTGGCATAAAACAAAGAAATCTTGTTAGAGGCATTTAGACAAACAATTAGTGAGCAACCTCATTAATTTCAAAGGCTTGTGTTACAACCACCCAATGAATGGTCTCAAATGTAGTATTTACATTGTGCATCCTTACGAAATAGTCCTCCATACAAATATGTGGCTTAGGATATCTGCAACTCTAAATCTAACCAACAAACTTGCATGGAAATTGAAAGGCGACTAGGAATTGTCTTGGGAAACATCAAAACCTCTTAATATATTTATATATTTCAAGTGCCAAACTTACACCCATTTCCTACCAAATTTAGAGTTAAAAGGTTAAACTTATGGCTTAAGAAAAATGCCTTGTTTTGTGTCTTGGGTGCATGCAGCCTAAGTGAAAATAAGGGAATTTTTGTACTAAAATGAAGGTGCTCTAGATGTACCTCTCAAGCTAAAAACAATATAATTTCTAGATCTCTAAATACCTCAGAAAATGTCACCAACAGTGATTAAAAAATAAATATGAAATGCAAGACATAAAATATAATAAAAATAACTAAATAAGAACATGAACTTATTATGCGAGTACATGCACAGGAATTTTGAAGCCAAACTGAAAAATTTTGAAGCATGAAGAAACCACATTACCATTTTTCCACTTAGCCTTTCAATGTGGCCCTAGCAGATTAATGTTTCCTTTGACGTGACCCTATCAGATTAATGTCTCCTCTGATGCAACCCTAGCAAATCAATGTCTCAACATTTGAATGGGTGGCGTTTATGTTGACAAGGCGTTGTATGGGAAGTCTGTTGATGACTCTGTGGTGATTCAAATCGCAGATAGATGGTCTGGCTATGGGGGAAGGAGAATAGAGCGGGAAAAAAGATTATGGCATGAAATAAGACTTAGTGGAAGATAAAATATAATATATACAATATATTATATATAATTAGTCTTATGTATTATATATAATATAGCCTAGGTGAAGAGGTAGCATAGCCAAAGGAAGCCAAATGAACTGTCAATTTTGGTTCACATAGGAGGATTCAAAATGCTTAGATTATAAAACACCAAAATGATATATATATATATATATATATGATGCCTCGCAAAACTATTAGTTGAAAACCATGTGATAGTCTAATATCATGTGCCAATACAATTTTCTCAAGGCAAAATATGAGCTAAAACAAGAAGCATTCTCAGTTGCATGGTCTAAAACCATTTTGAGCCAATAAAAAAATATGTCCTAAAATAACCACCTCAACCAACTCAAAGACATAGTGTATTAGTGAAAGAGAAGAAGTGAACTCTAAAATATGCCCACTCGCATGTGTGGATGATGTGTAATCAAAACGTAGTAATATTTTTCCTATGAAAAATTTTAGTAGCATCATAACTAGGTCAATTTTTGCCCAATTTTCTAATATGACCTCATTTTTAAAATATCATAGTCCTTCTGCATTTAATGGCATATATTCAAGGAAAATTTGGGAATTATTACAAAATATAGCTACTCCTGAAGCTGACTTCCCTAAAAAATGTGTTCTAACGAGCTTGTTAACCTCAAGAATTGGTCCATGTGGCATATGATGATGATGTGGATTCCTTCTCATCATATAGCACACTATCATGGATACCTAGATAATCTATTTCACTATAGTGTCACATATCCTAAGAAAAATAACACAAATCCAAAAATAAACATATATGTTTATATGCATGTGTTATTTTTGGATTTCTTCTCGATTAGTCTCCCTTAGAATTTTGTAGATTGTGTTGTGACGAATAATTTAATAGATTGTGTTGTGACAAATAATTTTCTTGTGGGTTTGGCATAATTTCCTGATCTCTATATCTATGACTTAGGTGGGTTTGAAACCTCTAGACCATAGACCTAAAAGATAGTTCACAATGTTGTCTACCAAAATTAGATCCATCACCGTTTGTGCCAATTTGTATTCTATCCCTAATATATCTCTTTGGAATTTTGATTTACATTCGCCATTTATTTTTCATGTGTCGATGCGTTAGTTTTCATTTTGTCTCTAGTCAAAATTGTCCTAAAATTGTCATATTTTGTCTCAAATTTTTTACCTAGTTAGCATGCAAACAACATGGTTATAGAATGTTACACTTGAGTGGTTCCCAATCCAAGTTAGTTTCAACTTCCACAACTACCCATAATGAACAATACACAATCAATCCTCCCACTTCAAATGATGCATAATTTCACCCTTTACAAGTCGTAGGTACCAATTGGTAGTCAAGAAGAAGACGCAAATGAAGATGGTGCATATAGAATCAAACTTTCATTCATATCTAGAAATCAAAACCAAAGATGTAAGTGGTGATGCCACAAACTTGTAAAATGCATCAAGTTGTTCCTTGTGCAAGCCAATACAAGAGTTGGTATAGACCACTACAATGATACTTGTTTTAATTCTAAACTCATCACATCTCACCACCTTTTCACCACAAGACATGGACCCAAATTTAAGAGACAAAATTATATAGAATTAAATTTATCATGATTCAGTGTATACACGTTTATTAATATTAGTACTTTTATTTTTTTTCTTTTCATTTCAAAAAATATTGTAATTTTATATGTTTGTTTATTAAATATTTTAAGTGAAGATATTGATATTTTGTATAATTTTCATAGATTTTCCATTTTATTTTTTTAATAGTGAAAGTAATAATCACCAATGAAAATATTAATTGATAAATTTAAATGACTCAAAGAAATTTAGACAAAAATATATACCTCTTAAATATAAGGAAGATTTCCACTTTCAAATCTTGTTATAATTTTCAACAAAACATGTTGTCTAAGTATAAATGTTTTTGTTATAAAATGAGAACATAAAAATTTGAGCATAACAAGCAATCAATTCTCATTTCAATCAAAATATGGTAGTAGTGTTGTAATCCGGTTAAAATTCATTTCAACACCCATACAAAATGTTCAACCATTTTTAATCTAGAGAAAGATGGTAATAATAGTGTAATCTAGCTAAAAATCATTTCAACATCCATATGAAATGTTAAACCTTTCTAAAGGTAAGAAACTCCTTTGTATATTAGGTTTGTTTTAAAAATATAAAATGAGGTTTGCAACAATGTTACACTTATTTTAATGTAAGTAATTTTTTCATGTGAATCCTTTTTTTTCACAATAATTAAATAGAAAGTGGCTTAATACAAATCATAAAAAGAATTAATCATTACTAGGGATTTACCAAATTTAAATTTATAACCTAGGACTTTTTTATAATAAAGGATTTTTCGATAATATATTTTGGAAAATAATTGAAAAAAATAGATTAATATTTAAAACTTAATAAATAATAACCTACATAATTTTAATAAAAAATAATTCCATACATGATTTGAATAAAAAATTGATTTACTTTCAATTTTTAATCTAAATCATTTGTAAAATGTTTATTTAAAAATTTGACTACAATGTATTAGATTCTTGTCTTATTGTATAGTCACAATCTATTAAATATTGCGAAACCTGTCTTAATGTCATAATACTGATGGTTGTCCACACAAGTCGCAATACAAATAGTTGTCCCCCATTCCGTCGCACTGCCGACAAGGGTCTCCAAACATCGCTATAGCGACGTTTACTCCAAATGTCGTAATACAGACTCATGTATTAGAAACGTTGCATTTCCGACGTTGTGTCCCTAACCGTCAGTGTATCGATGACGTTCCTAAACGTCACAATATCGACGATGTCCCTATATGTTGGTATAGCGACGGTTATTGGCAGGATTAACACTGTTACCGATCAAATAGGTAACCTGACCTCAAAACGGGAACTCTAGCCCAAAAAGTCTCAAAAAACATGAAAAAACACCCCAAAAACAAAAAGTGTCTTCCAGAACGCACTTCGTTTTTTTTTAAGGTCAAATTTCAACATTTTATAAAATTATGCTAAAAACAAAATTGTTTCTTGAAAAAAGGATTGAAAAAACACCCTCAAAACAAAACAAGTTGATGCTGGAATAACAAAAAAACAAATTGTGTCGCATTTTTAAAAACAGAAATAACATTTTTTAATTTTAAAAATTCAAACATTAAAAAAAACCTAAAATTTAAGAAAAAAAATAAATTTAAAAAATAAAAACATTTAAAAGCTTAAAATTTAAACCTATATGAAGATTAAAAAAAATAAAAATTTTAATTCAAACATTAAAAAAAACCTAAAATTTAAGGAAAAAAAAATTTAAAAAAAAAAAATTTAAGATTAAAATTTAAAAAATATAGAAATTAAAAAATAAAAATAAAAACATTAAATTAAAAAAAAAAACAAAAAAAAAAAAACAAGTTAAAAAAAGAAGGAAATTATAAAAAATAAAATATAGAAATTAAATTTAAAAAAGAAAAAGAAAATGCTTATTAAATTTAAAAAAAAAAAAAAAAAAAATTAAACAAAAAAATTAAATTTAAGGAAATATATTAAATTTTAATAAATTAAAAAATTTAAAAAAAAAACATTATTTAAATTAAAAGTAAAAAAATGAAAAGTTAATTAAAAATAAAAAATAAAAATAAAATACAATGAAAATATTAAATTTAAAACAATATATATTAAAAAAACAAATAAACTATAAAAAAAAAAAATTTAATTTAAATTATAAAAAATAAAATATATATATATATATATGAACTTAAATTAAAATATGCATATATATCAGATTTTATTAAATTAAAAAAAAAAAAAATTAATATTAAAATAACAAATTAAATTTAAAAACAAAAATATTAAATTTTAATAAATAAATAAATAAACAAATAAATTTTGAAAGAAAAAATAAATTTTAAATATAAAAGAAAAAAAACCATTGTCAAAAGAAAAACTAAAAAAAACAATTAAAAATGGAAAATTGAAAAATATATATATATATATATATATATATATATATATATATATATATATTAAATAAAAAAAACAAATTAATTTAAAAAAATTAAGTTTAATTTAAAAAAATCTAATTTTAAATACACAATTTTAATTGAAATATAAAAATATAAAGAATTTTATGTAATTAACAAAAAAAAATAATAATAATAATAAAGTAAAACATTTTAAAAACAATATTAAATCCAAATAAATTTTAAAAAAAATACAAAATTTATTAAATTTTATAAAATTATACTAAAAAGCTAAAGGTAAAACTTAAAAATAAAGAAAAATTATGAAATTTAAAAATAAAAAAAATAAAAAAAAAATCAATTAAATAATTAAAAAAAAACAAAATTTAATAAAAATTATTCAAAAAAAAAAAAAAAAAAAAATTTAAAAAAAAATAAATACGTATTTTAAATTAAAAAAATTTAACACATCAATTCAAAAAAAAAAAAAAACTCGACGGGCGGTGGGGGTTGGTGGTGGTGGTGGCGGCGGGCCGCCCCCGTGGCACCACCCGACGCCCAGCGGGTGGGGCTGCGCAGACCCCGCCCGCTCGGCGCCGGGGGCCGGCCGGGCAGCGCCACGGGGGCGGACCGCCGCCACCACCACCACCAACCCCCACCGCCAGTCGATTTTTTTTTTTTTTTTAATTGATTTTTTTTTAATTTTTTTTTATAATTTAATTTTTTTATTTAAAATAAAAGTTGTTTTGCTTTTTTTCTAATTTTGTTTTTATTTTTTTTTTAATTTATTATTTTTTTGTTTTAAAATTTATATATATATATATATTTTATTTTTATTTGAATTTTTTTTTTTTTTTTAATTTCAAAAGATTTAAAATTATTTTTCTTATTCAATTTTTTAATTTTAAATTCAATTTGTTTAATTTTTCTTTTATATTTAATATTATAGATTAAATTCTATAAATTGTTTCATTTAAAAAAAAAACACTAAATTTATGTATATTCTTTTTTTAATTATTTGCACGTGGTTTTTTTCATTTTTTTGTTTTTTAATGATAGTTTTTTCTATTTTAATTTTCTTTTTCAATTTTAATTGTTTTTTTTTTTATTTTATTTTTTTGTTAATTTTAAAATTTGTATTTTTTTTTTTATTATTATTATTTTTTTAATTTTAAATTTTTTTTTTTTTTTTTTAAATCTAAATTTTAATTTATATATATATATTATTATATGGTTTTTTTTAATAATTTAGAAAAAAATGTTTTTGATGTTTTTTTTTTTTTTTTTTTTTTTGGTCAATTTTGTTTTTTCTTTAAATTATGTGTTTTTTTTTCAAATTTTGTCATTTCCTTTGATATAATTTTCAAATATTTTTGTTTTTTTTATTTATTTTTGTTTAATTTTTTTATTTTTACGAGCTATTTTTGTTTTTTTTTACATTTTTATTAGTTTTTTTTATTGTTTTTATATATTTTTTTTATCTAAGTTTTGTATTTTATTACGAACATGAAAATCACCACTCTTAAAAAAAAAGGTTGATGCAGCATCAATACGTTTCAAAATTAGCATGAAAATCACCGCTCTAAAAAAAAAAATTGATGCTGCATCAATACATTTCAAAATTAGCATGAAAATCACCGCTCTAAAAAAAAAAAGTTCATGCTGCATCAATACATTTCAAAATTAGCATGAAAATCACTAACATTTTAAAACAAATATTCATACTTCATAAATAAAAATATTAGAGTGTCAAAAATGTGCACACAAAAAAAAAGTGGTGATTCTGCATCACCACTTTTCAAAATCGGGTGCTTTTTATGCTACCAAAAAAAAGTAGGTAACATTGTGGTTACCTATTTCATCGGTAACATTGTTGATTTTTAAAAATTAAGAAAAATTGGGGAAATTTTCGACAAGACGTCAAAAGTGTCAGAACTAAAGTGTCGAAATTTTGACCAAATGTACTAGTGTGAGAAAATAGTGAATGTAAAAGTTGTTTGTCTCACGATGAAGATGAGGAATAAATGGTTGAAAGACATCCCTCATTAGCAGCACCACCTCCACCAACACAAGGACAGCAAGGGACACCACAAGCAGGTATGAGAACACCCTTGAGAAGTGATGACAGTGCTTCTCCAAGCACATCACAAGGAGCTGATTTGAGTGCTTCTACAAGCACAAGTTCAGCAAGTGAAAGAGGGACCAAATTCAGAAGTCTGAATGAAATCTACGAGCAAGAGGCAAATAATGAAGGTATGAACTCTTTATTTGCATTGTATTGTCATGTTGAAGATCCTATTCATTTTGAAGAAGATGTAAAAGATAAGAAATTGATAGATGCTATGGATGAAGAGAAAAATAGGACATGGGAATTAGTTGATCTCCCAAAAGGCAAAGAAGTAATTGGAGTGAAATGGGTTTATAAAACCAAAAGCAATGCTAAAGGTAAGATTGAAAGGCACAAGGCCAGACTTGTTGTCAAAGGCTACAAGCAGCAACAAGGAAGAGATTATGAGGAAACTTTTGCACCAGTTGCAAGAATGGAAACAGTAAGAGCAGTGTTGTCCATAGCAGCACAACAGAAGTGGAAATTTTACCAAATGGATGTGAAATCAGCATTCCTAAATGGAGTATCGATGGAAGAGGTATATGTTAAACAACCTCTGGGATATGAGAAAGAAGGCCAAGAGCACAAGGTATGCAGATTGAAAAAAAAATTGTATGGGTTGAAACAAGCACCAAGAGCATGGTACAGTAGGATAGATGCATATCTACTGGAAAATGGGTTTGAGAAATGTGAAGGAGAACCCACATTATATATCAAATAAAAATATGGTAAGATTCTCATTGTTGTTTTACATGTTAATGATGTGATATTTACAGGTGATGATGCTTACCTTATTGAAACTTTTAAAACAGTCATTAAGGATGAATTTCAAATGACTGACATGGGATTGTTGAGATAATTCTTAGGAATAGAAGTAGAAAAAAATGAAAATAAGATTTTTATTTCTCAAGCAAAATATGTGAAAGAAGTTTTGGAAAGAGTTAACATGCAGGATTGCAAGGCAGCAATAACTCCTATAGTGATGGGATTGAAGTTAAGCAAAGAAGACAACAGTAAGGATTTTGATCCAAGTTTGTATAAGAGCATAGTTGGCAGCCTTATGTATTTGACTGCAACTAAGTCTAATATTATGTATGATGTAAGTTTAATTTCCATATTTATGGAAAGGCCAAAGGAGGCACATTGGCAAGTAGCACTAAGAATTTTAAGGTATGTGAAAGAAACAAAGGGGTATGGTATTTTATACACCTCTTCAGAAAATTTTGAATTGATTGGATATACTAATAGTGATTGGGCTAGAAGTATAGATGAGAGGAAAAGCACTTCTGGATATGTTTTTCATATGGGATCAGGAGCCATCTCTTGAGCTTATAAGAAACAACCAATTATGGATTTATGAACAACAGAGGCAGAGTATGTAGCCGCTGTAATAGCAACATATCAAACAGTATGGATGAGGAGAATGTTAAGAATTTTGTGTCATGAACAGGTAAAATGCACAACAGTTTATTCTAATAATAGCTCAGTTATAGTTTTATCCAAGAATTCAGTGTTTCATAAGAGGACCAAACACATTGATGCAAAGTATCACTACATCAGAGAGTTAGTGAACAATGGAGAAATTGTTCTGAAGCAATGCAGAACAGAAGAGAAGTTTGTTGATATATTAACAAAACCATTGGGGCAAAAAAGTTTTAACTATCTCAGAAAATGTCTAGGTATGCAAGAGAACAACAGTTGTAATTAAGGGGGAGTGTTGGAAATTAATTCCAACTACAAGCCTAAGCAGCAGGACAACAAGCTTTATTTTTTATTTGAAACTGAAGGACGGAAGCAGCCCAGATTTATTGTTTTGGTTTGCACTCAATCGTGCATTAAATTTCTGAGTTTGAATCCCTACAAAAGCAACCTGGCAGTAGCCCTCTTCCGATCCACCAAATCGTGGTCTACACCAAGTTACCTCCCACCTTAACACCATTCACCTAACTGCATTTAAGACGCGATAAGACAAAGTTTCAATTTTGGTTTTAATGCTTTATGTCAGATAGTTTTATTTAATAAATTTTTCTTTTAATTTATTTTTTTATATACATATAGACAGCAATGTTATGTAATGTTGTGTATGCAAAAACAAAGAAGACTGTGTATGTAGAGAGAAAAGGAACGTTGTGTGTGTAGCAGCAAGCACTGTGTGTAGCAGCAACAGAAGACTGTGTGTAACATCAAGTGTATGTTATTTGTGTAACAGCAAGTGAATGTTGTGTATGTAACAGCAAGTGAATGTTGTTTTTGTAACAACAAAATGAAGTTGTGTGTGTAACAGCAAACGAATGTTGTGTATGTAACAGCAAGTGAATGTTATGTCTATAACAGAAAATGAAACATTGTGTGTGTAACAGCAAAGGAACGATGTGTGTGTAACAGCAAATGAAGAAGACAGCAAAGGAACAATATGTTTGTAACAGCAAATGAAAAAGACAGCAAAGGAGCGATGTGTGTGTAATAGCAAAGAAGCGTTGTGTGTGTGTAATAGCACAGTAAAAAAAAAAAAATTGTAAATCCAGAACAGTAGTTCTGATGCTTTGTAACAACACGAAATTTTGAATGATAAAGAGTGAATTTGCTTCCCACTGTGTGTGTGATTTTTGCAGAGTATTTGTTTTGATTGTTCTCTCTGTGTTAGAAGAGGAATGTTTGTTTCCTCTCACTGTTGTTCAGGAATTATCGGAAATTCCAACACTCCTTGACACATCAAGAATATGCCACCTCAACCCAATATGAGTATTAAAAACCATTATTTCTCTCTTCTTTTGATCTAATTGGAGGATTTGACATTTAGAGCTTTTTGTTGCATTAAAATTACGAATCTAATTATAGCTTAATGGATGGAAGCAAGTAGTTCGAATAGCTTTGACAATTTGCAATGACAAATTATTTGATATTTATCTTCAGTGATAGAATATAGCTTTGACAATTGCAATAATAAATTATCATATTTTATCTTCAGTGATAGAAACACGAGCTTCTTTTGCACGTTTCATCTCGTGGATCATGGTTTTAACCTATTATTAATCCATTAAACCATGTAACATGTAACCATTACATCTATGTATCATCGTTTTTAAGGTTATTATCATCGGTTACGTTTTGTTTTTAACCATTACATATTAAACCATGTAACCATTATACCTTGTATATCATCATTCAAAAGGTTATTATCATCGGTTACCTTCCCTAACTTAACTTAAGTTTGGTCTAACATATCCGCAAGGACTACTGCAATGCTAATTGACCTTGTTATTAAGAATGTCGCATCTTTCTCTTAATGGTAATACACTAACAGTTACAATTAATTGAAACAAATGGAAGCGATGTAACAAATGGAAATGAATTGTTTTGAAGTTGCTCTCTCATTTATGAAAAAATTTAGACATTACCTTAGGCTAAGCAATCTCTATTGTAAGCATAGATATATTAAACAACTGTATAACCGTGTCACATTCCTTTCAAATGATATTTTATCTCTGTTTGAGCACTGAGATTTCAAGAATATTTTATCTCTGTATAACACTCACCTCCGGAGCAAAGGCTCCACTGCATGGTTCAGCAAAGGAAAGAGAGGAATTGTATTTGGACAAAATGAGTCGTTTAATAGCCCTGAGCCTTACTGTTCCACGTTTGTAATGTGTGACTTTTCTTTTCAATAGAGAAGATAAGATTTAAAACTAAAGGTTATTAAATTTGCTTAAAATTATTAAATATCTTATTTTTTTTATTCTAAAATATCAATCTCATTAAGAATTGGATATTGGATTCCTATTAAAGCATATAACAATTAAACTTGAATGTAAAAATCCCAGCCATTCCTTCTTCTTTTTTGACCTGGACTAAAACACATACTATATATGTGCACGTTTAAACGCCTGCTATTCTCAAGAGCAATGTACGTTGGATTTTTGCAATTTCTATCACCATTCATTGGCACCTGTCACCACGTTAGAAATGTTTCTGCGGTGACTTTTCCTTTGATGTCATTCATATATTTCACGAACTGTACGCATGAAATGGTCTCACGCTGGAGGTGTTATGTGGCCCCTTAATGGTGTCGCTGTTTGGTTGTTGCAAGCAGAAAAAACAGCAAATCTCGTGATCTCCTTGAATATGTGAGAAGAAACAGATGGAGAACGAGAATGTGGTACCGTGCATCTAAATGTTTAGATGCATGGATGAGGTGACAAATTTGTGGAGTGGAAGCTATTCCACACATAATAACAAAGTATGATAACGATGTGTTAAACAATTTGGCAAAAGGAGGGGACAAAGAATATCAGAGAATCATATCTGTAGGTAAAGTCCATCAGCACCATTTAATTGAAGTGGACAAGAAATTAAAAGGAATGGTTTATATGTTTCTTTGTGTTATTATTGAGTGGTTGGCATATTTTTGTTTCAAATTTAATTTGGAGACATCTTTGGTTAGCTGTGGTTTTTCAGTTCATAAATTCTTGATATATTTCACTTACATGTTATTGGATATATTTTTATAATGGCAACATTTAAGTTTGTTGTTACACAATATAGATTTACCAAAATTAAACAAATGAAACAACCCAATACTTTATTATCAATTTAACCTTTTATATTTTAACTATAATAATAATGAAGAATAATTAGTAAATAAATTTATTTTTTCTTTATTTTACTTAATTTTAATAGTAATTTTATTTAAAAATATCAATTTATTTAATTACCACAAATTTTAATTTTAGTTATAAAATTTTACAGTAAACATTTTAATTTTCTAAAAAAAAGAAACTTATTTTCTTTGGAATTTATAATGCAAAATAAAAATATTTTAAATAATTTGTCGAAAAATGAAAAAGACAATTATTCATCCAATCACATTGATAGGCAAAGTGGGATTGCTAGCATTTAATTTAATTGATAGGAAATTTTTAAATATGTTTTAATAAATGGACAAATTAAATTTTTCCTTTTAAGTTTATGTAAAGATATCAATTCAGAATTTTTATCAAGAATTTTTTTTTATACGGATTTTAACTTATTCTAAGAAAATCAAGATTGTTAGAATTTATAATGTAAAATAATGATGAGATCAATATCACATAATATTATCTCTAAGGTGTAAATCACTTGGAAAAGCATGTTACAAAAAATTAGAGTGTCTTTGGTTCAAATTCAGATTTATGTGTGTTTACAGAGGTAGACCACATGTTGAACCTAGTGGTAATAGTGGTAGTGGATTTGGTGCATCTAGTGGTTATAGTGGTAGTGGATGGAATTGACACTAGTCAGATGAGTATGATACCTCCCTAGTGGTTATAGTCGTAGTACACAAAATCATGGGTAAGCCACATGTTCAACCTAGTAGTTATAATGGTAGTGGATTTGTTATACCTAGTGGTTATAGTGCTAGTGGATGGAATCGACCCCATTCACATGACTACAAGACCTTCCTAGTGGTTATAGTCATAGTAGACAAAATCAACCCCCTATCAGAAGACTATCAAACTGGCATACTTGTTAATTCTAGTAGTCACAAAAAATTTTCATCTCAAAAGAACACATTAGTGGGTAAAGTGGGACAAGCATCATTTAGTTGAGGTGGTAAATAGAAATATATGATCCACACATAGTAATTCAATACTTTCTTATCACTCTCATTTTTATGTCAAATTTCTAGATATTTTTCTAAAACTATGAAAATTCTAAAGAGTGTTTTATATAAGGGTAAGTTAATAGGTAGACAAACTTAATTGTTTTTGTATAAAAAAATATTTTCTACATTTGGTAGCATATTTTTTTGGAAGTTATAATTCTACTTAGATTATTAAAAATGTTAAGTGTGAAACTTTCTCTTAATTTTTAACTTATTTTAAACGGACTGAAACCATCAAAATTTTAGAAAATTAGGTAGAAAAATAAATTTCAAAATGGAAACTTAATTACTAGAATTATTTTAATGATATCACCTAAAACATACATATCCAAACAACTACAACTACAAGGCAATAAATTCCCCACCTTTAGGGCGTGGAGTGAGCAAGTGAGACTTTATGTGAGCATGAGAATATGAATGACATTGTATTTTGGAGGTATATTATTGGACCAATTACACAAACTAGAGGAGATTAATCTATCTATTTATATATTTAAGGAAGAGAGCAATGAGGATGTAATGGGAATCAATGAGATATTTTACTATCATTGAAAAGCTTGAGGTATAGTCTTCATTGATGGAAGTCCTTCCCTTATCATGAGGTACAATAGAATATTCGATTAGTTCGTTTTCTCAACCTTATTCTATAGGATCTTCTCTTTGGATAATCTCATCTCATGGTCTGGAATAAGCCTTTGGCACCTCCATTTAAGTCAAGAGACCACAAAGTTTTCTTTCATCGAAGAATGACAAAGGGGTTTTATGGAAATGTGATAGCTATAGTAAAGATATGGTGATAGTGGCCTATAGCCTATGTGCTACAATAGACCTAACTAAGTGGTTGGATAACATAAATGTTCATTATAGAGGAGGGTTACATATGACAATTAACATATCACTATTTTTTATATTTGATACTTTTATATGGTTAGTCAAGTGTTTTTTATGCAAAGTGAAAATCTTCTCAAGAAACATCATGAGATCATTGCCATGCATGAGAACACTATTGATCACCATAGAAAAACTAGAACATCATAATGAGTGTTGATCAATAATTATAACGAAATGGTATTCTGATTTCATTTTAATGTATAATAGAAAGATTAATATATTATTTGCAATATCACAACATTGTGTGTCAAAACCTTAAACATTTAAAATGATATTTAAATGGGACATAGTCCTAGAATATAGTGATCAAAGCAATAATAATGAACTGTAGTTAATTTTAGAGTGCCTAGTACTTAAATTTTGATAATTGTTTCTTAAATATCAACTCTTGCTAATATTAGATCTTAAGGGAACTTAATTTCTCTTTATCGTGTTAAAGTCATCACACCATTTCAAAAATTTGAAATACATAGTTGGAAATGCATGTAAGTGAATTAAAATAAAACTAATCATCTTATGATGTCATTATAATTAGCTCATATCTTCATATCATAAAATGAAGCATGAATAATACATAATAATTCATTATTGAATGCATTAAGAGACATATGTTATTGATGAGTGAAATTATCTGTCGTGGTAATGAGACCCTTAATAGTATATTTAAAGGCCCATCTATAACTCTTATCACCTTAGAAAATCATGCATTTATGACCTTGATTATTATGCATTTTGATAGTCTACATGGTATTCCTTATGTTAAGTGTGTGCTTAAGTGATTTAACCATACTAATGACTTGTATGACCCTTGGAAGCCTTAGAATCTTGGTTTGGAAAAGGATTTTGAAGAATCAACAAGTTTCCCCAACAACCTCCCAATAGCTTACCCAGAAGATAAGGGCCATGTCCCCTCAGCTACCAATATCCACCTACAAGACTACTAGAATATAGGACTTATCAACCGTTTATATAAAAGGTGGTTTCTCAACAATAATAAGGAAACCAAATACCATGATTATAGGGATTTTAGGAGGGAAATCAACCCTCCTATTGAGAAGAATTTCCCCTCAAAATTTTGTATAAAAGAGGACTCAAGCTAGTTTAGAGAGGATCATTTTGAAGAAGAAGAAAAATATTGTTGTTATTTTTGTTAGAACAATTTTTTCATTGATGTCAACGTGTGAGGATTTAGATATTTAAGGTAATTTTACGTCCAAAATTGATCATATATTTAGAGAAACATTTGGTATAGAAGATCAGCTCAGATTCCCTCACAGAGTGCCCATATGGATAATTCTCATAAACACCTTTTCAACGGTATATGGTAGCCTGAAAAATTCCATATGGTTCAAAAGTTATGAGCGGTCAAAGTTAAAAATGTATCAGGTCAAAAAAAATAGGCTTTCGGGATTCAAGTTTCCCCAAAAAACTTGTGTTTCATAACAAATTGCTTTGTAAACAAAATCGTTGAAATATAAAGCTTAGAAGGAATGGATAATTCATAGGGCATAACTAAAAGCACCACACCACAACCCTTCTCATATCGACTCATTATGTTTGAACAATCTCAATCCCGACACCAATAAGTCTAAGATATGATATTATTCCCAACAAGTCCAATCAATATTGGTTTCATGCCCTAGCCTTGTATTATCAGCATTGCATGTTGGAAAGAGCATGGCAAGTTGTAACAACCCTGATCAAAATTCCATGTAATAAAATTTAATAAACTAAAAATAATAACCATGGTCATGGAACACGCATTCCAAACTAAATGTTGGGAAATAAATCCTAGTGTGGGTGTTCATATAGTTTATTATTTCTATGGAAATTGGAAAAGGAAATGACTAAGGCTTTGGGAAGGAAAAGTGACATTTATTGGTATTATTTATGAAAATATGAGAAAAGGGAGGTGAAAGGTCGCAGGTTTCATGTGCGGAGGAAAATGAAGGAAAATAGTAAAAAATTGAAGAAATTAGAGGACCCATTAATAAAAAGGCTTCTGAGGTCAGTTGAAACTTTTGTCATTTCATTTTTGGAGCTCTCATTCTATTCTCTCTCTCTCATACCCTTGGAAACTTAGAATTTTTTTGGAGCACACTTGGAGGAGTGTGGTGCAACTGGAATTATTCATAAAGAAGGCGAGGGAAGAGAAAGAAAGTGTGAGAGGACATCGAGATCAGATGCTACATTGGGTTTTTCTTCTAGGCACCAAGTTGCATGTATGTTTTCCTCACTAGTTTTTCCATGCACGGTGTATGCATCTGGTTTCTTGGTCATAATTTATCACTAGCATGGAGGATTTCCTGGATTGACAGTGAATTTTCCTATCCATGTCATTTCCTGGATAGCCATGGTGTTGTGCGCTTTACTTCTGTTTTCTGGTTGGTTTTCATGTGCCTTTGGTTATGGGTTAAGTTCTTAGTTTTTGGAAGCCTTAGTTGGACAAACGCTCTAGAAGACCTATAACAGCTTGGGTTGCGTTACTAGTCCTAGAAGCCTTTGTTGGAAAAATGTTTTGGAATCCATTGGTGGGTTAAGTTACTAGTCTTGGAAGCCTTGGTTGGAAAAACTCTCTAGAAGCCCAGCGACATATGTGGGATGAGTTATCAGTCCTTGAAGCTCTGATTGGAAAAAATTCTCTAGAGCCTTGGATAGCTTGGGTAGGGACCAATCTGATGATGGTTTGTGATGTATGACCATGAGGAGGAATCACTCGTTGATGGTTGAGGTGGTTTGGACTCTCGAAGCCCTATTTTGGTTTTGATGTATTTGTTCTATGAGATCCCACATTCATGTTTGTAATATGGCACGGGGGTGGCTGGCTGGAGAGAGATTTGGCTCAGCCATGTCTATGGTCGAGTGGAATGTATAAGTACCAAACTTTGTAGCATTTTTCTTGTGGAAATATGATCTCTTTTCCTCTTTTATTGATGGGTAAATATGCTTGTTATTAGGGTGCCTATATGGTTGTTTTGTACTTGTCATTTATGTTGTTTATATGATGGTTATGAATGTGTTTTATGATAGTGATGATGTATGGATTTCATCATTTTTTTATTTGTAAATGAATGAAAAATGTATCTATGACCAAATAGATGATAATTCACTTAATATGATGAGGCAACAATACTTCTTAGTGATTCTTAGATAATTATGATACCCCTATGCTCAAATCTGTTGTTTAAACTAGTAGATTACATATTTGACGAAATTCCTATCATGGATAGTAGGGTTCCTGTCAAGTCCTTGTTCAAGTTATTGAATTTGCATCATTATTTTGCTATTATTTTTAATTCCTTGAAGTGACATGGAGTTCTCAGAAAAGACCAGATCTCTGGGCTTGAAAATTCACATATAAATCGAGGTTGCAGAAACATAACTACTAGGAAAAGTCTCTAGCCGCATTCAGACCAATGTTGTGCATGCAACTCGAGGTTTCCATCCGCAGTCTTTCCCCTCTCAAGGGAGCTACTAGGGGATTGATGCATTAAAATTTCATTTCGATTCAGTGGCTAGCCTCCTCGAAGGTTGGAATGGATCTTGGGTGTCCTGTAGTAGCTAAAAAGGCCATCTATTGTTGTGTTCAGTCGATTCCACTTCCTTAACTGACACATAGGGATTTAAATCATATCATAGTAACTCTTCATCACATGTAATGTGCAGTGCTTTGATCATGCATTCATGTTGGTTGCATATGTGCTACTCATACTTGTGGTTTATGTGTTTGTTTTAACACAAGGTGTTGGTCATGGTTGGAGTAATGTCGCCATGGGAGAGATGATGGTTTTTTTGTGAAATTTCTTTTCACGAGTGTATGATTAGTTAAGTGTTCATGTATTGTCAGTGTACATTGGTATGGTTTATTTTGTCATGCAGGAGGTCATGGTATGTGGCTGATATGGTCATGCATTAATGACTGGACTCTAGCTAGAACGATGTTTATGTGTTGACATACATATTTTTTATATTTCTATATGTTGTTATGATTATGTTTGTACATGTATTATGCTAATTAGTTGATCTTGTAGATGAGATATCCTCCCTGAATTATGCTAAGGTATGTTGGTTTATTGTGATTTGGTTTAGCAGACATGAGATTTCTTGTAGGAAGAAATCAAAGATGACTAGCAAGATGGTAGACTACAAAAATTATCCCTATGAATCAGATGAGCAGAATGGTGTTGGTCACTCTTATAACTTAGCAGACACTGAGAAGTTGCAAGGAAGAAATAAGGATTTGTAAAGCAGATAATGAAAAAATCACAGAGGAATAAGAAAAACAAGAAGAAGTTAATGCAGTAATCCTTCATAGTTTGTGAGAGTTGTAGTGACAAGAAACACTTAGGATTAGCTATGGATGGGATGATGGTACAAATGGGGCATATGGAAGTAGGTCTCATGGTGGTCACAAGTCAGATATATAGGACATGATCAGATATGGTAGGTTCTTGCACACTTCAAATATGATAGGTGACAATCACAGGTACTATTCTAGTTTTGGTTTTGTTAGGCACTATGATTGTCAGCATTATCATCCTTACAGGATGAGTGATAGGGAATATTTTCTGGATGAGTTTAAGAAATAAAAAGCACCCACATTTTATGGAGAGATGAAGAAATCATGGGATGTAGAAGCATGGTTTCTTGGTATGAGGAAGTTCTTCAGGTTCCATGATTACAAAGATAACATGAAGTCCATAATAGCCACATTCAGTCTCAAACGTAAAGCAGATATTTAGTGGGAAGATGTGAAGAATGTCAGGGGTATTCATGAGGAGGAATTGACTTGAACTGATTTTGAGAGCCTATTCTGGAAGAGGTATCTATTAGAGAGATATTATGATGACATGGCAAAGGATTTTTATGAACTAAATATGGGAGCTTTAATTGATGAGGGATACACTAGCATATTTATAGAGTTATTGAGGTATGTGCCTTACCTCACGGAGGAGAAGGCCAAGATTTAGAGATTCATTAGTGGGTTATTGATAGAATTTAAGAATAGGATTAAGTTTTATGAGCCTAGATAATTGGAGGAAGCCATTTGGAAGCTAAAGCAATGTTATGAGCAATCAAAGTGAAAATCTAAGACTAAGCCCGAATAGAAGGGTAATGCAAAGAAATAAGGAAAATGGGACAAGAAGCGAGAAATATCTCAGGATATAGGTAACAAAGAGAATGTTTCACCACCTAAGAAGTTCAACACATATGGTAGAGGATAGGGATGTTGATCTGAGGAGCATACAAATGATGAAGGTTGGAAGCCTATCTAGTGTTAGACTTGTGGAGGAGAGCATCGCAAGATAGATTGTTCACAACATTAGGGTGGTAGACTACTAATCTATAGTGATAAGTAGGCACGGGTAGTGGGAGATGTTGGAAAAAATATTCCTAGGATCTATGCAGCACTGGATAACATGCAGGCGGATCACCAGGTGTCTATTATCTAGATGTATGGCAAGCTTTGTGATCAATTTATTTCTATTTTTCTTGACCCGGGATCTAATTATAGTTATGTTAATCTGAACCTAGTGGATAAGTGTGGTTTGAATAAACAAGTGCATGTAGACTCTTGGTTACCGTTGGTGGCTATAGGTACCAAGAAGAGAGTTCATCGTTGGGTAAGAGCTTTTTCCTTTGACTTGAAGGGTATACATTAGCACACTCTAATTTTTTTCCATTAAGATCATAAAATGTGATTTTAGGTATCGATTGGCTATATTCTTCATAAGACCAAGGTGGATTGTTATAAAAAGGTTATTGAGTGCCCGGATGAAAATGGGGAACAAAGAGTCTCACATGGTAAAAATAAAGCAACATCAATGAGAATGGTAAAAGTTATGCGAGCCAAGCATAGTCGCATGAAACGGTGTGTGTTATTTTTAGTGCACTTTTCTAGTGACAAAGATAAGGAAGTTGAGGATGAAACTTTTTTGAGCAGGTACCCAGTTCTATAGAAATTTCAGGATGTCTTTCCCGCAGATATTTAATATTTTCCACCTCACAGGAAAGTAGATTTTTCTATTGAGTTGTTTCCAGGGGCAGCGCTAGCATCTAAGGAACCTTTCAAGATGAGCACACTAGAGTTGGTGTAGTTGAAGCTGCAGTTAAAATAAATGCTTGAAAAGGGATACATTAGGCCAAGTGTATCACCTTGGGGTGCACCATTATTTTTTGTGAAGAAGAAGGATGGTACTCTCAGGCTATGCATTAATTACAGACAGTTAAACAAAGTGACCATCAAGAACAAGTATTCATTTTCGAGGGTTGATGACTTGTTCGATTGGTTGAAGGAAGAATTAGTGTTCTCGAATATTGATCTAAGATATGCATATCATCAAGTATACATTAAATAAGAAGACGTCTACAAGACATATTTCTGGACCAGATATGGGTATTATCATTTTTTTGTAATTCCTTTAGGTTTGACTAATGCTCCAACTACATTTATGTGCTTGATGAATAGTGTGTTGTGTCCTTATTTGGACAAGTTTGTTATTGTATCATTAATGATATATTGGTATATTCAAAAAATAAATAAGAGCATGATAATTTAGTAGCAGTGTTGAGATTTCTAAGAGAGCATCAATTGTATGCTAAGCTTAGAGAATTTATTTTATTTCAGACATAGGTACATTACTTGGGACATGTTGTTTCCAAGGAAGGCATAGCAGTGGATCCAGAAAAGATAAGGGCTATCATGGAGTGGGCAGCTCCTGGGAATGTGGATGAGGTAAGATAATTTATGGGGTTAGCATGTTCTTACAGAAGGTTCATCAAGAAATTATCACATATTTCTTATCCTATCACATCAATGCAAAGGAAAGGTAATAAGTTTGAAAGAATAGAGGAATGTGCAACTAGTTTGAGAATTTAAAGAAATTGTTGACACATGCTCCAGTGTTAAAGATCCTATATATGGACAAGGATTTTGTGGTATGTATAGATGCTTGCAAGAGAGTGCTTGGTGGAGTCCTTATGCAAGAAGGATAGGTTGTATATTATGAGTCACATAAACTAAATGAGCACGAGCAGAACTATCGAACACATGATCTTGAGTTGGAAACGATCGTTCATGCATTGAATATGTTGGGGCACAATCTTCTTGGAAGATGATTTGAATTTATGAATGATCACAGTGGACTGTGGTATCTACTGGACCAAACGAATCTGAATTCCAGACAAACTAGATGGTTTGCCATGACTAGTGAGTTCGACTTTGGGATCAGGTATATTAAAAGTAAAGAGAACAAGCTTGTAGATGCTCTTTGTAACAACCCTGGTAAAAATTCATGTAAAAAATATATAATACCACAGTTGATGGGAAATGTATTCCAAGCTGAATGTTGGGAAAAACATCTTAGTGGGTGTTCATTTCGGTTATTATGTCTTAAGGAAATTTGTAAAGGCAATGGCAAAGAATTTGGAAAGGCATGAGGCATTATTTGGAATTTTATTTATGAAAATAATTGGAAATAGGAGAAAATGGAGGAGAAAGGTCACAGGTTTCATGTGAGGAGGAAAATGAAGGAAAATAATGGAAAATGAAGAAAATAGAGGCCTCATTAATAAAAATTCTTCTGAATATCAGTTGGTAAGCTTTATTTTTTCCAGTTCATTTTTGGAGCTCTCATTGCTCTCTCTCTCTCGTACTCTTGAACACTTAGAGTATTCTTGGAGAACTCTTGGAGAGTGTGGCATACTTGGATATTTGGATACAGAAGGCAAAGGAAGAAAAAGAAGTCGCAATCGAACATTGAGATCAGTAGATACAGTAGGTTTCGATTACAGGTAATGAGTTTCATGTATGATTTTCTCAATAGTTTTGGCATGAAAGGTGTATGCATGTGCATTTTCCTAGCCTTTCCATTTTCTGGATAGCCATGGTGTTGTGGATTTATTTCCATTGATTGTTTTCTGGTTGTTTCCCATGATTCCATTAGCTGTTGGGTTAAGTTATTATTTCCTCAAGCCTTGGTTGGAAAAACGCTATAGAGCTTGACAGACAACTGTTGGTTTGAGTTACTAATCCTAGAGCCTTGGTTGGAAAGATTATTTAGAGCCATATGTGGATTGAGATACTATTTCTAGAGCCTTGGTTGGATAAAATCTCTTGAGCTCGGAAACAACTGGGGTCTATTTGCTATTCCTTGAGCCTTGGTTGGAAAAATCACTCTAGAGCCCTGGGGAAACTTGGATAGAGACCAATCCATGATGGTTGTGATGTCTGACCATGAGGTGGAATCACTCGTTGAGGGTTGAAGTGGTTTTGCCTCTCGAAGACCTATATTGTTTTTTGTTGATGTGTTTGATGACATCCCACGTTCATGCTTGTAATATGGCACAGGGGTTATTCGCTAAAGTGAAACTTGGCTCAGCCAACCTATGGTTGGGTTAAACGTGGAAGTCCCATATCCAGTTGGTTTCTACATTCATTAATGAGAAATTCATTCCCTTGGTATTTGGAGTTAAAATGTGATGATTTATATTTGGATTCTATTGTTATAGTATCCATGGTATTTCTGTTGTTATTATGTTACCTATGAGAATGTATTTTTATAGTGATGAGGTATGTCTCTCCCCATGTTTTTACCTCTAAATGAATACAAAATATGTCCATTGTCAAATATATTGTATTGCATTTAATGGTGTAGGGTATAAATGCTTCTAGCGATTCTTAGATAAGTATGAGACCCCTATGCTATATTACGTTGTTTATACCTGTATTTTTCATGTTTGTGACATGTTTGAAAAAATTCTTGTCATGGCTAGAAGGGGTCCAGATGAGTTCTTATTGATATGATTTATTTTGCATCATTTTCCTCTTGTTATTAATCATCCCTAAATGTTTCATGAATTTCGGTAGAGCACTAGGTTCTGGGCCTAAAAAGGTGGCTCAAATCCCGGGGACGCTGGCACATAATTGAGTATTTGTGGTCTTGGCCCCTAGCATGCAGTGTTATGTTTGCAACTATAGCCTCCTAGACGCACGCATACAAGCATGTTCAAGTGACTATGGCTCAAAGAGGTCAAAATTTCAGTGTGACCCAAGGGTAAGAGGCCTGAATGGTCGTGTTACATCCTGGGGGTGTTTTTGTTGTTGTACAAGGTTTTTATGTTGTGTTTATGTCAGTTTCACTTCCTTAAGGTCACCTAGGATGTTGAATATCATATAGTAGCCTCTCATCACATGTTTACCACGGATGGTTTATGATAACAAAGCCATCGATATGATACAAACTGATTTTGTTCTAAATATAAAGTTGCAATGCATACCTTTTGTGTGTTTTGTGTATTATGGAGCTCAAAATATTGCTCCATTTGTAGTATCCAAGTTATCAGATCCTTTCCATCAATCTTCCTCATATCTATATTTGGAATATTGTGGGTCTTAAATCCAACATTAGAGTCTATGAAATCATGATTAATAGTTCTTTTGCTCTCATCATGAGTTTCCTCTACTACCTTTTCACCATTAGGAATATTTTCTTGTAGCAACTTTGCCAAACCTTCCTTCAAACCTTCCATGTCTTCTTCAAATATTATGTGTTGCCTTCTATACCATCCATATTACCTTCCATGACATCCATCTTAGCTTCCATTCCATTCTTAGAGCCATCCCTCTTAGCTTCCACTCCTTTCTTCAAACCATCCATCTTAGCTTCCACACAATCCACCTTAGCTTCCATGCCATTCTTCAAACCATACATATTAGCTTCCACGCCTTTCTTCAAACCATCCATTCAATTTTTTGTTACTCTTTGCGAGAGCAAAATTTGTTGCACTTGGTCTTGTAATTTTGATATATCATGTTGCACTTATTCCTCTTCATAAGTCATAGTAAAGCCTTCTGAGGGCTTAATGGGTGTTGAATTATTTTTTGGAGGTATTTTAGAAGCCAATATTGATATCTATGCTTCAATATACCTGTTGGGGTTCCCATGTTTTGGCCAGATTGGCAAGACCAAAAGATGAGACAACATCAAACCACTTTCAGACCTCAGGATCTAGCCCTCCTAGGTCCAGAGAGGGATCTCTCTATGATTGTTAAAGGTAATGTCTTTGAAGCTCAAAGTTTAAGATGTTAGGCTAGTTATAGGCATAGGGTTTGTTTGTTTGATTGTTTGTTTGTTTGCTAGTCATCAGGAAAGAAGGGCTCAATGTAAGACAAGGATGAGCAAAAAATATTTAGGCAGAGGTGAAGTATTCCAGGGAACATTCAAGACCATTGGGCAATGGAGTTAGGAAAGGTTTTACTTTCTATTCAATGTGCAGGCTTTCAGTTGAGCTAGTCATCTAAAACATTGGATCTTAAAGATGATAGTGTGGTATGGAATGGTAGGGGATGAGGAACAATAAAGTTTTATAACACAAAGTTAAAGAGCTGATATCAGAGAGAGACTTTGAACTCTCAATGCTTCGGCCTCCAGCTTGAGGGATCTTAGAAAGGCCAGCTGGTCGCACAAGGATCCTAGTGGACAAGGCTAACTCTAATCCCCAGTGTTCCCAAATCTTCCAGCTAAATCCTAACAAGAACATCTAAGAACATATTCATTTAATTCATACATCAGCTAGCAGGAAATAAAATCCACTACATTGGTTAAATCAACTGAAATCAACCCTTATATAACACATTTAGTAGAAAACATCAAAGGCAAGGAGAGCAGAAACATAGGGTACCTAACAAGGGTAAATCCTATGCCAGATTTCTGATGCGAGCCAGTAGAAATGAAATGAAATGGAATGTAAGTTAAACACAAATACAGAGATAGAAAAACATCATCGCTGCTTTAGATCAGTATCCAAATAAATGTGCTTGTCATATTAAAAAGCAACACCAGTCAAGTACAACATTGCCAATAGCTGGTTACTCTGTCTGAAAACATCTTCCTCAGTCTATCTTAATACTTTACACAGAGACTATGTCTCAAAAGAAACAACTTGCAATTCTCTGATAACTGATCAACAACCCTTACAATGAGCTTCTTCATAAATTTTATAGCTGTAGAAAGCAGAGGAGGTAGGTGAAAAACTAAATGAAGCATTAAAAATCAGAAAGAATGAGGGCCGAAACCCATTCTGTTTAAACCCTGTGCATTTATCTCTGGCACTCTTTTGGATGCAAGAGTGGTCTTATTCAGGCTCCCATTTACTTCCAGGTATGTCTCTGATGTACTTTCTGCAGTGTTCTGGTAAATTGCACAAAAAGGTAGAATAATGATGTTAGGGTCTGCCATACTGCATAACTAATGCGCTGGCAGCATAAGACTGTTGTCAGGGCTGGAAAATCTCTCTAGAACATGGCATAGGATGAGAAATGTATGGGCGCGTCGTCCTTTATGGAAAGAACCTTCTGCTGATGTGAAACCCTGATAGTATTATTTTCCATGCATGGGACCTTCTGATTAATCCTCGGGGTCTTCGATTCTGGTACCTTTGCCTTCTAAATCCCTGAAAAAAGGCTCAAAAATCTTCAATTACGTGCCTCAAACTCTCTGTTACCCCATTTCTGTCTCTGTCGGTGAAATCTGTGCTTTTAATGTTTCTGGGGAGGTTTTACAGAGTTCAAACCCTGTTCTTTAATGCAAGTCTTGTCATGGCTCATTCCCAGGCTTTCTTCGTGATCTCGGTCTCTGAAACATGGTCCTTTCTACGGTTTTTGCCGCTGTAATAAAGACTGTGTAATAATGGCAGCTTTCACCATCTGATAACCCTGCAAAACACGAAAACCTGATAAGAAAAACCATGCATGGAGGTGGTGGATGCAACGGGGCAACGAAAAAGGGCGTGCAGCTGGTGAAATGGTGGAATAGTGTGAGATTATGGTGGAAAATGCAATGGGAGGCTTGCAGAATGGTGGCGCAGTGGGAAAATGCAGTTGGAGGGTGGCGAGAGCGGAAATTTTAATGTAAAACATTAAAATTTGACCTTTGAACGAATATATATATAGGGACGGGCGAAAGATGTGGTGAAACACGTGGAATGGTGACGTGGTGGGACCGGTCAATGGCGGGACATGTGATTGAATCTAGACCGTCTGATCTCAAGAGGAGATCGACGGCTGAAAATGCATCGAAGGGCGACAGATGGTGGGCAAGGGGTACGGTTGCCTTGGGTTAATTTCCGCGCATCTTCGGGGTGCAATGACTGTTGGATGGATGATCGCAGATCGGACAGTGTATATGCATATCACGCCAGGTCAAATGTCGAACGCTAACGCACGATGGGGGGGCGGTTTTGAAATAGTGTCGGTGCCACGCGTCATGCGATGAGTGGAATCGTTGGCCAAACGAAAATTACTGCCCACCCCTCAAAGGTGGTGCGATAGAAACCATCGGATTTTGAACAGTGACCGTGGCATGGGGACCACCGAGGTGGGCGGATTCCGGACCGTTGATCTATGGTTTAAACGGACGGTGGAGATGCAATGAATGGCGGTGAAAGGGTTGAGCGGTGGATGTTGTGGGGCCACAACGACCGTCCGATCTATATAGATCGATGGTTTAAAATGCGCCCGATATGGATTCTGCGATAAGCGCCTTCCGCCCTGGCGCCTGGTCTTGGCACTCGGATCACATGGTGGAGAAGGTTAGGGGGCTGGCCGAAAGGGGCTAGGACCCGTATATGTACAAATGTGGGTTTTGGCTCATTTTTAATGCATTTTGAGGGTAGGAAAAGGCAATGATAGAGGGAATAAGGGTTTATTAAACTAAACTAGGGATGGGTGTAGGATTTAAAGGGGATTTTGGGAGGATTTAGAAGGTAAAAAGGGGAACTTTAACAAAGGGGGAAAAGGGTTAAAAAGGGACATTTTGCAGGGATACAAGGGGAAAATAAAAGCCTTTAGGAACACAATTTGTCACAATCAGAGAGGCTTTTTGGATGGATACAGTAGTGGGGGTTTATCAAAGGACAAGGACATAAGGAGGCTTCAAGGATGATGTGTTTTCAGGGGAAATGCATTCCTTGAAGGCTCAAAAACATTTTAGCCCCTTGTTTGCTTGTCAAAAATTTATAGGGGGCTAACAATACCCTTGGAATCACTTCAAATTGATTTTTAAAACAAGACATATGCAATTTTTTTAAACAAATACACACCTTTTTCTTGCTTTTTAGGCGCTCAATATTGAAATTGGTGTCTCTCTGTAATTTCAGATCCCCAAGATTTTATCTTCAGCATTTTAGTAACCCTGTGAATATTCTTTCCAATTCCACAGGTTAGACCTAATTTTGCTCCTTCAAAACAAAGTTATGCTCAATCTCCCACAATGACTTAATTATGGGTTAGTTCAGTAAAGCAAACTTGTACGGCATTCCATATGTCATTTTTTCCTCCTTCGGCTCTGAAATTGATACACTAGAAACTACAGCCAGTGTACTTTCATCTACATTGTACAGAATTCCAATCTGAAGCTCAGAGAGAGAATTATGACGATTTTCCCAAGGTCACCTCTTTGAGATGAAATTCAGGAGCCTGCAAAAAGGCTAACTTCCACAGATCATATCTCCGAAACTATTGTGAACCAACATCTGAATTTTTTCATGATGTTCCTCAGGATTTATTTGCAAATGGATTTTTTTTTTAGCATCTGAACCTTCATAAATAAAATTTTGTAGCTAAAATTCCATGATGACCTGTTTGAAGCAGCGAAACCCTTGAATCCAAAGCTCTGATACAAAATTTTATGAAACCAACTCCCAAAATAGAAGAAAAGAGAGATAAATGCTTTATAAATCAGCCACTTAGAGGGGGTAAACTTCTTTACATTACATAAATGAACAATTATTGGATGACACAAATGACAAAACCTCCTTTCTATATATAAGAGTTCATGGGGTCAAAATATAATCCTAGCCGACCTAACAATAATAATGTAAGGGCACAATAATAACAATATGGGGACTATAGGGGTACAACAATAACAATAAGGGGGATACACTAACAATAATAAGGGACAATACTAGTAATATAAGGCCCTAACAGCTGATCACTTTTTGTTTGGGATGATGGCTCTGAATGGAGTTATGGGACCAATTTCCCTTTTTATAAACTAATGAAAAATGAAATTTATAAATATATATTACTCTAATGTGACTAAAAGCTGAAATTGAAATTACTAAACTATTATCTATCTATCCCGAGAATGCTGATGAAATATTTGTTTTATAAATATCTGACAATTATCATAACAATGTAGATCATGTAATTATGAATATAACTCCCTAAGAAAAAAAAACAAAAAACTAATTTAATTAAATAGTTAATTAAATTAGGTGTTTTAATCGTCACACATATTGAGATCTCATTATTCACATAAATTAACATATTTCAATCAAACACATCAATAGTGATTACGAGATATTTTTTCAATACATATACTATGAAAAATAACAAAATAGCATTCTACTCTAAGCATATAAACAAATAAGGGATAATAGTACCCGATAAACCATAGATCTGCTCATGATATAAATGTGGTGGTTCAACTTTAGATTAAGAAAAAATTAGGTTACAATAGCGCAACTTAAGCTTCCTTTTGACAAAATTCAGAACCCATTCTCTATCATTGAGAGACAACTTATAGTTTCTTTACAAAAGATACAGATAGAAAACTAAAACAACCCTTCAAGCAGTTCCTAGCAGAAAGAAAAAAAAAACAAAGGAATAAATTATAATATAGTTACAACAATTTTTCTAAGCTTAGGTGGAAGACTGTCCTCCAACGTGTTGTCTCAAGTCAAAGATATCAACCAAATTTTTTAATTCTTGAGGAGAGGTTGGCTGAATCCACATTTGGTTGGTGAAGATGACATCCCTCAATGTTGACAACATCTGTGTGGTGGTATTAGATAAGCATCGTAGCCTTAGCCACTGACTATGCAATTTTACCAAGAATTGATAATGAAGTTCTAAATCAATCTTTGTAATTGATCAATAATACCATCCCTGTTCTTGGAAGATTCTTTCCACATCTTTGTCAAGAATATAATATATGATAGGGTGCCCTCAGAGAAAATCGGAATGAGATTATATTGGAGTAAATTATTAGTAATTTCTTCACTAATTCCAAGCTTGATAAATTGATGCCTATGTTCACTTAATGTAGATTTCCCATTCTCTGAAAAATTTTTCCTTATTATTTTCTTCAATTTTAGGTAGACTGGATAATCTACCTTCTTTGCTTTCCTGCTAGGTCAGGAAACCATAAATATTTTCTTTTATCTCCTCAAAATAATTTCTAATATCAGAAAGATAATTGGCCAAGGATTCCATAGTTTTACATTAATCATGAATAATTACCAGTTTATGGAAAAAGATTATTTTTTGTTGGGCAACAATTGTTTTCAACTCTTTTACTTCTTTCTTGAACTCTGCTAACTCTAGGTTGGCACTTAAATGTTGAATTATTACTTCCAAATCCTGTATTTGTGCATCTCTAGCCTTTAAATATGCATCATGTTGAATCTTCAAAGAATCAAAACTCTGATGAAGCTCTGTCATCTGGGATTTCCAGTGTTCTGTGATATTTTTTTGTTTCAATATTGTGCTCCAACAAAAAAAATATCTCTTATTTTTCCTTTAGTTGTTGTTGGGCCTTTGTTTCTTTCTCAATAGTAGTTGAAGCATATGCACCTGTAAACTATGTAAATGTTCTCAATTCCTTTGTTGGAGTGGTCGAGGAGCCTTTCCACAAGACCTCAAAGGATGCATTACCGGGAACCAAAGCATGTGACCGATCAAGCATTCTCTTTTTCCTTTACCTTTTCACTACAACCTTGTGTTGAGGACTGTAGAAAATATACAATGAAGGAATTTCCTCAATTTTCAAAACCACCTTAGAGGAAGGGAATGTTGGTATGATTTCTATATATCTATCCTCTAAAGGTTTTTTAACACCCTTCACTTTTTTGACAATTTGTTTAATATTCTTTGAAGTTTCCTGAACCTTCATCTGTGGAGAAGACTGAGAGGATATTTCTCTCCACAGTAGTTTAATGGGTACAAACAAGGGAAGAATGTGAGGGTTTTTCAAACTCCCATATACTTTGATATAGGTATATTACTCTTCACCAAACCATCTCCCAACTCTTAAAAGATCATTTTAATCTTATGGGGATATTCGAGGTGCTTTGATATCAAAGATGAACTGATAAATTGGCAATATGATTGTATGGAATATATTACAGAAATTTTGGTGGTACTTTAAATCCCATAGAATATTATGGTAAATATGGATGGGAGTTGGGTCTTGCAAAGTCCATTTCCATCTCGTAGATGATAAATCCATAGAAAAACACAGAGAATCCATGATATATGCACTCATATAGAAAGGGGGAAAAATATTCTAAAAAATATTATGATTACCTCTAAAATCTAGGATATGGGTAGCTAAACTATCAGAAGGAATATTTTAACAATAAAATATAAACCCTTTTAAAGCCCCATCAATTATAGGTACCCATTGGTCAGAAAACTTTTGTACATTTTGCACTGCATAAATTCTACACATCATGGTAGCAATCTGAGAATAAGGCCCAACAAGAGAATCAACAACTTACTTACTCTTTCTTCTCTTTTGTGCTTATATGAATCTTTCCTCCAACCTCTAATTCGCTCTAATGTATGTCCATGTTCCTTGAGGAATGATTCAATGTATGATTTGTCATATTTCAATTATAGTTGAGGGAGATGATACATATTTTCCCAATCCTCACTACTAAAAAACCCAATGATTGTGCCTTTTCTTGTAACAATCCTCCTATCATAAATATTCAAATTTTCCATGACCCACTAGACCATATCATTATAGGGCATAATTGTGGGTCGAGCTACAATTCTGTCAAGAAATGAATTCACTGCATCACTGAAGGTGGTCTTTGAAAATGGGGAAGTATCATCAATTGTTACTATTCTCTCAGTAAATCTAGGCCTTTCATCCTCGAAATATTCATACATCACTTCGCATGAAGAATGCCCAAAATCTCTTGTGCAGACTGTATCGAAGAACAATCCAGATGAAAGGACCTTTTCATCTTTTTGTTCAACAGCAGGAGCAACAGGTTGTTGTTGTATAGGAGCTTTCTTTTTTCCCTTTCCTGCCTTTGACATTTCTTCAGTATTCTGAGAATCAGAGTGTGCCTGTAACAAAAGTACAGAGATGAGTCAGATACCTTCACTTGTTGAGACTTAGTGCAAATGTAATTCACAATAGTAATTATTTCCCCTTAAGAAAATATTCCCAAATGAGGTGAATTAAGTGTAAGCTTTTAGATTTTCGAGAATTATTACACCTACTTTATTAATCATTGAATGTACTAGTGCAAAACCACATGGGCTAGTCATATCATCTCATCGAAGGGATGATATCATAGGAATTAAGTAGAAGAGTTACAATATTTCAACTCTCCAATATGGGAAACTTCTGATATAACAGTTATGACTAATTCAAAAAGATCTAATAAAAGGATGGAAAGGCATATCGGCAGTTTTCAATATCAGGAGTTCTTATAGAATTCCCCGATGAGACCACTGTGATGTGAAAGATTTCCAATATGACTTATTAAAATATTATTAAAAGAATATCGGAGGAAATGAATATGGGGGATATGTTTATCGGAAGCAAGTGATATCAGAATGAGTGGTATCAGAGGTGTGTGATATTGGAACAAACTTCACAAGGAAGTTACGATGAATGGGAGTTATGATATGACACACGTCAATACATAATGTTGTGGGTCTAGTAGGAGCTTATAATAATGTTTCACACATAAAATTTAATAAAACCCTTTGTGAATGATTTTCTGAGTGAAATAAGGATCGAGGAGAAGCATATCAGGATTTTATTTTATCATAACTCGCTCCAAAGGAAAGTTACGATATAAATAATTTCTAATATGTTTAAAATCTATGCTAACATTTGACTTTTATGGGTAGGGACTATCAGAGCCTCGAGCCTTTGTAACACATTTCAATCGAGAATTTGATATAAAATTTCCGCTAAGGGGAAAAGTATTAAAGCTTATGAAAATCATTATAACTAAATCAAATGTGTTCTTTATTTCCTAAATCGAAAATTTTATCAAAAGGAAATAAAACATAAAAATTAAAAGGGTCCCCATTTATTATTGAAAACTAAGTATAAAAATGGGGGGTTGTTGAATACTACAACATGTGAGGGTGGAGGTGGTTTAACCTCTGGATTCCCTTGGTTGTTTTTGGATAGGTTTATTCATGAGATCCCACATTCATGCTTTGAATATGGCATGAGGGTGAATGGGTGAAAGAAATATTTGGTTCAGCCATTTCTATGGTTGGGTAGTACATGGAAGTCTCGAACATGGTTGGCTCTTGCCCATGTTTAATAAAAGCTAAGTTATCTTGATTTTTTCTTATATTTATATGGATTTAATTTTTTTATCTTATTATCATTTATTTGGTTATATGTTGGATATAAGCATAGTTATGTGACTGGTTCTAGTCATGGTTCATTTCATGTTTTTACTTGTAACTGAAAGAATAATGGATACAAGACCTATTAATTAATGCTAAGATAGCTAATGGGAGAGGGTGGTGATCCTTATTGATAAGTTTCAAAAAAAATTCAGTCCATGTTCATTCTTGTATTCATGACCTGTAGATTGCATAGTTTCCACGTGTTTGACAGAATCTCAGTCCCACTTAGGGATGGTCGGGCATAGTCCTGGTGTCATTTTTTGGTTTACAAAAATTTTCCTTGTGTAAATTATGAATTTTGAAAGTTATAGAGATTTATAGGCAGAGGTCTAACTCCAGTCCTCACATTTAGCTTTAAAACACGCAGTCGTTGGCACAACAATGAGAGGAAAATTCCACAGTCGCATTGATGCAGGCTTATGCATGCAACTAGGAGGTTGCAGTCACATTGATTCCTTACCAAGGGAGTGACTGGGGGTAAAACTCACGGAAAAGTTGGGTTGCCTCAGGGGATGGACACCTATATGGGTTGTGTTCCTCCTGGTGGATCTTGTGGCACCTAAGGGAAGTTAGTAAGGTTTGGTTGTCTACTCCATTTCCTTAAGTTCACCTAGGAGGTTGAGTCTAGTCATAACTATCCCTCATATCATGTTTAACCCGGGTAAGTTGGCGAAAGTGGGTAGATGTGAGGGGAGGTGTACGTTACATGTGTTATCATAGTGTGGTTATGATCTCTTTTGGAAAAGTGTTATGTTCTCAAATTTATTTTCATCATGCAGGGGATCAGTGTATACTATTGGTATGGTCATGCATGGTGGTATATGTTGATATGCTAATTATCTGGATATGTTTATGATTATATATGTACATGATAGTTTGGATTGATCTTGCCGATGAGATAAGCCTCCCCTGAACAACAATAAGTTATGGATTTTATTTTTGTATCTATTTTTTTTCTGACATGATATACTTGCAGGAACAAGAGAATCAATAATGACGAGAAAAATGGTAGACTATAGTTCCCTTGAATCTCCCTACAGATCAGTTGAGAAGCAAGGAGAGGAGTATTCTCCTGATGTGGTCGATACATTGAGAAGCTTGAGGGAAAAGGTTAGAAGTTGTAAGGAAGATAATGACAGGTTGGTTGAGGCTCAGGAAAGACTTGCAAGGGCTTAGGAAAAGCAGATAAAGGTTAATGCATCGATTCTTCAGAGCTTGTTAGAGTTGCAGAAATAGGGAGAGATGAGGATGAGTCAAGAGCAGGAAGAAGATACTAATGGATCCTATGGTAGCAGGTCTCAGTCCAGACATAGGTTAGATAGAGGGGACATAGTTAGAGGTGACATAATATTGGACACACCTAACAGGAGGACTAGTATATATGGGCATCATTCTATTTTCTCTTACAGGAGACATCATCATAGTCGTCGCCGTTATCATCCTTATAGGAGGGGTGAGTACTTACCTGAGGAGTTGAAGAAATTTAAACTTCCTAAATTTGATGGAGATATTAAGAAGTCAGAAAATGTAAAGGCGTGGTTGCTTGGTATGAATAAATTTTTTAGATTGCATAGTTATACAGAGAACATGAAAGCCAACATAGCCACTTTCAGTATTAAAGGGAAATCAAACATATGGTGGGAGAGTGTGAAGAATGTTAAAGGCGTTCAGGAGGATGACTTGACTTGGGATGAATTTGAAAGGCTTTTCAAGAAAAAGTACCTGTCAGCGAGGTACAATGATGTCAGATCTAAGGAGTTTTATGAGTTACATATGGGTTCCATGACAGATGATGAGTATACTAGTAGGGTCTTGGAGTTGTTGAGATATGTTCCTTACCTCAAGGAGGAGAAGGCCAAGGTTCAAATATTCATGAGTGTCCTCCCAGTAGCATATAAATATCAGATTGAGTTTGATGAGCCTAGATCGTTGGAATAATCCATTTCAAATCTAAAGCATTGGTATGAGCATTCAAAGCGCAAAGTTGAGCCTAAGCGTGATTTGAAAGGTAATGAGAAATCTAAAGGAAGATGGCCACAAAAGTAGGGAAGACCTCAATATGGAGGTGAGAAAGAAAATGTGGTTCCTTACAAGAAGTTTAGTACAATTGACAAGGGACATGGATCACAGCCGGGAGAGCAGCATACTAGAGGTGATGGTAGAGCACCATTGCAGTGTTGGATATGTGGCAAGGATCATCACAAGAGGGATTTTCCTCAGTATCAAGGTGATATACCCCAAATTTATAGTGAATAGGAGGTGCAAAAAGTTGGGGATGTTGGTCATAACATTCATCTGATTTATACAGTTGTGGACAAAAATAAGGTGGATCACCAGGCATCTATCATTGAGATGGATGGTAAGATTTGTGATCAAGTTATTTCTATTTTTATTGATACTGGATCTAATTGTAGGTATGTTAATCATAACCTAGTGGATAAGTGTGGCTTGATAAAAGAAGTACATACAGAATCTTGGTTGGTGCAGTTGGCTACAGGTACAAAGAAGAGAGTTCACCATTGGGTAAGAGCTTGTTAATTTGAGTTAAATGGTATGCCTACGGCAGCACATTTGATTGTACTTCCATTAGGATCGTATAGCATGCTTTTGGATATGGAATAGTTGTATATTCACAGAACCAAAGTGGATTGTTATTACAAGGCCAATGAGTTCCTGGATGATAATGGAGATAAGATAATTTTGCAGGGCAAGAAGAAGCGTACATCAGTGAGGATGGTCACCGCTATGTAGGCTAAGTGCAGTTGTAGAAAAGGTTGTGTGATGTTTGCAGTGCATGTTTCCAGTGACACGGGTAAGGATGTTGAGGATGAAGAAATATTCCAAATTTATCCTATATTGAAGTAGTTTCATGATGTGTTTCCAGTAGATATTCCAGAGTTATCTTCTCGTAGGGAAGTGGACTTTTCTATTGAGTTGGTATGAGGGGAAGTACCAGCATCAAAGGCACCTTACATGATGAGTAGGCTAGATTTAGTAGAGTTGAAGTTTCAGCTAAAGGAAATGATTGACAAGGGATATATTAGGCTGAGTGTCTCACCTTAGGGTGCACTTGTGTTGTTCGTAAAGAAGGATGGAAGTCTCAGGTTATGCATTGATTACATGAAGTTGAAAAAAGTGACGATCAAGAACAGGTATCCATTACCATGGATTGATGACTTGTTTGATCAGTTGAAGGGAGAAGCAATTTTCTCTAATATCGTCTTGATATTAGGATATCATCAAGTAAGCATCAAAGAAGAGGGCATTTACAAGACCACCTTCAAGACCAGTTATGGGCATTATGAGTTTGTTGTAGTTCCATTCGGTTTGACTAATGCCCCAACTACATTTATGTGTTTGATTAATAATGTGTTGTGTCGTTATCTCGACAAGTTTTTTATTGTATTCATTGATGATATCTTGGTATATTCTAAGAATGAGGAAGAGCTTGTCAATCATTTGGCAGCAGTGTTGATATTTCAAAAAGAGCATAAGTTATATGTTAATCTTAGCAAGTGCAGTTTATTCCACACAAAAGTACACTACTTGGGACATGTTGTTTCCAAGGAAGTCATAGCAGTAGATCTAGAAAAGATAAGGGCCACTTCCCACGCATTGCATACCCTATTACATCTTTATAGAGGAAATGTAAGAAGTTTGAATGGACAGAATAATGCGCATCTAGTTTTGAAGAGTTCAAGCAATTGTTGACCAATGCTCGAATCCTTAAGATTGCAGATCTAGATAAATAATATGTGGTGTTTATAGACGCTTGCAAAAGAGGACTTGGTGGAGTCCTTATTCATGAGGGACAGGTGGTATGCTTTGAGTCCATGAAATTGAATGAGCATGAACACAACTGCGTGACTCATGATTTTGATTCGGTAACTATTATTCACACGTTGAAAATGTGGAAGCATTATCTTCTTGTTAGGAGATTTCTATTGTTGGGTGATCATAGTGGGTTGAGATATTTTTTTGATTGACTGAATCTAAATGCCAGGAAATCTAGATGGTTGGCCACCCTTAGTGAGTTTTACTTAGAGATCATATACATTAAGGGAAAGGAGAACATGGTTGTAGATGCTCTCAGCAGGAAAGTATAGGTGAACCATATAGAAGTTATGAGTTCCTATGGGATATACTTACACTATTGGATCTTATAAGAAGGACAACAGGATAACAGGTATGTGGATTTCAGGCATAGCTTACAACAGACTTCAGGTACGGGTGCAGGTGTAGGTGAAGGTACGAGTGCAGGTGTAGGTGTAGGTACAGGTGATTAGGATGCGGATATTTCGTCTCACAACAGATGGTTTGGTGATATTTAGGGAAAATATCTATGTCAGATGACAATGAGCTAAAGAAGCTTATATTGAGGGAGTTTCATGCGAAACCATATTCAGGTAACCCGGGATATTAGAAAACTTTGACAGTGGTGAATAATTTATACTACTAGTCAAATCTTAAGAGGGATGTGGCAGATTTTGTGTCTATATGTATGGATTTTCAGTAGGTGAAGGAAGAATGTAAGTATCCAAGTGGTCTAATACAACCTATTTCAATTCCGGAATGCAAATGGGAGGTTATTTCCATGTATTTTACCACAGGTCTTCTTAGGACAGCAAGGAAACATGATTTTATCATGGTTGTGGTCGACAGGTTGAGAAAGGTGGCTCACTTCATTCCAGTGAAGACTACATATTCAACTAATGATGTGGCACAAGTCTTCATCAAGGAGACTGTGATATTACATGGTGTTCTGAAGAACATTGTGTCATATGGGGATGCTAAGTTCACTTTCAAGTTTTGTAAGGAACTGTTTGCAGGTTTGGGGGTAGAGTTGGCCTTCAGTACAGCTTATCACCCAAAGACAGATGGATAGATAGAGAGGGTGAACATGATCGCAGAGGAAATGTTGAGGATGTATGTGATGCACTGGTAAATGAAATGGGAGGAGTACCATCCAGTGGTTGATTTTTCATATAACAATGATTATCAGGAGTTGCTGAGGATGAGTCCTTTTGAGGCACTACATGGGAAAATTTATAATACTCCCATCAACTGAAGTGGTCCAGTGAACATGGTACTTATTGGACCAGACATGTTGTCAAAAATGGAACAGGAAATGTAGGTTATAAAGAATAATCTAAAGGTAGCACAATATAGGAAAAAAATTTATGCAGACTAACACATGGAATTTAAGGAGTTTCAAGTTAGGGAGCATGTGTTTTTTCGCATCAATCCTAAGAAGATCTCCTTGAGGATTGGATCATGTGCCAAGTTGGCACCACAGTACTGTGGGCCTTTTGATATCCTTGAGAGGATGGGACCAATAACCTATTAACTTTCACTGCCTCCAACAGTTAAATTCCATGATGTTTTTCATGTTTCATTACTTAAAAGGTATATAAGGGCGTTGATCATGTTATTGATTGGTCTGTATTGCAGGTGGAGAAAGAAGGATAATTTTAGTTGGAGCCTCAGTGCATATTGCAGTGGAAATAGCTCATGCTCAGGCACAAACCCATATAGAAAGTTCAAGTGCAGTGGATTTGGGCCCGAAGAAGCTACATGGGAGATGGTGGATCAGATGCAGGTTATGTATCCTTGATTTGTTTCCGATTGAAGCAAAGCAGGTTTGGTATTTTCACATATTTATGTATGGTTGTTATTTTAAATACTGCCATGAGCTAAGTTCTAAAGCTCCAATAAGCAATATGGTTGCTATATTGTCTTGTTTTCATGATGATTTTGCTTTTGAGTAGGTTATTCATTGTAAATAATACATTGATCTAAGTTATAAATCTCCATGGGAAATATGTTTTTTTTTCAGTGTTTTTGTTGAGGTATAAGTGTGGTTTAACACCAAGGACAGTGTTCCCTAAAGGGGAGAGTTCTGTAATAGACTCGAGCTAAAATTTCATGTAATAAAACTTAATAAAGGCAAAAATAAGACCATGGTTAAGGGACACTTATTCCAAGATGAATGTTGGTTAAATATATCCTAGTGGGAATCACTCGATGTGTTTATGGATAAGGGGGAATTGGCAAACGAAATGGCTATGCCATTAAAAAGGAAAAAGGTATTTTTGGAACATTTATTTATGAAAATAAAGGAAATTTGAAGAAAAGGAAGGTGAAAGATCACAGGTTGCATGTGAGGAGAAAATTGACGGAAAATAATGAAAAATCGAAGAAATTAGAGGCACATATGATAAAAATAGCTCAGAGCATCAGTTGGTAGCATTCTATCAGTTCATTTTTAGAATTGCAACTACAAGGAAAAGACTCTCTAGTGGAGGTTATAAAGGAGGTTTTTAGTGTTATAAAATTGGTCAAAATTGTCAAAAACACATTTGCTACAACATATGTTTATGGTTACAGAGGTTTTGGTAGAGCTTTTAATAGAATTTCAACACAACTAAAAAAACTTGGTGACTGGAGGTTATTACAGATGTTTTTTTCATCGGTGTGCTACTAAGGTGTCAATGCACCGGTGTGTGTCATCTAGAAGGTGGCCTGGGGCGGTCGAAGGTGCATGCATCAGGCCTTCAAGGTATAAAACCGCACTGGGGTGCAGTGTTGGTGATACAACGCACGGGGTCATTCTAATTGGTCTTGGGATTTGTGCATTGCCCATAGGTCATCTCAATGCACTAGTACGTCGAGTTATAGAAACACATCGGTACGCAGTATCAGACAAGCGCACCGTTTGTTCTAATTCGTATTGGTATTTGTGCAGTACCCATAGGTCGTACAAATGCACCGATGCATAGACTCACATAAATATACCAATGCACAGTATCGCACAAATTAACCGAGATTTATAATTGGTATTGGTATTTGTGCGGTGCCTATAGGTCGTAGAAATGCACCAGTGCACTATATCATACAAATGCACCGATGTACAGTAATTGACACACACCACATCGACGTGTGACAATGCAATTATTGTGGTTTTTTTAAATTCATTATTCATCAAAAGTCGACACATCTTATAACAGTATTCATATTAATTAAATTTTTATTAATGCAATTGAATGTGATGTTTGGATTAATTTGTTATGTTATATCATAATTATTGTGATATTTTTAAATTCATTATTCATCAAAAGACGACACATATCTTATAACGGTATTCATATGAATTAAATTTTTATTAGTGCATTTGAATGTGATGTTTAGATTAATTTGTTATATCATATCATCAAATTTCACATCTCTTCATTATAATATTTAATCATCCATAAATTTAATCAGTGGTGTTACATTTCACAGTGACAATGGAAAACGCAATAGAAAAAATTAAAAGATATATATATATATATATATATATATATATATATATATATGCGAATAAGACAATCATTTTCATACAAAATGGGATAGTTATTGGTATCCCTTTGTCTTTCAATTGGGACACTATGTCCATTACATTAAACAAAGGTGTCTCATTTCACAAACAAATATTTCAAAAAATACAATGCCTTGCTTTGATATTCAAACATAGTGATCATCACTCTTCGTTTGAATTGTTGTCACTGCTAGAGCTACTTCCATGAATTGGGCTATTTTCAGGAATGTTTTGTTCACGGTGTTGATTGTTTTCTTCTTCTTCTCCTTCCATCTACAAACATAAAAATAAACTGTAATGAGTGTATATATATTGGTGAGAATAATGACAATTGCAATATTAAATAATATACATCAATGTAAATCGAAAAAATGACGTACCATAGCAACAATTGACTCATGAACTATACTTATTCTTTCAAAACCATGTAGTATGCCATCTTTCAAGATTTCATCTATTGGCACAGTTCCATACTTTGTTTCCTGCAAGTTTTATACCCCATAACAAATTGTATATTTAATATAAAATATTTTTTTGTTCTATTAATTATAGATGGAGCTAAGTAAAATAAGATCGATAGATTCTTAAAAATTCCACAATTAATCTATGATATGCCAACATATACTCGCAACCCATATTTAACCCAATGTCAATCAATTCATCTGATGGTTCTTCTTTGTATGTTAGCACCTGTTTGGAGACATTCAATGATGATTTTTGTAAAACAAATTAAAAAATACAAAAATGAAATCAAGTTAAGTTGTTATAAGGAAGTAACAATTACTCACAAACTTAGATATCAACCCTTTTCTTCCTTTTCGTCTTGTTTTATGTGTTGAATGGGTTCCATTTTCTTTTCTTTTCTGGAAGAAAATACTTAAAAATTAATATTAATGCTAAATTGTTTATTTAGTGTACCTAATGATCTAAAAATTCAATGATTACATATTACATTTGAATCACATTGTTATTGAGATGGCTCCTCCTGCGATGCAATTTTATGCATTTCTTTGACCATCTCCTTGTACACCATTTTGGACATTCCTACTAGCATGTTTCTGATATCATCTCGTTCATATTTTGATATTTTCGTAATCTTCCTGAAAATATAACATGAAAATAAACTATTTAATTTTTGTATTGAAAGTAAATATAACAAAAGTGATATTTATAAATGATATTTATAAATAGTTCTAGACAAACATTTAAAGGAATATTACTTTTTCATTCCTTCTTTTTTGTTGTTGTATGTTTTTTCTATTAAAATTTTGGCATGTCTTATTGACCAATTCTCTAGAAACTCTTCCTGTAGTTTAGAAAAAATTTGGTTCTTGGAATCATTAGATTGATTTTTGTATTGTAAGTGGAAATAACGTTTATACATTCGTTCCGCTAGATACCTCAAAATTTTGTAAAAAAATTTCTCCCTTTCATTAACCTCCAGCACCACTCCAGATGAGCTAAGGAGCAATTCATTTTAATTTGCATGTTCTATTTTTTTCTTTTCTTAAAACAACATTCCTTTTCTGAGTTGTTGGTCCCTGTAGAACATTAAACAGATGTGAATTAATATATTGTTTGACACATGTTATCTAATAATCTTAAGTATATTATTAATGAAAATTAAAAAAAGAAACTCATATTGGATCGATAGTATTTTTTCATTCACCTGATTCATCCTTTTACAATTTTTCCATCGAGCTTTTACACTCTTCTGGTCATAGATCGGAAATAATATTATCGAGCTTCATCATTTTGTGGCTCTACATGATACACAGTAAACAATACATATTATTTAAACTTACATATAGTTAAAAAATAATATTTTTTGTAAAGAATTTATAAAGAACTTGCCTTTTTTTCTTTTCTTGACGTCTTATCAGTATTTTTGTTACTTGATCTCTTGTCAGCCATTTATTTATCAATATGAAACGTGTACCATATTATTCATTAATATATTTTATAAATAAACTATCAACTTTTCAAGTACAAAAAAAATCTCAAGAAACCAGTGCCTCATTCATGGTGTACACACCGACGTTGGTGCGTAGTGGTCTTATAAATGCACAACCAAAATAGTATAACACACTGTATGGTGCTCTATGTCAACAAGGAGCACAGGTGCGTTACATGTTAACCACCGCACATACTAACACGAAAAAAATAATAAAAATTGTCCAGTGTTAGTTTTTGTAGCATAAACACCCCGCGGAAAACAAAGGACCACCATATGGTGCTCCCTGTCAACTAGGAGACCTGGTGTAGTGTGTTATATGTTACATGGTGCACTAATTAACACAATAAAAAAAAATCAAAACAACATGAACGTGGTGTGCCATAATGAAATAGTGCATCGATGCCCTATTTTACATATCACGCACTGATTTTTTTTATTTTTTATTTTTTAAATTATCGCAAAGTACTTCCATGGTGCGCAAGGATGACCCAGTGCACCGATGCGCTAGGGTACGTCAGGCGCACCAATAAAATAATTCTGTTTTTTTGAAATTCATGCAAGGGCTGACATGGATTGGGATCTGACTATGCAACTCATCCCATGAGTTGGATGTCTTAGGCCTATATATAGCAATATAAACCCTATAAATCTAAAATGAAAAGCCCTAATTCTGAAATCAAAGAAATAGGGAGAAGAAAGGGCAGAAACAAAAAGAATGTAGGGTTTAGGGTAAAAATGGATTTCTTTTAATTTTGTTTCTGAAAATGAAAAACAAATTGAAATTTTTTTCTTACCGTGTAAAAAAAACTGCAGAAAAAGTAAAAAAAACAATAAAATTTAATCACGAGATCGTTTGAAATTCTATGCTACAGGGTTTGAATCACCAGAGGTTTGGAATTCTGATTGTCTGAATACTTTTTTTCGAACGTATTTCGCTGCTCCATAGTGCTCTCGTGCTCTCTTGCTCTAGGTATGTCTCCTACAAATCTTTGGCTGAATTTTTTTGCAAAAATAGTGAAATAATGAAAAAAATTTAGTATTTAAAGAATTGTTTTATGAAAATAGATTTTCAAAATATTTTACTGCCCATTTTTCAATTTACCGCTTTTTTTTCACTTAAAGAAAATAGAATTGCACTTTTTATATTTGTAGTTATTCTTCACCGGTGTGTCACTTAATAGCACCACACCAATGCATCTGTTAATAACACGACACCTGTGCACAGTAACTAAAATGCACCAGTGTGGTAATCTACACATTAGCACCGATAACAAGAAGTCCATTTTTAAGGAACCGAAATTAATTTTAGGTGTGTGCACCAAAATTAATTGTTGATTTTGCTCAAATGCAAGGAGAAAATATCATAATTATATCGAATGGACAATTCTTCAAAATCCAGCTTGTTCCATAATATTTCTCAAAGTCCATCGTAGATTTCTCTCTATCCATCTCGAGACGTAATATTTACTTCAGATTTTATTTATATTTTCATTATCTAATTGAATTTATGTTTTTTATCCATGTCAATCATGCACATCTTAATTAAATTTATAATGTATACAAATTTGCAGGTTCATGCAGATTCAAAATGGATTTCATATACACAAAATATTCAAACAACTCCAACACGTCGAAAGATCTTACCAGGAGCATCATACCGCAAGGCGCATTTGATAGATAAAAATGGACAATCGCTTCACCCTGCCAATTGTAACAATATTGCATCTTCTAGCCACAATCTTGGGACAATGATGGTAATAATTATAATTGTTTGGTATATTGATTAATGTCATTATTTCAACGTCAAACCAATTAATCATGCAATATTGTCAACGTGGTTACTAATTGATATCATATATTTTGTACTAATCATGTTCAATTTTTTTTTTTAATTATTAGGATTCTAGTGATGATGAGCGACCTACCTACCATCTTCCGTAGCACCCCACGACAATGTCAAATCGAGAAAAGACTGAATTATGAGAAAAAATATAAGAGGAACGATACCAAGAATGGTTGAATCAACCACCGATTCAATTCCCGCTACGTCTAGATTCACCAATTAGGAATGACTACAACAACAGTAGTTCTTCACAAGATGGCAATGGAGGCAACCAAATAGAGGTTGGTATGGACGATTAATTAAGGGATACGACTGCCATGGAGACAATGTTGTTAGATGCATTCCAAAACGATGATCAGCTAGGGGATGATGCTGATATCGCTGACACCTTTTTCGAAAGCCTTAAATTTGCTTCCACCACCCCTCTCTTTGGACCTGGCAGCCAGTCAAAGTCTACCCAGTTGGGGTCAACGATGTTACTGTACAACTTGAAAGAAAATTTTGGCTTGTCGAATGCATGTTTATCGGAAATTTTGAGGTAAGTTACCATAAAGTCCTCCCTTATATAAATTTGAGAAATATAATCAGTACAAAATGAACATTACAAATGGTAAATTTTATGAATGTTAATAATTATATCCACATTAATGTACATTTATTAATATATTTTTCCATGATCACCAACTATAGGTTATTCAAAGTTAAGGTTCTTCCGAGTGATAATGTCTTGCTCGGTAACTGCGAAGAGGCAAAGAAATTGTTGAAAATGTTGGGTGTTGAGTACATATCATATCATGCATGTCCAAATGATTGTATTCTATATAGAGTAGAATATGTAGACAAAGAGATATGTCTGAAATGTGGGCATGACGGATATGATAAATCAAAAAAGAAGGGTAAATCACATACTAGTCCTCCTTTTAAGATATTGAGGCACATGCCTATAATCCCAAGGATTCAAAGGCTCTTTTGTTGCAAAGAATTAGCTATGTTGTAGGGATGGCATGCCTCACACAGAAGTGATTTGGTAGTTATGTGAATCCAACATATTCAATAGCCATGAAGCATATAGAGGATACATGGCCCGAAAAATTCAAGGATGAAGTACGAAGTCTATGACTCCGCATACCCATGGATGGCGTCAACCCATATTCCCTTCGGAACACCAACTATTCTGTTTGGCCTATAGTAGTGATCAATAACAATATCCTCCCATGGTTTTCCGTGAAGAATGAACATCTTATGTTGGCTCTCATAGTCCCTGGTAGAAGACAAGTGAAGAATATGGATGTCTACTTACAACCATTGGTAGATGAATTGAAGGAATTATGGGATGAGATAAATGTATACGATGTATCAAGACCCATCGGAGCAAAGAGGAGTTTTATGTTGTATGGCATATGTGCTTACATGACACATGATTATCCAATATTAGGAGTTTTCTCTGTTAAATTACATGTTTAATTTATTGATTTGTTTATATATGTAACAATATTCTTTCACATATTAGTTATTTAATTCGTTGTAATTGTTCTGATCTTCATGATATTCTTTAACGTGCCACGCATATTAATTGTATACAATAATCTTGCAAGTCTTGTAACAAAAGGGTATTTTGTATGTAAATGTTGTGGACCTTCTCTAAAAGCTAGATGGTCCAAGGACCTACGAAAGCCAGTGTATGATTGCTCCAGGGTATTCCTCCCAAAGGAACACCCTTACAGAATAGCAACATCTGCTTTCAATGGTAAATGAGAGAGAACCCAAAGGCCTCCAATAACGACACCAGTTGAATGGCTTAGAGCATATGAGAGATAGAAGGAGAAGGAGTTCATAGAAATCTTCGATTCAAATGGGGAGCCTATGTTTGATGATCCAGAATTCTTCTACACCTATGTTGAGAAATTTCCCATTGCGATGAAAAGGAAAACTATCTTTAATAACCTCCCATATTGAGAGCATCTTAAGATTACCCACTTATATCCCATGCATATATTTAAAAACAGTGTTTCATCTTCTTTATGGAGGAACATATCATTGAAACAAATTGACACATTGGTTGTTAGGAAAGATCTTATTGCTTCAAAAACTAAAAAGAAACATTGGCCAAGACAATTAGAAAGTAAAGGATCAGAGGCAAGCGTTGGTCCCTCTAATTCATGGTATCTCAAAGAAGGTGATGTCCCATGGATTTTAAAGGAAGATGATCTTTATTTGGCAAAGGAATTTATAATGGGTATGAGGGTGCCATCTTCATACGGGTCTTCACTATGGTGTTGCTTCACCGTGGATGACCATTTGTCGGGGTTGAAATCACATGACCATTTGAACCTTCTAAGAGTATGTATAATGTCAAAAACATGATTTTATTATTTGTTATATTAATAAAATTTATCCCGTGTAGGGATAATAAAACATAACTAATTTTGTGCATTATTGTACATTTTTATAACTTTGCAGGGTCATTATCCTTTGTTCTTGCATGGGTGTGTGAAACATGAATTCCCTCAAGACCTAGGATGTACAATATCTAAATTATATGTATTTTTATGTCGGATCACGACAAAGGAAGTTCATGTAGCTAGCATTCCATGGTGGCGTCAAGAGATAGTTGATATTGTTTGTATGTCTAAGAAGGAACTACCGAAAAGTTTCATGGACTTGCAGGTTCATCTTCTAATCCACCTAGTAGATTAGGTTGAATTAGTTGGGGTGGTTTCTGGTCGTTGGATATTCTTCTTAGAGAGGTACATGAATAAATTGAAAGGTTTTGTTCGACAAAGGGAAAAACCCGAGGGGTCTATGGCAGAGGGGTACATATCGTATGAGTATTTCTATTATGCCAGTGAGTACATCAAGCAGATCAACAACAGACCAAGTGCGGTGATTTGGGACAATGAAAGGGATGAAGACAAAAGAAAAGGGGAGTTGCTCCAAACGAGTGGAAAAAAGCGCTTGATCAAGAGTAAGCGACTTATAATTTTTCAAATTTACACAAAGTAAATATTCATGTTGAACTTAGATATAATGTATATTTTGATCTCTATGTACTATATAATGTTGGTTTGATTTCACCAGCGAATGAAAAAATTGAAGCAATCAATAAATTCGTTCTTTACAATTCTGAAGCGACACAGCCGTGGGTCGCATTATACGAACAAAAGAGGATGAAATGGGATAGTGACAGGAAATAATTCAGACGGTTGAATGGTAGATTAATTGTGCCTTATCCCGATCATTTAAAATAAAATATGCCAAAAATATACCCCAACATTTGGGTTGCTAACCAACTCAAAGAGAAATACAGTGCAATCGGTCGTTACCCGCATGCTGAAGAGGATGTGCTAAACATAGGGATTGGGTGCAGCAACTCTGTAATAATCTATTTAATTTATATGTACATTTGAAACTTATAAGACATCCATATTTCATATTTTAACTGTTGGGTTATTATAAGACACGTGACACTATGATTTTTTTAAGTTTTTTATAATAGGTGCATTTTTTTCTCATCTATGTGGGCATATGGACACCAGTTTCACACAGAAAATGTCGATGTTGGAAATATCACACAAGATTGTGGAGTGGAAGTCAAGTTCGATCAATCTAGTCGATCTAGCCACCGTGATCAAAACCTAGTACGAGGGATGTTAGGTTATGTCTAAAAGATATAATAGATCATTGAAGTGGATTTCTCTTCTTTCAAATGTGTTATTTTTAGGTGCAAGTGGTGGGACACCTTTGATCGGAATAATGTAAAGGAAGATCGTGATAGTAGGCTGATATGTATCAACTCTAGAAAGATGTGGGATGAAGCTAAGGAGCCTTATGATTTCCCCAAACACTTCAACCATGTGTATTTTTACCCAGATGTGATGGATAGGGATTGGTGGTTCGTATTGAGACATGACCATAGATCAAAACATATTTTTGAGAACAATAGTGTTAATATCATGTCATGCGAGCTGGAAGATAATGAGGGTAATCATGAGAACTGAGAGTGATATAATACATGTGTTATTTCATCAATATTTATACTTTTTAAGATGAGTTTTTTGAAACATTATAATATGTATTTTGAATTAATTGGTAATTTGCATTGTGTTAATGTTAAAATCAATATTTCACTTGATAATTTGCAATTATGTTGATCTCAAAAACAATGATGTACTGTATAAATTTATTTTTTTTGTATGTAAGATCATAATAAAACAATGATAATTCTAAAGCACAAGAATTTATTTTCATTATTTTCTAAACTTTATCATGTTACAATAATTCATATTATTCTAGATTTATTATTTTACAATTATTTAAAATTTTACAAATTTACAAATTTAAAAATTTTAATAAAATCATCTCACATTAATACAGTTAAAATTTTCACATTAATACAATTAAAATTTTACAAATATTTTACATACAATTACAATTACAATTACATTTAAAATTACAATTTTACAATTTTAAAATTTAAAATTACAATTACAATTTTCAAATTTACGTATATACCATTACAATTACAATTTTAGAATTTTACATACAATTAGAATTTTATAATTTTACATACAATTAGAATTACACTTACAATTTTACATAGATACAATTACAATTAAAATCACAATTACAATCATTTCACAATAAATTAAATATTACAATTACAGTTAAAATTTTACAAATATTTTGCATATAAAAATTACAATTAATACAAATACAATTACAATTTTAGAATTTTACATACAATTAGAATTACAAATATTACAATTTTACAGTATCCTGATCATTTAATATTAAATTAATTAATAAACATCATGATTATGATAACCATCGTACAAACATCATATTTGACTAAAAAACACATTCAAATTCGCTAACATCGTCGTAATCATGATCATCTAACAAAACACAATTAGCATTATATAACATCATCACAACACAAACATCAAATATACATCTCATGTGAAATAATTGCTATCACATACACATCTATTTGCAAGCTGCACATTAAATGAACATATCTAACATGACCTAACAATATACACATCATGATGATCACCAACATGTAAATTAAGTACAACTGCAACATGAACATAAAATACATGGACCATATATATATATATATATATATATATATATATAACTGAATAATGTCAAAAATATACAACTATAATATAAATGTCATATATCAACTAGTGGTACATCATCAATAGCAGTACTAGTCGAGGCCTACTCAGTCAATGGTGTAGCCTCAACAAGCTCAGATACATGTTGGTCATCACGTGCCTACTGATCTGGTACTAGTGCCTCATGCTGATCAGGATCAACTGTCGACTGCTCATCGTGATGACTCAACATGGTCAATGGCCCATCCTTCTCATGATCATGAGTACTGCTGGATGCTGCAAACTGTTGACTAGACGTGGTCGATGGTCCAATCTGCTCTCCATGATGACTATTGCTCGATGCTAGTGGAGGTTGCTCATCTGGCACGACGCGAGGTGAATGATGATCACTCCCCTGATCATGATCATCAGATGATGCATCGCTTCTCGTGAATTGTCAATCGCATGCTGCATCTCAACCACACCTATAACGTGCAACGATCCTCCTCAACCACGTAACTAAGGTCGTAGCTCCTACGACATGCCGCATCGGGTTGTACATGTCAGGCATCGTGCCTCTCCACATATGTAACAGCCTACCATCAGCCTGTATGTCTCTCATAGTAGCGAGCCTAACTCCTGCCTCAACAATCAATGCATAGAGTTAGTCACCCAACACCAACCTGAATCTGCTATCAAGCCTACCGTGCCTAGCAAAAGGTGGTACTAGCACACCAGGAGGAGTAGGTATCTCTGCACCGGCCTCATGATCATCGACATCTAGCATATCTTCATCCTCATTAGGATCCACACCTAGATCATTTGGTGGTGCTAGCATGTCCTCACCATAAAAATACCCAATTTCTACAAAATATATACAAGTACACAAAAATAATTAGACAATTTCATTACACAATTTAATAAAAACAAGTTAAAGAACATGTTAGAATAAATTTAAATAAAACAGTAATATTACCTCTATCATTTGGTGGCTCATCATCTGTGAAGAGGATGTTGGCACACCCTCGCCAATCCAAACCAGTATAAGGACAAGGGACCATAGCAAAGGGATGATTTCCAACACTAACTAGCAACTCTAGTGCATCATGTGATATCCTCATGGAAAACTCAGTCTGGCCCCTCTTGGGCATCATCTGTCCCACATGTGCATTCATGCATGCAACATTGGCCTACGAGGTTGTCAAAAAAAAGTAGGCCTTGTCTCTGGAAACCTCTCAAAAAATAAACAAAATAGCTTTGAAGCAAAAGGGAAGTTGACCCTCCCTTGTGCTTGAGCACGACATCTATCTAAGGCTCTACAGAACAGCCACAAAAAAATGGCAGACCACCTAACAAGTCATGGCTCCTGTACTAAAGAATAAACATAATATATAAGCGGGAAACTAATGTGTTTCCTGTCGTTAGTGTTGTGTGAAATGGTTGAAATCAAAAGTGAGAGGCACCTCATAGCCTCACTACCAAATGCAGCAATACGTAACTATCCTTCGGAGACCTAAAAATATGAAGGAGACAATATATCCGCGCTAATGTATCTTTGGGAGTACACCAACTGACTCCCTGTTGCATAGCCAAGTGGAACATTTGGGAACGAGGGAATATCCACCCTTCTCCTCGATAGCCTTATAATGAAATAGATTTCCTCCTTAGTGGGTGCATACCACTGGTTAGGACCAACCCGGAAAGCCTGTAGGTGGGCATTCCACCTGTGGATAAGATGTCGCAAAAACACACCATGGCCCTTTAGGGAAGTAGCCTCCTCATAGAACTTGAGGAGGCCTACCAGCCTTAGGAGCCCCTGGGTAGCTGTTGTAATAGGGTGAGGGAATGCATCTCTCTCCCTGTCTGATGCCTCCCACTTGCGAACCATGTTATACTAGTCTGCCTATTGTTGTTGTTGTTCCCTTTGTTCTCTCCTTTCACGTCTCTGAATGGTTGACATATTAAATACAATTTTTTTATTAAATGAGACATGTATTTAGGAATATACATATAGAATTTTTTTTGAAAAAAAAAAATAGTCGTTGCACCACAAAAAAAAGGCATGCACCGGTAACAGTGCATTTTTTTTTTTTACGCACTGGAGGCAGTGCACCAGAAAATTTCCAACACACCGAAGGTAGTGCACATGAAAAGTTTCAACACACTGCCCTCCTGGCATTGTTCATAAGTCAACGATGTGGTGGTATAACAAACCGCTCCATTGACTATGGACCGGTGTCAAAGGGTGGTGTGTTGACCAAACTATATGCCCTGGGACGTATGGTTTGGTCAACGCACTGACCTCTTGACATCATTTCTTAGTCAATGGTGCGGTCTTTTACTAGTGTGGAAATTAGTATACACTAATCATGCATACATCCAGATTCCCCTGATCTCACAATATTCAACTTCTTGCAAAATACAGAAGCATTCCACTGTTAATCTTTTGCAGAAAATTAATTGCAAGCACATGTGAAGCATAAATAAAAATAACCACACATAACATAGTTGTTTAACGGGAAACCCTGAAGCTGAAAACCCAAACTATCATATATTATGTATCATGGAGATCATGTAACAATCTCATACAAAGCTTAGTACATCAAGCTCTCAGCACAATCAATCATCACACACTAACATAGAAGAAATCTGCAAATCCATGCACTGATATCTGCCCTCCTGCTAGCCTACCTCCACTACGCAATCCCTGGTGAAGAATAGCTCTGAATGAATTCGAATTACCCTTGCCTTGACTGCGCAATCCTTATTGGCAACTCCAACGTGTGTTTGGTGCAATATATGCATCACTATAGTCACAACAGATAGTCCATCTTACCCTTTCACCTATTTCTCCAATGGGTCTCCACTACAACTGACATGCACTATAGTAAATTGTTGTATTGTTCAATTGATTAAGTAGTTATTATTTGTGAATTAATTAACTAATTAATTCACTCCACTCTCACTAGTGTATCATACAGTTAGACTAGATACAACTAGCTCAATTGATTCTAACTCACTTTAACTGAGTTAAACTAAATACAACTCCATGAACTACTCTTCCAACTCTGTCATAACTTTTCCACTTCAGTTCTAACTGAGTCCTCCATGCATGAACCACCAGTAAACCCTAGGAAATGCGTAATTCCTTTAGCCCACTGATTTTCCAAATCTGTGCACTGAAATTAAGTGCTCCAAGAGAATAAGTTGTTGTTTATTGTCGGATTATTATTAAGAGCTAATAATAATTGACACTTCTAATTTTAGATCGACGATCTATAAATAGACTTTGCCCAATATTTTAAAAATATAATTTCATCTATTTTTCCAACTTTACCAACCATCAACAAATAGCATCCTGCAACTTCTGAAATATGATCACCATGTCTAAAAATAGACATAGTCTAAAAATAGACTTGTGTCAAAAATAGCCTGCAGGCCCATTTAGTGAAGGCGACTCTTTTCACTAAGCTCATCATCTTGTTGAATCTCAACACTATCTCTCAACAAGATAGGGATTATCTTTCACCCTGATCCTGCCTCTATGGTATTCGAATTTGCTCCTGGTGAGCACCTTCTTCAGAATATCTGCATCCTGATCCTCTGTAGGAATGTACTGAAGCAACATGATCTTCCGCTGCACACAATCTCTAATATGATGATACTGGATATCAATATGTTTAGATCTATCATGAAACACAGGATTAACCAAGAGTTTAATGCAACTCTGATTATCACAATGTATCACTTTAGGATCTAAATGTGAACCGAACAAACCAACTAGGATCTTCCTCATCCAGATAGCCTCACATGCAACTTGACTTGCTACCATGTATTCTACTTCCGCTGAACTGAGTGCCATGGATCTTTGTTTCCTGTTGTACCAAGAAACTACCGTATATCTGATACTGAAAACCCCTTCTGATGTGATCTTTCTGTTTCCTTCCCAATCTGCATCCGTGAAGCCATGCAACTTCACCTCATCCATCTATATGTACCATAAACCATACTCAGATGTGCCCATGAGATATCTCAGGACATGCTTGCCTACCTTCCAAAAGAACTTGGTATGCTTAACCATTGCTTTTGAAAGTTGGTTCACTGCATAGCATATGTCCGGTCTTGTATTAACTAAATACATGAGCGAACCCACCAACTCTCGATAAACAATGGCATCCAGTACCTCTGCCGATGTAGCATCCTCTTTCCTCCAATTTCCTGGAAGAGGAGTGTCGATAGGCTTGCAGCCTTGCATGTAAAACTTCTCCAGTATCTCCCGGGCATACTTTCCTTGAGACACAAATAGTTCACCTTCCCGCTGCCATATTTCCAATCCAAAGAAATAATGAAGGAGGCCCAAATCCTTCGTCTCAAACTCCTTTGCAAGATCTACCTTGCATGAGTGTATCAACTGCCCATCACCCGTTAGTATTAAATCATCAACATAAAGAAAAATTATTAAAATCTTACCCTCCACCACAATTTGGTACAGGTTTGCATCCGTCTCACTCTTGGTGAAGCCAAGTCTAGTGAAATAGTTGTCAATCTGAGTGTACCAAGCACGAGCTGCTTGTTTCAACCCATATAGCGCTCTTTTGAGCCTGCACACATGCGACTTGCTGTTGAAGATCTCAAATCCTTCAGGCTGCTCAATGTACACCTCTTCCTCATTGATCCCATTAAGGAACGCAGTCTTCACATCCATCTGATGAATGTACCAACCCATCTGCGCTAAGAGAGCAAGGATGGTCCGTATGGAAGAATATCGTGTGACAGGTGAAAAGGTTTCTTCATAATCAATCCCCTCGATCTGTGAGAAGCCCCGGGCAACAAATCTTGCCTTATACTTCTCGACGCTCCCATCAAAAACTTTCTTTACCTTGTAGATTCATCTTGATCCTACAACTGATTTACCCACCAGCCTTGGAACAATCTCCTAAGCACTGTTTCTAACAATGGAGACACACTCCTCGACCATGGCATCTACCCATGTGGGCTCCTACACTTCTTCTTCAAAAGAAGATGGCTTTGTCATGATACACTTGCTCATAAGATCCATGTATCCAGTAAATCATTCAAGTGATTGTCTCTGTCTGTGTTGTGATGTAGGGACTCCTACATTCTATGCCACATCAAGCTTCAGTCTCTCAACTTTTGTGGTACACTTTCTGCCTTTTCTGATGTTTGGTTCTTCATGAGTGGACTCCTCCACTCCATGAATCTCCTCCTATGGTTGATCCACATCTAGAGGCTCATCTTTGGGAACAAGAAGTTCCTCCTCTGCATGCAAGTGTAGCTCCCTCTCAAGCGACAACTTCATGGTTTTCACCTCATTGAATTTTATATCCCGTCGCACCACAATCATATGACTATCTAGCAAATACACACGATAATTATGGGGTGTTTCTGTGTACCCCACAAATATCCCAACATCTGCAGTTGGCTCCAACTTCTTCCTGGCATCCTTTGTCACATGAATGTAAACATATGAGCCAAAAATCTTCAAATGAGAAATATCAGGCTTCTTACTAGTAAAATCTTCTTAAAGTGTACTCATGCCAAGTACTCTATGAGAACAATGGTTTTGCACATAAACCGCAGTGTTGCATGCTTCCGCCCACAAGTGCATCGGTAGGCCCTGGTCATGCAGCATCACTCATGCCGCACCCATGATCGTTCTGTTCTTCCTCTCCGCGACCCCATTCTACTATGGGTTATGAGGCGCTATGAGTTCTCTTCGAATTCCTTCTTTGCTATAGAAGTATTTGAATTCGCACGAGATGTATTCACCACCATTATCACTCTGTAGAGCTTTCACTTGCTTCCCCGACTCCTCCACTAATGCTTTAAACTCACAGAACTTTGACAATGTTTCACTATTCTTCTACATGAAGAAGATCTAGCATCTGTGAGAATAGTCATCAACAAATATAACATAATACCTATGTTTTGTTTTTGAAGCAACCGAGAAAGGTCCACACACATCTGTGTGAATTCTCTCCAAGATCACCGAAGCATGGTTCTCCTTCTCATGAAAGGTGGTGTTAACAAACTTACCCATAGTACATCCCTTGCACTGATATGACTACGCAAAAGTACCCTTGGGAAGTCCAGTAGAAATCTGCTGCAAAATCTTCAAAGTGCCATGGTGAAGATGGTCCAATCTCCTATGCCATAATTCGCCCTCATCCCGGCTCACCACTTCTTCTGCTTTGCCCACCATTGCATCACAGCCATCTATCTCCAGCTTGTAGAGATTCTTAACTCGAATCCCTATATTCTTGGTCTGACCGTTGTTTTATGTCGAAGGAAGGCTTTTCCCTCATTGAAAACAACATCATAACCTTAGTCTTCCAACATTGCGACCAAGACCAAGTTCTTCTTCAAACCTGGAACATGCATAACATCCTTCAAAAAGAATGGATTACCGGACTCCCTCTTAAAGGTAATGGTCCCAATTCCAGTCACACTGTATCGACCATTGTCGCCCATCTCTATATGCATCTGTAGGTCCTTCTCCTCCAAGTCACTAAACAACTCCTTCTCTCCCTTCATATGGAAAGACGCACCACTATCAAGATATCACACCGATCCCATATAGCTTGAAACCAAGCATGTGATCAAAGAGAAATCAAGTTCAAATTGCGAGGCTAAGGCCTCTCTAGCTGCAGCTCCAGAAGCCTTCTTGTTCTTCTTCTTCTGTGGGTAGTTAGTGGCGAAATGCCCATATTCGTGACAGTGAAAACACTTCGCATTGGACAAATCCTACTTCTTGCCTTTAGCATCGGATTTTGAAGGAAATTTCTTCCCCTTCCCTTTCCTTTCTTTGGAAGCCAAAGCGCAATTCTCTTCATCTTCATTCTTTGATGAAGAGCCATCCCTGGTACCCTGCCTTATCTCCTCCTGCACAAGATCCGACCAAAGTCGCTCACATCCCGACAGTTTCTCCCGTCCATTAACAGAGTCTTCGTAGCTATGCCAACTCTTCGGAAGCCTGAGGAGAGCCAAGCTCACTAAGTCTTCATCATCAACAGTAAACCCCACACTTCCCAATTCATCCTTGCAGTGGACAAACTTCGTGAGATATTTTGGAATACTGTCACCCTTCTCCATTTTTATTTTTCTAAGCTTGTCTTTAAGTGCCAACTTCCTCTGGTCACTTCTGCTTTGGAAAAAATCTATCAAAGCCTTCCACATTAAGAATGGAGTGACTTTCCTGTGAAGGCTGGACACAATATGTTCCTTCACACCTTCCAATAAAATTCTTCTTGTCTTTGCTATCTTCTTTTTCCATGTGTCAAGTAATGCAGCATCGCTAGATCCCAGCTTAGGAACATCGCTATCGATTAACTCCTTCAGTCTATTATCCTCCAGAACTGCCTCCATCCTATCCTTCCAGGCTAGGTAACTCGAGCTCCCATCAAGGGCATACTCCAATCACAACCCACTGAAATACATTTCAATGTATACTCAACTTCTACACCAAGAATTTTCTGTAGCAAATTTGAATTGTCCACCAGCACAAACTCAACAATTCTTCACAATTGCAATATTTAAGAATTAACACTTCTTTGATACCATGTAGAAATTAGTATACACTAATCATGCATACATCCAGATTCCCCCGATCTCACAATATTTAACTTCTTGCAAAATACAGAATCATTCCACTGTTAATATTTTGCGGAAAATTAATTGCAAGCACATGTGAAGCATTAATAAAAAAAATCACACATAACACAATTGTTTAACGGGAAAGCCTGAAGCTGAAAACCCCACCTATCATATATTATGTATCATGGAGGTCATGTAGCAATCTCATACAAAGCTTAGTACATCAAGCTCTCAGTACAATCAATCGTCACACACTAACATAGAAGAAATCTGCAAATCCATGCACCAATCTCTGCCCTCCTGGTAGCCTGCCTCCACTGCGCAATCCCTGCTAAACAATAGCTCTGAATGAATTCGAATTACCCTTGCCTTAACTGCACAATCCTCATTGGAAACTCCAATGTGTGTGTGGTGCAATCAATGCATCACTATAGTCACAATAGATAGTCCATCTTGCCCTTTCACCTATCTCTCCGTTGGGTCTCCACTGGAACTGACATGCACTGTAGTTAAATGTTGTATTGTTCAGTTGATTAATGAGTTATTATTTGTGAATTAATTAACTAATTAATTCACTCCACTCTCACTAGTGTATCATTAAATTAGACTAGATACCTATTGACTCCTTTAAAGTCTCTGCTATTCAATTAAAGCTGAATACAACTCCATGAACATACTCTTCAACTCTGCCATTACTTTGCCACTTCATGTTCTTGGTCACTCCATTACGACCCACAGTAAACCATAGGGTGCATATTTCTTGTTATTAATTTTCCAAGTTTGTGCACTGAAATTAAGTGCTCTGAAGAACTGAAGGTTATTTGTCATATTATTAACCAGGCTTAATGAGCAATAAACCTTCTATTTTTGAATAAATAATCTATAAATAGACTTCGCCCAATATTCTAAAAATAGAATTTCATCTATTTTTCCAACTTGACCAACTATCCACAAAAAGCATCCTGTAACTTCTAAAATATGATCACCATGTCTAAAAATAGACATATTCTAAAAATAGACTTGTGCCAAAAATAGCCTGTGGGCCCACATAGTGAAGGCGACTCTTTTCACTAAGCTCATCATCTTGTTGAATCTCAACAACCAGGCTGCGATTGACGGCGTATAAAAATGAAAATACGAATTGGTGGCAAAAATATACACTTCGAGCGAGATATTTCGTATTTTTGCCATTGTCGTTATTCTATAGGAGTCGATATGGTGTGTTGAGCGTATTGTTCCCCCCACCTTTTTTTAAATTTTAAAATATCCGTTGCTTATCGGTACGCACGAACAGTTGGGGCTATGTAACTAGTTTCGGTGCGACTTTATAGAAGACAAGGCCGCCAATAAAACCGATGCGTGAGCTGACTCGAGCGCACGCAGAATTTTTTTTTTTGGGTTAATTTTAAGTTAATTTACAATTCTAATTTGCTAAAAAAACAATTATGGAAAAACCAAAAAATACTGTACATTTGGTCGTGAGGAAACATATTAATTTAACTAAAATTTATAGTAATTTAAAAATTTTATAAAAATTCAAAATGTAGATTAATGAACAATATGAAACAATGATAGATTTGTGGAGCACGATTATCGAGCCGAATCGATTGAGATAACTTGCACCAGCCTGGGAAACTCTTGGAAGCGGTGAAAAATGAATAATGTTTGTTTTTTGGCATGTTTTTTTTTATTTTCTTCATTCCGGTGCGGGGTTTATAGAGCGCAGGTGCGGTTTGTAAAGGCTGGGGTGGTTTTGAACACAGCACGGTGCTTTAGGACACAATGTGGAATATTTATAATTACGATTAACGCTACGGTAAGTATAAGTGCAGGGGTACAGTTTGTCTGGAGCGCAGTGTCCAGGTGTACCCGATAGTTTCTTAGGTGTTTCTAGTTAACGGGCTTAGCTTTCCAGTGCGGGTTGGGATGATAAACGTAAACAAAAAAATCAAAACCTCCACATGACCTCCTCTGACGCCTCCCCTAGAAACAGATATCTGGGGTATTTTTATAAGGGGTTCCTCAAAAAAAATTGCTATAAGGTCTTTTCCTTTTAGTGTGCACTCAGAGAGGATGATCATGTGATCATGTCCAAGTGGAAAAAAATGGTCAAAATGGAATCGTTCAGAATTGGTTGAATCCTGAACGATCGGATAAGCCTCATCACTGCAATTTTGGCGCCGCAAATGGCACTCAAATCCTACCTTGTATGTGAAAGTTATGCAAGTTTGAAGTTTTCAGTATCCTTCAAAAATCCAGTTTGACCAAGGTTGACTTTTACTAAGGAAATATTAAAAAAAGAATATTCCAGTAATATTCCTTGAAATATTCCATCTGAATGAATGGTTGGAGGACAAGTGGCATCTTCTCATTTGTTAATGGATTGACTGTGTAATTTTTCGGCCAATCAATGGGTGCCACGTGGCAAGCCCTGAGGCCGCCATGTGGGCCTAGGCCATGGAAATTTTGGCATATTAAAATTTTTGTGACTCTATAGGATTCGACCCTGGGTCGAATGGCTACAAGCCCAAAGGCCTGACCGGGCATGCTCCACAGTGTTTCTTAACTCATATGGGAGAAGGGTTATATTTAAACTTTTTAAAAGGAAATGGCGGAAAACCAAAGGGGCTAGCCCCTTATGGCTAGCCCGACCCTTGACATGATCATGCCTTGGTGTCCAGGGGCTTACCGCTGCATGCCTTGGTGTCCAGGGGCTAACCGCCCGCCTGATGGTTACGGCAGCGGTTAGCACCATCACATATGACCACTTAAATATGCCAACTTCTCAATTTAATTGCCAATTCACACAGTTTCGACGGCGGTTTCGACCAACTTTTTATACGGCGGTCTTTGCAAGTGGTCACATGACCCGCCGACATTTAATGCCAGCCCAAACAGTTTCTACCAAAAATTGGAGCAGGTCCACTATTTCCGATGGATTTTTCCAATTTGGTCGGGTTAGCTCCAGTTCTCCCACATTTAGTGGGGTTTTCAATTGACATTGGGCATAAATTTGTTTTTCATGATAACTTCTTCAATATTGGACCAATTTTGACAAAATTTTGGTCGATTTTGGGTATTCTAAGCATTCTGGAGAGGTTCGGACACGTTTTAGAGCTAACATAGGTGTTTTTCAGCCATTTTTGCTTCAGGGAAGCTTGGAGAGCCACTAGGGCCATCAGGGAAATGGAGCTGTATTGGGCTATAATTCACTATTTGAGGTGAAACAAAAGCCATTTTTAGCTTATTTCTATTTTCTAAATTCAATTTCACAGTTGATTTTTCCTTTTTAGGCATTCTTCTCACTGTATAACCAATTTGAGCAACTTAATAGAGCAAGGACATGCCCATTGGGAGCCTTGGACTCGACAGATGTAGCCCATGAGGGGTGAACTGCCTCATCATGTTGTTGTGTTATATTATGGTGTAATTTATCTGTTGTGTATTTCTGATTTAATATGTTAAACAGTCATTTTAATTAACATTCCCTCACACAAAAACTCAGAAACAGTTACTACAAACACTTTGTTTAACTTGCAAGACATGGAGAATACTTTGCACACTTAATTTAATGGAAATGGATACTTTACAAAACATTTTCAAATACTTCCATTTTCAGATCAGAGGAGAATAGCTCCAACAGGAGAAAGAGATCAAGCAAGAAAAGGAAGGAAAAGCAAGAAAAGGAAGGACAAGGAAAGGAGAGGAAAGCAAAGATCAAGCAAGGAAGAGCAGGATCAAGCAACTTCAGCAGGAATACATGCAGGTATCAGATTGCATGTATGATTTCCTATTTGGTTTTGACATGCATGGTATGTGCATGTTGGTATTTGGTTCTTTTGTTGTCGATGCCCTGATTTTGTCAGGTTTTGACAATGGCTTTCAGCCTTGCCTTGCCTTTTTTCTGATAGCCATGGTTTGATGGTATTTTTCTTGGTTTTGAGCTTTGGAATTTTCAGATGGTTTTGGAATCCAGGGTGGAGGTGGTCTTAGGAACATTCCAAAAGGCCTAGGAATCCCTTCACCGATTTTGGCAGGATACATGGTAAATCCTTAGGGTGGTGTCTCAGTAATGGCCTAGTGATCCATTGTGGATTACGATAAAGCCTAGATACAAAGAGACGAAAAAATCCTCAAGGATAGTGATGAGATCCAGAGACATTCCAAGATTGGTTTGGTTTTGTGACCTTGGTGTCGGTTTAGGTGAGATCATGGTATGGTGAGGGTATAGGTGGTTTAACCTCTCGATTTCCTTGGTTTTTTTTGGATTGGTTTATCCATGAGATACCACATCCATTCTTGAAATATGGCACGAGGATGACTAGTTGAATGAAATATTTGGTTCATCCATGTCTATGGTTGAGTGGTACATGGAAGTCCTTAACCTGGTTGGTTATTTCCTATGTTTAATGAAAGCTAAGTTCTCTCACTTTGTTATTGTATTTATGTTGCTTTAATGGTTTTTATCTTGTGATTATATATGTGGTTATATGTTGGTTATAAGAATAGATAGATGGTTGGTTCTAGTCATTGTTTATTTCATGTTTGTACTTGTAACTGAAAGATAAATGGATGCAAGACCTAATTAATGCTAAGAAAAATAATGGGAGAGGGCAGTGATCCTTCTTGATAATTTCCATATGAATTTCTAGTCCCTTGTGTTCAGTCTTGTATTCATGACCTATAGATTACATTGTTTCAAAGTGTTTGAAAAAATTTCAGTCCTGGTTGGGGATGCTCAAGCCTAGTCCTAGTGTCAATTTTTGGTTTACAAGAATTGTCCTTGTGTAAATTATGAATTCTAAAAGTTACAGGGATTTCTTGGAAACTTTCTAGCCCCATCCCTGAAATCTAGCCTTAAAATCTGTAGTCACTGGCACAACACTGAGTGGAAAAATCTATAATCACACTAATGCAGGCTTATGCATGAGACTAGTAGGTTCGATTCAAATGAATGCCTTAGCAAGGGAGCGACTAGGGGTAAAACTCATGGAAAATTTGGGTTGGCTCAGGGGATGGTCACCTGGAGGGGTTGGGTTCCTCCTGGTGGGTCCAGTGGTACCTGAAGGAAGTCAATAAGGTTTGGTGCCGACTCCATTTCCTTAAGGTCACCTAGGAGGTTGAGTCTGGTCATAACTGCCCCTCATCTCATGTTTACCCCGGGTAAACCTCTGAAAGTCGGTAGATGTGAGGGGAGGTTTACGTTACAATCTGACTTATCACAAAGTACAAAATTCTTACCTAGGATAACATCATAAAAATAGGTTAACCGAAATATGGATCACCTGCTTAACCTGTGAGTTTGCAAAAAACCTTTGGGAAAAACTTGAACAAGGTTTTGAACACACTAACATAGTTCGAGGAGTTGTTGACCAAGCTTTCAAGACTTGGAAAAGAACCCCTTCCAAATCCAAGTTTTGAACAGGCTCTAGACATTGGCACCAAGCCTTCTAATCTAGGTAATTTGGAATGAATGAAACCAAAGAATATTTAATAACCACCACAAAACTCAAGAAGATATTTGGTTGTTCCTCCACATGCAAATCAAGGAGACATGATTTCTCTCCAGTTGAGAAGATAGGGACTTCCAAGGGTCTCCCTAAGAAAAAAAAAATCCTAGCATGGTGTAAATTCAGTCAATCTCCAACCACATCTAAAATCACACACCCCAGACTCAAAAATCCAAGTCTAGACACCTGGGCACATCCTCTGAAGCACCACTACAAATTCAACTTTGATGGCACTTAAAAAGGCAACCCAAGGGTGACATCCTCAAATCTATAGGGGATACATAGGCCAAGAAAGCAACGATTTAATTAAGCTTGAGTCCTTAATTTAGGGTCTCCTCATTGCTAGAAATAAAGGTTTCCATCCCCTCATAGTCGAAGATGACTCCTAGTTAATAGTTCGGACTGCATAGAAACTCCACAATGGATCTCCTCCCTTGAAGTGCTCCTATAGCCAGTGACTGTATCAAAATATGCAACATCTTGTACAAATTCTCTCTTAGCAAGAAGCAATAATTTTCTCTCATTTTAGGGAAAAGGACAATTACCTAGGAGAATTCCTAGCCAACAAAGGGGTAGAAGTGCAAGCTCCAATCAAAGACAAGAATCTAGAACCACCCCAAATTGCGACCAGGGCCTTCTAATGCTCAGATATAAGAAAGTGAGATCTCAACACCACGGATCTGGGTTCCCCTCGATATCTACTACTAAACATGCCCCTAATGCCAGTGTATCCTATTGCATTGATAGTCGAGGATGGGTGGCGATCTCTCTTTGTCATCCTCGCAGTTGCCATCTAATTCCCAGGGCAGGGTGGTGACTGAACAAGGAACCTACATTCAAAACTCACTTGGGAGATGTAATTAACATGTACACCACAAATAGACGTTCATTCCAACACTCGAAGAGCTATGTAGGTGGCTGGACTCTCCTTCATTTGCAGGACAATGAAAGTTATGGTGCTTCGAACTGAAGGAAGGGGGTTTTCTTACCTGTTAACCATGGTTCGCAAATGATGGCATGTTAGAAGAAGAGGGCAAGGAAGAGGCCTTCAACCTCCTCCTCCTTAGCACAACCAAGAGGCTAGACAATTTGACGAAGACCTACCTTAGCACATCAAATGCTTGGTGGCATCCATGGAAGTGCAAGAGCTCAAAAACATTGTTGATGGACATCGGGAAGTCATTTTTTTGCTTGGTCGACAACTGAGGGATCGAGAAGAGGTCCTGTATGTAATGCAACGCATGATTATGAACTTATATTTTCATCTAACCCAAGCTTGCTTAGCTCTATGGGATTTGTTAGGCACTCTAGGAATTCAATTCCCTCTCCCGACTCTGCCTCTAACTTCCTCCACCTCGCTAGATCACTCAAAAAATTTGAACTCCATATTCTAGGGGATTAAGCCTTCCAGTAATGAGAAATAGGGGAATAGGGGTCTCTAAAAAGAAATAAAAACAAAGCAAGCATTTCAAGCACTTCAAGCCAGAAGGAGAAGGAGCATCCTATTGCCAGCAAGACAGTCGTAATAGACAGCCCGAAAGGTGAAACCTTGCAACGAGATGCAAATATAAGCACTAGTGGAATGCTTGTTGAGTGGGAATGCCCACCATGCCTCCGAGAAGGCTATGACAACCAGGTCAAATATCTCTCGACGTGATTTGACTAGCTCACAAATTCCAAAAAAGGCTTTCCTGCTTATGCTAATATGTTCTTTTTAGTGTGGTCTTTTTTATGTTGTTTTTGTTATGGTCTTATCGTATTAAAAATTGGCCTCATGATACTCAAAAAGGCCATTTGGTTTTACACTTAAGGGCGGATGGTCTTTCCCAAGCTTTCTTTAGGCTAGAAAAGTTTTTTTTTTTTAGCTCCAAAACATACTCTACTCAACTTGGATCTAATAATAATCTAATGAACATAGTAAAGTAGATATAGCGGCAAGTAGAAGGAAAAAACAATTCCAATATTGGTTAGCATTTAATTCACTAACAGATCTGGTTTCCTTCGGGCAAGTTGAGGCCATTACTTGCATCAGAATCTGTATAACCTACTTTTTTGAGATATAGAAAATAGAAAGGCTCTAGGAAATTAACAAAAAAAATAATAATAATCTAATGAAATTTTACTTTAAAAAACAAACAAACAAACAGTTAGAACTTAGGTGAATCCTGTTATGCATTTCAACAAATAACTGAAACAAATGGAAGCCATGTAACAGAAAGAAGTGAATTGTTTTGAAGTGCTTTCCCATTCTACCGCACTCCTTGTATGGAAAATTTTAAGCAATCTCTATTCTAAGTATTGATACATTAGATGACGGTATACCTGTGTCACATTTCTTTCGAATGATATTTTATCTCGGTTTGAGCACTGAGATTTTATAGCAGGAATGTTGTATGACACTCTTCAAACATCCAGATCTAAGGCTTCACTGCAGCCTTCAGAGACGGAAGGAGAGGAAATGTAATTTGACAAAATGAGTCGTTTAATAGTCTTCTAACTTTTTACAAAATCTGATTAAAAATTCTTTGAAAGAAAAAAATCTGGATCATTGAATTTCGATTAAAAGCATATAACACTTAAACTCAATATAAAAATGACAACCATTCTTTCTTTCTTTTTTTGGGACTTGGGCTTAAATTCCTGTTATTCCCAAGAGTAAGGTACGTTGAATTTTTGCAATGCCTATCACCCTTTGACATGTTTCTGCGGTGACTGTTCACTTGATGTCTTAATATATTTTACGAGTTTTATGCGTGAAATGGTCTCACGCCGTCTGAAGTACAACTAAATACGATGGAGTTGTTATGTGGCCCCTTAATGGTGTCGCCGTTTGTTTGTTGCAGCAAGAAAAACAACCAATCTTGTCTCCTTGAATGTGTGAGAAAAAACAGATGGAGGACGAGAATGTGGTAGCGTACATCTAAATTTTTAAATGCGTGGATGAGGGCACAAAATTTGTGGAGTGGAGGCACATAATAACAAAGTATGATAATGATGTCTTAAAGAATTTGGCAAAAAGGAGGCGACAAAGTATCTAAGAGAATCATATTTATAGGTAAAATGGACCAGCACCATTTAATTGAAATGTACAAGAAATAAAAAGGAATGGTTTATGGTGAGACTATCTATTGGTTGGCACAATCAGATGTTATTTTTATTTGGCATATTTTTGGTTCGTTGTGATAAGGTTTGAGTAGATCTGTGAGTCATAAATTCTTGTTATATCTAGTTTACAAGTTGTTGGATGTATACTTAGTGTTATAGTTGTAGTAGCTAGGTTGAATATATTTTAAAATTAGGATGAAAGAAATTCAATCCTACTTGATTAACTTTTTTTACAGTGGAAATGAATTAGCTTGACAATTGTAACTAGGATTTCCAAAATTTCAAGAGGATTTTCTCAAAATCATGTCAAAATCTTCATTGTTTTCTAACCAAATAATTTTATTAAAAAATATCAATTTACTTAATTAGCACAAAATTTTGTTATAAAACTTTATAACTAAACATTTAAATTTGCTTAAATTTTTTTATATTCTTTTGAATTTATAATGTAAAATAATAATATACTCAATAATTTGTTGAAAAAGGAAAGAGACAATTATCTTATCAAGTCACATTGATAGTTAAAATGGGACCACTATCATTTAATTTAATTGAATTTTATTATTTATATGATATTTTTAAATATGTTTTATAACTTAAAGAAAATTACTAAATTAATAAATAGAAAAGTTTTTTTTTTTTTTTTTAAATGAAAATTTTCATCGTGAACACTTTTGTTCTATGGATTTTAACTTATTTTAAGAGAATAGAGATTGTTAGAATTTATAATGTAAAATAATAATAAGATAAGAATTATAAAAGATCATCCTCTAAGGTATAAATAGTATGAAAAAGTATGTTACATAAAAAAATTATAGAGTTGGTATAAATTACTTGGAAAAGTATGTTACATAAGAAGTTATAGAGTTTTTTATTTAAATTTGGACTTATGTATGTTTACATTAGCGGTAGGCCACATGGTGAACTCAGTGGTTATAGTGATAGTGGATTTGGGCACGTAGTGGTTATAATGGTAGTGGATGGAATTGACCCGAGTCACATGATTATGAGACCTCTCTAGTGGTTATAGTCGTAGTAGACAAAATCGGGGGTAGGCCACATGTTGAACCTAGTAGTTACAGTGGTAGTGGATTTGGTATACCTAGTGGTTATAGTGGTAGTGGGTAGAATCAACCCCAGTCACATGAGTACGACACCTCCCTAGTAGTTACAATTGTAGTAGACGATATGAACTCCCTATCACATGAGTATGACACTGCCACAATTTTCAATTCTAGTAGTGACAAAAAAAAACTATCCCAAGCACCATTTAATTTAGGTGCTAAATATGATCCATACATAATAATTCAATACTTGCTTATCAATGGCATTTATATATGAAAATTCTAGATATTTTCAAAAACTATGAAAATGTGAAAGAGTGTTTTGTATAGGGTAAGTTAATACGTAGAAAAACTTAATTATTTTTCTATAAAAATCATTTTTGACATTTGGTAGAAAATTCTACCCAATTTTGTTGAAAGTTATAATTCCATTTAGATTATTAAAAAAGTTAAGTGTCAAACTTTCCCTTAATTTTTAATTTATTCTAAAAGGACCTAAAATCATCAAAATTTTATAAAATTAGGTAGAAAAAGAAATTTCAAAATGGTAACTTAATTACTATTATTATTTTAATTATATCACCTAAAACATACATATGCAAACAACTAGAACTATAGAGAAACTAAGTCCCTACCTTTAGGGCATGGGGTGAGCATGCCATATTTTCCATGAGCATGAGAATATGGTTGACATTGTGTTTTGGAGGCAGACTATTGGACCAACTACACGAACTAGAAGAAATCAATCTACCTTTTTTATATAGTTAAGGAAAAGAGAAATGAGGATGTAGTGGGAATCAATGAGGGGTTTACCTTCCATTGAAAAGTTTGAGGTATAGTCTTCATGGATGGAAGTCCTTCCCTTCTCATGCGGCACAATGGGATATTTGACTAATTCATTTTCTAAAATTTAGTCTATAGGATCTTCACTTTGGCTAATTTCATCTCATGGTCTAGAATAAGCCTCTAACGCTTCCACTTAAGTCACCAAACCACTATGTTTTCCTCCATTGAAGAATGACAAAAGGATTTTATGGGAATGTGATAGGTATAGTAGAGATACGGCAAATGTTTATTATATAGGAGGAACATATGAAAAATAAATTATCACTTATTTTTTGATATTTTGATATGGTTAGTCAATTATTTGTTATGCAAAGTAAAAATACTCTCAAGAAACATCATGAGATCATTGGTATTCATGAGGACACTCTAACATTGATCACCATAGAAAAACTAAAACACCATGATGAGTGTTGATCAAGAATTATACCAAAATGGCGTTGTGATTTCATTTTATTGTACAATCGAAAGAACAATATCTCCTTTGCAATATCACAACAATGTGTCATAACCAAAAACATTTAAAATGATATTGAAATGGAACATGGTTATAGGATCTAACGATCACAGCAATACTAATGAACTGTAGTTAATTTCAGAGTGCATAGAACTTAAATTTTGGTATTTGTTGCTTAAATATAAACTCTTGCTATTATTAAATCTTAAGGGAACTTGATTTCTCTTCATTGTGTTAAAATGCATCCCACTATTTCAAAATGGTAAAATACAAAATTGGAAATGCATAGAAGTGAATTAAAATAAAATTAATCATGTTATCATGTCATTGTAATTAGATCATGCCTTCATATAATAAAATGAAGCATGAAGAATACATATTAATTCATTATTAAATGCATTGAAATGCTTTAATTATTAAGATACGCATGTTAGTGATGATTGAAATGCTCTATCATGCTAATGGGACCCTTAATTGTATATTTAAAGGACCATCTACAACTCTTATCACCTCAGAAAAGCATGCATTTATGACCTTGATTATTATGCATTATGATAATTTGCATTGTTATTCCTTATGTTGATTGTGTGCTTGAGATATTTTACCATATTAATCACTTGTATGACCCTTGGCATCCTTAGCATCTTGGTTTAGAAATGTTTTTGAAGCAACAATTTTTCCCAGCAATCTCCTAGCAGCTTACAATGAATATAAGGGCTTTATCCCCTCATTTACCAATATCCACCTACAAGACTACTATAATATAGGACTTATCAATAGTTTAGATAAAATTTGGCTTCACAACAATACTAAGGAAACCAACTATCATAATTATAGGTATTTTTGGAGGGAAAGCAACCCTCCTATTGAGGACACTTCCCCTTCAAATTTTTGTATAAAATGAGGACTCAAAATAATTTAGAGAGGATATTTTCAATGAAGAAGAACAACATTGTTGTTATTTTTGTTAGAAAGGTGTTGTCATTTATGTGAAAGTGCGATATATTAGATGTTCAAGGTACTTTAGGTCTATAATCGAGCCTATATTTGGAGAAATTTTTGGTATAGAATATCAACTGGGATGCCTTCACAAAGTTCCCTCAGGGATAGGTCTCAGAAAGACCTTTTCAATGTTATATAGTAGCCTGAAAAACTCCTTGTGGTTCAAAAGTTATGAGCTGCAGTCAAAGTTGAACATATATGAGGTCAAATAACATAGGTTTTTGAGATTCAAGGTTCCCCTACAAACATTGTGTTTCATAACAAATTTCCTTTTTGACAAAATTGGTGAACTATAAATCTTAGAAGGATTGGCATATTCATAGGACAAGACTCAAATGACCACGCCTCAGCCCTTCTCCTATCAACGCATTATGTTTGAAGTCTCACGGTCCTGAGGATAATAGACCCAAGAGACGAGGTTATTCTCAAGAAGTGCCATTAATATTAGCGCCATGCCCTAGCCTTATTTTATCGATGTTGCATGCTTGAAAGAGCGTGACATGGTGATTGACCTGAGAGATGAAACTTTCCTCATTATTTTCCATAAATTCTTACATCCCACGCTAGCTTATTCTCATCAACGGTTTATATATGCAGCCCTGAGGTCTCGAGATAGACAAAGGACAAGAGACAGAGTTATACATGAAGGTAATCACTTAGCTTTAAAAATCTCACCCCTAGAAATAAAATTTTATAAAGGGATTTCAACGGAAAACACAAGTTCTCAAACCCCTTCCTCCTTACATAAGTGACATGGAATAGGTACAAGTGGAGGACACATGGTGCAAGCCCATTGGTAGACTATGATGACATAAAGTACAAGTGGCACATGACATGGCATGCTAACATCATCAATGATGATGTGGCCGTATATGATAGTAACATGTGGCATGAAAATTCAGTGTTTTTGTGTGGCCAAGTGGGCCAAATAAGTGTGATACATGACATCACTCATTTAACAACACATGGCACTCATGTGACACAAGGGTGACACCATCTCTCACATTAGAGGTCCATGCAGAGGCTGAGAGATGGAGGTCCAGGACTGAGATGGGAAACAATACTAGAACATCTTTATTAATAGATGTAAAGTTTCATGTCTCACCTTAGAGGGCTAATGGAAGATTCATTTGTGAGTGGGCCAAGACCAAGGTCGATAGGGCAAGGAATGCAAATATTTATGTTAGCTAACATATCTTTAGTACATTGAAAGTCCTATCAGGGCCTTGTTTTGAAATGATTTTGTGTGTTAATAAAAATGGTTAGGCCATGTTCATTCAACCTTTTAGTCATTATAAATAGCACTTTGGGGCCTCAGGCTTAATACAATACACTTAGGACATATGTTAAGGGTGCGAGGGTACCATTTTACAATCTTGATTTTGGTGTTTAAGCTCGCGACACAAAAGGCGAGGTTTGTGGCATATGGTTGGGCCTTCAGGAAGTTCATAATAGTTGTTCTATAGTATTGATTCATACTTCAATCTCGAATCCATGCACAACTTGGTATCTCTTTTGGCACATAAGCCATATTTGGCGGTTTATGCCAAATTTAGCACTCATCCAAAGATAGAAGCCCTCCTAAATCCTCTTAAAAAAATATAATTGATTTAAAACTTTAGTTAAACATAAAGAAATCTCAATGATAGCATGGAGGGTATAAAGTTCGATTTGTTCATAAATAACATAGGTGGGTAGATTAATAAACACAAAGTGAACAACAAGAGATTAGTTAATTAAAAAATAAAAGTTGAATTGGAACTAATGTTAAGACTAAAATTATCAGCTCTATATTCTTTATAGGAAAAAACATGTTATGCATCAAAGTGTGAGAAGAAGTATCAATATCAGGTGTGAATGACTTTGGAGAATTAATTTGGTGGTTGTGTTGATATAATGAGAGGGATAGTTTTATTTTTGAAGATGGAAATCCTTCATGGTGTGAGTATGAAAATTGTATGAAAGAAGGATCAAGAGGATTGTGTGAGTTGGTTCTTTCATAATTAGGTAGTTGGATCTTCCTTTCAGTGGGTGTTGATAAAATAGGGAGTTGGAGCTTCCTTTATGTTGGAGCTTGAGAAACCATAAAGTTGGCTCTTGCAACAAGAAATAAGGTTGAAGCCTTATAGGGGGTTATAGCCTACCAATTGATGTACTCGAAGTTGTAGCTTTTATTGCATCATAATATAAAATAATTGGCGGTTTTCCTAGTTGGGTTTACACATTATATATTATGTCCTAGTTTATAAGTTTGATGTGCTATTGATTTTTTTCGGCGATGCTAAGTATTCTTTACTTTGAGTAAGAAAAGTTTTAATTTTTCATAATATTGATTCACCACCACCCACCCACCCCCCAAGTATTATATTGGTTTCTAACAATTAGTATGAGACCCAATTTCCTTTAAGATCATGCTAATAAATGGAAGGAAGATTAGGGAAATTTTCCAACCAGGAAGGAGGAAACACCAACAGAGATCCCATGTTCACTAGGAAAAAATATATATTCTGGAAGGTAATAATGAGGACGTACTCACAATATCTCGATGCAGATGTTTTGGATTCAGTGCAAGATGGCTATGAAAAGCCTCTATTCATGATTAATAAAGATGATAAATTAGAGTTCACATATAATGTTAAGGCAATGAGTGCACTCCTTGGTAGACTTCCTGGAAAAAAAAAAAAAAGGTAAATTCATGGATTGTGCCTTTTCCAAGATAATATGGGAAAAAATGAATGATTGCTATGAAGGTAATAGTAAGGTAAATAAATCTATGCTTCAAGGCTTTGTAATGAAATTTGAATCTTTAAGGATGCGTGATGATGAGGAAATTTCAAAGTTTTTTCTTTGATTAGATGAAGTGGTCAAAACCATAAGAGGACTTGATGAGGAAATGAAGAAGTCATTTGTAGTCCAAAAGGTGTTGATATCACTTCTATAAATATTCAATCCCTAGGTATCAGCTCTAGAAGAGATGACATATCTCAATACTCTTACAATGGATCAATTGTGTGGCACGCTTACAACATATGAAATGAATATTTAAAAAAGGTAATTTTATAGAAATAGAGTCAACCTTCAAATAAAACAAATTTCCCAAGGAATATCATGAAGACCCATATACTTGTGAATTAGAAGAGGAGGATGCCAAGTTTGTCAGAAATTTAAAAAGAGGATCATGCACATAGAAAGGAAATTTTTCCTTTAATTGTTTCAATTGTGGTAAAGTAGTACATTATGAATCTAAGTGTCTAAATAAGAAAAAAAATGAACAAGAACCTAGGGATAAGTACATTAAATTTATAAAGTAAAAGAAGAATAAGAAGAATATTTTCTATACACGAGATAGCAACACTTCCTTGGAAGTTGAAAGTGTTCAATCCTATGATGAGGAAAGTTCTAAAGGTAGTGTAAAAGGGTTTATTCTCATGGCCATAGACACTTTAGAAGAAGATCAAGAAAATAATTATGAATATGTAGCCAGAGTTTACTTGGAAGGGGAGTTGATCAATACCTTAGAAGAGATTAAAAGTCTAAGAAAGAAGGATAATTTGCAAAAAGAATAGTTGGCCAAAGATAATTTTTAAGGTATGGCACCTCTTCTCCTAAAAATTGAAGAATAAAAGAAGGTACAAGATACTTTTCAAGAGTGGCTCAAAGTGAAAGAAAAGCCTTGCAAAAATCTTGAAGAGGAGGTCGTTACTCTTAGAAAGAAGCTAGACAAGCCAAAATTGTAGCTAAATCTAAATCATAAGTTTAACCAAGGGAATAATAGTCTAAATAAAATACCAAATGTCTAAAGCCCCTTCACATAAACATTGGTTTAGGTTTTGAAGCGGATTCAAGCTCAGCAATGGACAAGGGTAAGAAGCCTATTAATTTTTTTGAAGTTGTAAAACTATCAAATAATGATGCAACTAAAATATCTCAATCCAATAACAAGAAAATCCCATCAATCACTTACAAAGGAGCAAAAGAATTAAAATATGTAGATTAACCTAACTCAATAAAAGAACTACGATGTAAGGAAGAGGAATTCTCAACAACATCAAAAACATTTCAAGGTACGTGACAACCATAATTCACAAAATCAACTTGTTGTAACTCAAAAATGGAGAATGAAAAAAAATCAAATTATTTCCAAGTTTGAACACATTTTTCCACACTATTTTTTTACTTGCATGAATTATGGCCAAAAAGATGTCAATTGTAGGGTAAATTTGGCTTTTTAAAAAATAACAAATTTGAGGAGAAATATTTTTTATCAGTCAAATAGTAGGTTTACCCAGAAAAGGAAAAACGTTGCCAAGAATAATAATTCATTTTCTTTATTGACCAATATGTTGGAATGTTTTAATTTTTATAATTTTGAGCATAAGGCAGCTAAGTGTGATCTTAGAAAGTTTAAATCATCCCCTGAGAACAAAGCATCATAAAACCCCAAGGTATGGAAGAATAAGAAAGAAGATTGCAACAATGTTTTGTATGCACATAATGAAGGCAACCATTGCTATGTGGACGGTGGCTATTAAAAGCACCTGAAGGGGGATCAAATAAATTTATCTCAATGAAGGAAGTCACCAAAGGTAATGTAACTTTTGGAAATGATGCTCTAGGAAAAATATAAGCAATAGTGTTGTTAGTTTCAATGATAAAGGTAAGACAAAGAATGTTTTATTCATTGAAGGCCTGAAGCATAATTTATTAGGTGTTTTCTAGATGTATGACCATGGTTGTGACGTGCTTTTTAGATCTAAAAATTTTCAAGTCAAGGTTGATGATATAGGTAAAGTAGTGGTTGAGGCTATTAGAACGGACATCAATGGCTATGTTCTAAAAGAAAAGACTAACAAATATTCAATGAGTAAGGTTGGTAAGAGATGTTTGTGAAATAGAAGGCTTGGTCATTTAAATTCTGACCAGGTCATGAAGTTGAGAAAGAAAAATATAGTTAAGGACTTACCCAAAATAACTAATCTTGAGAACATTATCTGTAAATCATGTGAGATTAGCAAAAAAATACACATTCCCTTCAAATTCAAGGAAAATAACACTAGAAAGCCTTTATAATTGGTACATATGGATATTTTTGGTCGTTCAAGAACTCAAACACCAAAGGGTAAGCTATACTTCATGTTCATTATTGATGGTTACAATAGGATGATACGGGTCACATTTTTCAGAGAGAAATATGAAGCTTTTGAAAATTTCAAGATTTATAAAGAAATGGTTGTGAATGAAAAATACAGTAAAATAAATATCATAAGATCAAAAAATGGTGGGGAGTTCACATATAATGAATTTGGTGACTACTGTAAATATCAAGGAATTAAAATAAGTTTACAATTCTTAGGACCCCACAGTAGAATGGTGTAGATGAAAGAGAAAACAGGTGAATACAACAAATCGCAAGGGCTATGCATTAAGAGATAATCATTCCATATAGGTTTTTCACTGAAGAAATACATACAATAATGGTTATCTTAAATAAGGCATACTTCAAACCAAACAGTGGCAAAACCCCATATGAACTATTGTATGGGAGGCTAGCAACAATCAAGCACTTCAATTTCTTTGGAAATGAGTGTTACATCAAGAATAATGATGATAAAATTGGTAAGTTTGAAGCCAAAGTAGATAAGGGAATATTTCTTGGGTATTATCAAAATAGAAAAGGTTACAAGTGCTACAATAAGAATTCAAGAAGACTAGTTGAATGTATTAATGTTAAAGTGGATGATTATTCTCCTCTTAAAAAGGAACAATCAAAAGTTAGCAATTTAATTAAACAATTCAACTATGACATTGATGATGAACAAGTTGAAGAAGTGACCAATGAAGGTTCCCAAATTCCCCAACCAAAATACCCCTATGTGAAAAACCAGTATCTTGTTGATTAGATTGTGGATAATTTGGATGCAGGAGTACAAACAAGACAAAGGGTTATCAATCTCCCTAATGAAGCCCATATAGCTCTTATATCAATGATTAAGCTAAAGGATTTTTCTCAGGCCAGCCAAGATGAAAATTGGGTAAAGTCCATGAATGAATAGATCAATCATATTGAGAATAATCATAATTGGAAATTAGTTCCAAGACATGGAGATAAGAATGTAATTTAGAAAAAGTCGGTCTTGAAGAACAGATTAAATGAAGATGGACAAGTGGTGAGAAATAAGGGAAGATTGATGTGCAAGGGTTATGCTCAGGTTGAAGGATTAGATTTTGATGATATTTTTGCTCCAGTTGCAAGACTAGAGTCCATAATAATGTTCTTGTCTTTTGCTAGTTATAAAAGGTTCAAAATATATCAGATGTATGTGAATTTGTCCTTCTTGAATGGTGAACTATAGGAAGAAGTCTATATTGAGTAGCTTGAAGGTTTTCAATTAACAAATAAATACGATTATGTTTGAAAGTTGAAAAGGGTATTATACGGAATTAAGCAAGCACCTAGGGCTTGGTATTTAAGGCTATAAAAGTATCTATTTCACTGTGGATTTAAAGGGGAGCAGTGGAAAACAAATTGCATATAAAAATTTAGAATGATAAACTATTAGTTGTTGTTTTTTGTGTTGATGATATCATTTTTGGTAATGATGCACATGAAATTAGTTAGAATTTACAGTTGATATTAACTCAAAATTTTAGATGTTTATGCTTGGAGAATTGTCTTACTCATAATTTTAGAAATCTATGCTTAGAGAATTTCCTTACATTCTCAATTCACATATTGCTCAATTAGCCAAAGGATTATCTATCTCTCAAGGCACATACCTCAAAGAGGTCTTGAAGAAGTTTGGAATGGAGGAATTTTCACTAGTGAGTACTCCAATGGTCACATGATGCAAACTCAGCAAAGATGATGAGTCACCTGAGGTGGATCAAACTTTGTACAGGTAACTTATTGAAATCCTTTTATATTTAACAAACTCAGTGACAAATATTATGGAGGTTGTTGGTATTGTTGGAGAATTTCAAGAAACCCCCAAATAAATTCATCTCCTTGCACGAAAAAGGATTCTCATATTTTTTAGAGCCACAATGGAGTATGGATTATGTTATCCCAGAGATTAAAAAAAAAAAATTAGTTACAAGATATGCAAATGTAGACTAGGAAGGAAATATAGATGACAGGAAGAGCACTAGCCTGAGGAAATATAGACAATAAGAAATATAGATAACCATGCTAGTATATAAATAGAAAGCTTTGTTTTCTATTAATTCCTATCGAAGTAATATAAGGAACATGCTCTCAAGGACCGTCTAAGAATGATTTTCCTATATAACTATGTGCTAAGTGAAAATTGGTAGCATATGCATAGCCTTTGAATATGGTTTTGCACGTTGTAAATATTTGATTTATACATCTAAATCATGGGATTGTGTATGAGAGATATAAATTATGATATCTCGAATTAGGCTTATATGAACTAGAACCACCTCCTACGCCCTTGTCTCCCTGCATAATGTACATGGGTTCTGTAAACTTGTTACATACCATGAGTGACACCTTGTCTACTTATATAGGTTGACAATGCCAATATCCATGGGCGATTTGTGGGGAAACTCCTAAACCTTGGGTTCCCCTCGCTAAACACCAATAGGAACCAAAAATAGAATTGGCACCAAAATATATTTTCAACCCTTTGAGCTTATTGCACCTTACCCAAGACCTCCACGAGATTCACTTCACTGCGTTCCAACAAGTATATGGAATGGAATCGATGTTACCAATTGAATGGCAAATACCATCATTGAAAATTTCCATTGAACTTCTCCCTGACACTTTGGTCGAGGAAGAATGCCTCCTTATTTGGCCCATATTGATGGATGACTTCGTGATGCTCTCTTAGAAAACAAGACACACCAAAAATGTGTTAAAATTCAGCATGACGAGCCTTTTCAACCCAACATAGTTTCCAAAGGTGACTTAGTCTTATCCTATGATCATAATCATGATCAACTTGGTGCTGGAAAGTTAGAACCCATTTGGCCCAGTCCATACATTGTTAAACATGTGTTAAATAAGGGGGCATATGTACTCATCAACTATGATGTGAATACTCTCATGGAGCCCTACAACGAGCTTTATCTAAAGAAGTATTATTCCTAGGCCATCAGGCATGGTGCCCTATACATATGTAATTAGTGCATGGTTTTACTTTTTTCTACATGTGTATTACATTTCGATTTTTTGCTTATCATGTTTGGTACTTTATTTGCAGATGTATGTATCCCCCTTGATCTATGTAGGATACATTACTTCTTCTACTTGGGTGCTCTTCTGTCCCACTAAATAAATTTTGCATTTAGGAAGAATATTTCTAGGCCTTGCTAATAAAAACATAGCAAATATAGTGTTTTCATTGAACTCTTAACCAAGGACATAACTACAAGCCTTTGTCATTTGGCAGCTAATTTGGAATCTCGCCTCATGGTATCATAGCTGAATCATGTTTACCATGTCAGGAATCTTGTCTTATTCATCATTATCTCAGGGTACATATTCTTGAGTAATCATTTGGATATATTATTTATCAAGATGTCCCTAGAATTTCTAATACATTAGACAACTTGTTAGATAAATATGTTTTAGTATGACATATGTCACACATAAAATCAAGAAAATTGATCATGAATGTATATAAAACACATGGGATCACTTGCATCATCATTGTAGCACATCCATAAGTACCAACCGAAACACTTATGTATATATGTAGAACATAGTTTGCATACATCATAACAAACACATAATGTAGTATAGTGCCAAAATTAAGCTCGCGGGCATAGCCTCGTAATCCTGTAAAATCTTCCCCAAAGGAAAAATACATAATCATCAAGAAGTGTCTTATAACTAATCATCATTTGAGCCTCTATGTGTTTGGTAACAACACATAGTTATCTTGGCCACATAGTAGAGAAGCCAACCCATCTTGCTAGACACACCTACAGTGTGGTGCTACATGTGTCGAGGTACATCTTCTAGTCAAGTGAATGGTACACCCATTATCATCTTATCTGGGCTCTGCAACAAATTCCCCAGCTCATCGCGGTCAATATCCTCCTCCTCATCTGAATCTTCCTAGGCTACTGGTGGATCCACCTCTTCGACTACACCCCAAAAAACATACAGAGACTATCCCTTTAGTATTTTTGATGCAACTTCTTTGTCATCATACATGTTAATGATTAGTGCATTGTACCACCAAAAAAATTAAATAACAAAAAATTCCAAAAACACTTCACTTACTTAAGTATCCCCACTACTCAAGAGTGGGAGAAACTAAGTTAGGGCCATGGAAAAAATTATTCCCTGCATACACATAGTTATTAATCCATACGATGTGCTCCTCAAACCAGTTGAATTACCCATGATCATATTCTCGAGTTTGTGCCCTGCCCCCTAGCCTAGACATGAGATTGGTCAATCATTCCATCAGAGGTGTTGACCTCAATCCATCAATCCATCTGGGGTGTCAACCTCCCTAGCTATGGTGTCAAAATATGTGGCTAAAATATCAATGCTAGCTCAAATAAGAAAGAAACAATGATGTTGTCATAGTAAAACATGCTCTATTTTCATCTCCTGCACTTAGTTACTTGCTCCTTTAATTTCACGAGTAGTCCCTCACACTAGTTAAATATTATTGCGTCCATGCAAAAAACTACAATTTCAACCTTCCTTTTGGAAGCAAAGTGGGGATTGGATATACCTGCCACTCGGGTCATCATAAACAACATATTTTTTAGAGGGAGGTCCACTATATCTATGATCACGATATTCCCACTTTCCTTTCATGTAGTGGGAGTGAGTACTCTTCCATCACATCCTTTGTGGTCCTCTCTCCCACTAGTCCACCTTTAAATACCCTAATGGTAGTCCCTCTCCTAGATAGTCCCATGATAAAGTATATTTTATCCACCTCTATCTTTACCTCCTATCACTATACTTGAAAGTTCTACTCTATATGATCACACCAATAAATAATAATGTTCAATAGTATATGCTACTCTATCATGTTTTAGGTTCTTAAGAAGTTTAGAAGGCCATAATTATGTATGGATACTATTGTCCTAGGGTCTGCAATGGGAACTTAATCATCATATTCATGTTCTCTTTCCCTCCACTCCGACATCTTGTAATCCCTGCAAACCCATCATATAAAACATAAAAATACATCCATAAACAAAAAATTAGGTCTAACATAGGTTTACCCCTTTCTAGGTCTGATAAAAATAGCTTCAATCCTCTGCTACTAAGAGAAAGGAGAGTTGAAGGCCCTATCAATGCTCTGTTTGTCCCACAAGGTAGTGTTGAATGTCCTAACAACATCCCCTTTACTCAATGACAATGCATTGGAGTACACTTTAGTTGGGTAGGGTGTCCCCAACACAAAATTTTTAGGGAAAACTAAGACACAATTTATATCAAATGAAAGAGAAGCTTAAAAGCACTAACTTGGTGGTGAAGGAATCTCGTTTCGTGGCTTGATGCTCCCAGGATCTAAAAAGAAAAATCTTGTTGCAAGAGGGTTTCTCCAAAATTTATTTGCTTGTGAGTAACAAATGAACACAATGGCAAAAAAAATCCTCTTTTCTATGGGGAAAGTGGATATAAAATATTTATTTTCACATTGTCCATGCCTCTTTATATTAGACATTTCATTCACAATGATCATGTTCATGTTTTTTTATCACTTTATCTTGCTACTAATGATTATATAAGGAAATTTTGACTATCTCTTGCACATGAACATGGAGGTTTCACCACATTTATTTTCACCTTGAGGTATACTATAAAAGCTAGCATGTAGGATTAGGATACATCAATCTTGCTACTATAGTTTTAACCTTTCACTCATCATATCAGAATGCCTTAGGTCCCACCCCATTAGTTTGTGGCAATAACCATGTCTTTTCTCACATTGTAACTTGTGTGATGCCACCTACCCTTCATGGGGCCCTAGAATAGCACATGATTTCCATTTTGGTTCCCATGTTGTGTTCATTTGGAGGTCTAGAGATCCTCTTCAGATCCCACCATGACATCAAAATTAAGCCTCACACCCCTCTTTGTCCACAATTTCTAGTCATCAATCGCCCTTATAAGGGGGCCCCACACTTTTTACCATTTCTCTTTGGTTGCTTATGTTTATGGTATTCAATTTCTTGATATGTGTTATCATAATGCTTCTTTCCTTCATCCTCATCGTGAACCTTACACCCATGCTTGACCTCTTTCCTTTGCATCAACCTTGCCTCCATCTTGTAGCCCATCTCACCCTTGTAGAGAGACCACTAAGATGAGTGGATTTCAATTGCCAAACACTTTTCCACTACTTCCTTCTTTTCTTATGTCGGTCCTGTCAGCCTCGAAACAAGATGCATACCATTATACCACTCATATCCTTGGAACAAGCTTTCTTTTGGTTCTTTTTTCATGCTTGTTAAATAATGAAAATCCTGAGATTCTCTTACCATATTTTCAAGCTCGTTAAACTACCTAAAAAATTCGAGTTATTTTTGTTCCTTCTTGCTCATTAGTCAAGATGAAAGTTTGTTCCTTCTTGCTCATTATAATAAAAGTACATTCATGTGTTTATTTATTGAACCCTTATGCCTTGGAGTCTCATTATATAAATTAAAATATAAGATTAGATAGTCAAAGGATTTAGTTTTTATTAGAAATTTGATAATTATATCTTTAATGATTTTTTTATTTATGAGTTTAATTATGTTCTATCTATTTTTTATTGAAATAAAAATAAAACACCCCATGTTTTATATAATTTCAACTTGTAGCTTACATGACTAATATGCCTAATATAATTATTTTATTTTATTTTATGATAAATAAATTCCATTTGTTATTGAAAATAAAAAGAAAACAGCCCATGTTTTATCTAATTTCAACTTGTATCTTACATGAATGAAAGATATGTCCAATATAATTATTCTCCAAGATATGTCCAATATAATTATGAATGAAAGATTCTCGATTATAATAAGGTATTCTTCTCGGATTATCTTGATGTCTTTTCTTTCCATTTCCATGAGATCACGAACGGCCTTTTCATTTGTTTGGAAGATACGATATTTTATCTCAGTTTTAGCATTAAAACCATCGTCGTAAAGAAATGGCTATAGCCACAGGTTAGCGACATTATGGTTTTTAATACATTGGGAAGCAAAAGCCAACGGAAGTTACTCAATACGTTCATAAAAGTAAATGCCCGTGCATTCAGATTAAATACAAGTTTCTCCGCTGTGTTTGACAAAACATATTCTCCAACAAAATCCAATCTCTTCCCTACGCTCTGAAAACTCACGGACACTACACTTCTCCCAGACATTTGAGTGGCGGACAACTTTAACTCCATTATCATTATCAGTGGTATCAGGTATGTGGACAGGAGCAGCGATATTCCCATTAGTCAATGTGCCAGGATCTGGAAAATATGTTTTGGCCTGGAGCAAGAATCGCTCGAGGATCGAACCTGCGTTTTCTCTCAACGAATTGGTCCCACTTCCAGCCAAAATGTCTCTTCCACTCTCCATTCGTCTTGTAATGAGGAAGATACTGCTTGATCTCAATGCCCTCTGCTTCGCATAATCCAAGAATCTCCTCGTTCTGTGCAAGCATGCTCTCCATAGAATTAGGGCCTCCTGGATTTGGTTGAAGGAAACGTAAAAGTCCCACAAGGTAGAACATCTCCTCATCGGGCACTGCTGTAGACATACGACAATCCCACCTGCAACACCTATCTTCTGTAAGATGTATGAGAAAAAATAACTAAATTTTTAGGATTAATATTCTTCAAGTAGCCTACAGGATAGGTTAATTGCCAATCCTTTTTTCCAGAGAAAAAACACTATGGAAAAAGAAAGTACATTTTCATAGTCCTTTCACAGTATACATCATCTAAATTCTTCAAATGAGAATACAAAACAAATTACTACATAGTGTATCTAATATCAATAAACTAATGTTCTATCTTCCTCTAATCCATCTTCTTCTCTTGTTTCAAGATTCAGAAAAAAAAAATAATAATAATAGTACCCCAAGTGCAATCATTACAATAGAGTAGAAATATTAAGTAGGAACGATGTCAGTTGCAGTTCTGATGTAGTTGTTGAATTTGGGAAAGGTGATGAAGTAACTCTTCTTTTCTCAAGTGAATCAGTTTCTCTGTAGATGTGATTGAAGTCAATGTGTTGAAAAGATTCGATTAAGATTAGGATGAACTTCATCTAGTATGTATGTTAATAGTGGAGGTTGGAAGCCCCTGAGATTCTTGATCCAATCAATGGAATTTTTAGAATCTCCAAATATCTGGAGGTCGTGAATGTTAAGTTAGGTAGTAGTGAATAGTAAACCCCATAATGAGATTTATTGGTGCCTCTACCGGCCTCCCACCAGAAATGATGATAACTGCCAGATGCACTAATAAGAGGATACCAGGTCCACAATGTGAATTGGAACAAGCCCCATTAAAGAAACCAACAGGAAATTATAGCAAACATCCTGAAGTAATCTTTTGCAGATTAAAGTTTTGTTTCAATGCACCTGTTTCAAAAAAAATAGAACACAATCCAGGAACAGTGAAGTTTATGTCAACCTGCTTGTGCTAAAAAATCAAGCGGTTCCTACATGGCATAAAGAAGGGCAGGTTGCCAAAGTCCTGTAGATGTTCAAACCAATGTTGAAAACTTGCAGCCAGAGAAAGTTGTTGCCAATCACCAAAAACTTGTAAAACAGAGTTCCAAAAATTAGTGGAGATAGTTAACATATTTCAGAATGTTGCATGCACATAGGGAAAATACTAGGCCCGATAAATCCTTTGCCTGATAAGATCTATCAAGTGAGAATTTTATCATATAATGCCAACCAACCAAAACATTTTAGCGTCAGTGGAAAATTCCATTTCAAAAATTTATGTAACCAAGTAAATTTCACTGTTGAGTAAGAGGAATTCGGTCATAGATTTGTAGATGTTGCTGACTCTAATCAGATTCTGAATTGGCAATATCATTATAAAGTAGCTTATAGGGTACGTTAATTGGCAATGGCGGGTGTTATGGAGTAATATATAAATTGTAAGTTCTAGATTAAATCTCTTACCCAGTCAAATTAGTAGTTTCTTAGATGTTTAGGGAAAAAAATTCTTAACCAGTCAATCACAAAGTAGAAGAGAGAGATATATCTATATTTACTTATTTCTGTTCAGAGGATATAGGAAGAGAGAGATATGTATATTTACCTGTTTCTGTTCAGAGGAAATAGGAGAATGGGTCCGCCAACGCCATGTTTAAGAATCCCTTTCAAGACCATGTTGTCAAAACGCGCAATTTGAGACTTTGGTACGAAGATATTTAACCAGGGATGAGGAGCATCCCACATTCCAGTGGCTCTGGCCAGGATCTCTTCTCTATATACACGGTTAAGAAAATCGAAATATGATACGTCAATGCTGTAATTTAAACCTCTCACGAATCTCAAAGGAGCCAACATTCTCTCGATTTTCTGCAAACATTTTTTGCAAATGAGACCAGCCGTACTCTGTTCTACTGTGACATTAATTAAAATCAAGCTTTTTGTGACGATTGTATATTTTCATCTAATCATACCTTATCCAGTGCCGGGACATCCGTGGTATTGTCATAATATAAGGCCACCTCGAGGCAATACAGAACTGGGCCTGAATTCGAAGGGATGAGCGATGGGTCGAGGGAGGCGTCAGAGGATAGCGCGAGTGAAGGCCAGCCGTTAATGGGATCTTTACTGTTCGCTACCATGAAGCCCTCGAGATAATCAAAAGCTTGGTCCTTGGGAATTGAAATAAGGAATTCTTGGTCGCGTGAAAATTGCTCGAAGTCCGAGTAAAAGAGCCTTATCCATCTCGCCTGCAATGCTTTCTGGTCAGATGGCGCGCATGTACTATTGTCTATAATGAAAAATGGAAAAAAAAATGCAAACAAGTGCAATCTGAATACATGATAGTTTCCAAGAAAATAATATGCACATGCAAGTCTGGAAGTCTGTATGTGGCTTAGTGTATCAATTTAATTTGTTAGGGATATTATTTATGTCTACTAACAACGTTTACTTATTCTTCTCATCTAATTAAATCTAATTAATTTGTTATGGGATATTATTTAGGTCTATTAACAACATTTATTGTTAATTTGATTAATAAAGAGATAATTATATTATATAGTCAAATATGTCATAAAATGAGATTGGAACTAGTGTTATTATTTATTTATTATTGAGATATTATTTATGTCCATTAACAACATCTACCTACTATTCTCACAAATCAAGATAGATAATTGTATTATATAGTCAAACATGTTACTATTTATCTATTATTGGGATATTATTTATGTCCACTAACAACATCTACCTACTATTCTCACAAATCAAGATAGATAATTGTATTATATAGTCAAACATGTCGTAGTATGAGATTGGAACTACTGTGGAGAAAAACCCAACTTATGTCCACTAACAACATCTACTTGCTATTCCCACAAATCAATATAGATAATTGTATTATATAGTCAAACATGTCATAGTATGAGATTGGAACTACTGTGGAGAAAAACCCAACTTATGTCTTCCAACAACATCTACTTACTATTCCCACGAAACAATATGCTATTAAGATACTATTTATGTCCACCAACAACATCTACCTCTTATTCCCACAAATCAAGATAGATAATTGTGTTATATAGTCAACCATGTCATAGTATGAGATTGGAACTACTCTGAAGAAAAACCCAACTTATGTCCACCAACAACATCTACTTACTATTCTCACGAATCAATCTGCTATTAGGATACTATTTATGTCCACCAACAACATCTATCTTCTATTCCCACAAATCAAGATAGATAATTGTATTATATAGTCAAACATGTCATAGTATGAGATTGGAACTACAGTAAAGAAAAACCCAACTTATGTCCACCAACAACATCTACTTATTATTCCCACGAATCCATTTGCTATTAAGATACTATTATGTCCACCAACAACATCTACCTCTTATTCCCACAAATCAAGATAGATAATTGTGTTATATAGTCAAACATGTCATAGTATGAGATTGGAACTACTGTGAAGAAAAACCCAACTTATGTCCACCAACAACATCTACTTACTATTCTCACGAATCAATCTGCTATTAGGATACTATTTATGTCCACCAACAACATCTATCTTCTATTCCCACAAATCAAGATAGATAATTGTATTATATAGTCAAACATGTCATAGTATAAGATTGGAACTACAGTAAAGAAAAACCCAACTTATGTCCACTAACAACATCTACTTATTATTCCGACGAATCCATTTGCTATTAAGATACTATTATGTCCACCAACAACATCTATTTACTATTCCCACATATCAAGATAAATAATTGTATTATATAGTCAAACATGTCATAGTATGAGATTGGAACTATTGTGGAGAAAAACCCAATTTAAGAAAAATTAACCTTAATACATAAAATAGTTTTTTAGATATTTTTTCAACTTAATTTTAATTAAAATATTATTTTTAAAAATTTTGAAATTAAATTATTTAATATGTATAATTAAAATGCTTAGCTCAATTTTTTTTTTGGATTTTTAAATTCATTTCATTAAAAATACTTTGAAAAACCAAAAAAAATCAATTTCAGTTATAATCAACCATTCTGGTGAAAAAGTCATGTCATTTCTTCTATCAGCCATTTTCAGTGAAAAATCATTTTTTTACTGAACAGAAAACATAAAAAGTATAACTAAGAGAAGAATAATGAAAATTGAGAAAGAAAATCCTATAACATCGAAATAATATATTCTTACCAAAGCTATTTTGTCTATTAATTAAATTAAGAAAAGGAAACCAGAATAATGAAAACGCAGAAAGTCCTATAACCCTGAAGAAATTATGTAATATCGTACCATATGAGGAGCGCGTTCAAGAACGATCCTCGCTTTGGTGATGATGCCGAATTGGCCCAGCCCACCCAACACCCCGTAGAAAAGTTCCTCATGTTGACCTGGAGAGCAGGTTATTACTTCTCCATTTCCTGCATTAGTTTCAACGAGAATAAATGAAAACCAGTCTAATTTAAAACTATTCCTACAAGTGTCTAAATCATCAAAAACAAACTTGCTACAAATTTATACCAGAGTTCCAACACAATTAACAATTGTTGTGGTAAGGAATCTCTGAATAAAATTGCAGGTGAAATAGATGGGACATCAATGGATACCTGTAACGACTTCCAGCTGCAACACGTTACTTATTTGTGGCCCAAAACGAAAAGCTTGGCCACTAACACCTCCATTAGAAAGGGTCCCCCCAACAGAGAGAAAAAGGTAATCTGTCCATGAACGTGGAGTCAGCCCCTCTCTCAGAGTGGCCTTAAGCACATCCACCCATAATTCCCCTGCATACACGTCAGCATAAGCCTGAGTATCATCCTCTTCCGTTCCATGGAAAACATGAATTCCTTTCATGCAGGCAGACATCATGTCAACCACTATTCCATTTAAGGCCTGAGCTTGTCCATTGATTGAATGCCCATTTCCTCTAGCTGCTACTGTGAGGTGATCAGACATAGCTGCTGTTCTGATAACTCTAACTATATCATCCACAGATGCAGGGCAAACAATGGCAGCTGGCTTGTGGTGGTAAATACCACCAAAATCACGGGCTGCTCTTGCAGTTTCACCATTGAAGTCTAGCCGAACCAGAGATTGACAATCATTTTGAAATAGGTCTGAGGAACATGGAATATTGTAATTTTTTTCTTCACAGTTGAAGGTTGTTCTCAGCTCCATGTTGAGAACCAGAACCATCAAAATCAAAATTTTCAGTATAGAATCCATGATAATATCCCCCTTCAATTTGTAATATAAGTTAATTGTTCTCACCCTCAACTGTAATTGCATGCAAACACTATCCTGCAATAGCAATCCCTAGTCCTTGCATATATTTATTATCTAACCCCAACCGTCATGTCCATAAAGGCAAATTTTAGACAACCAACAACAGAACGAGATTCCCCACTCTTCGCTCAGCAAAGGAAAAGAGGAATGGTCTTGTTTGGCCAACATACCTGGTTTTATAACCAGGCCTGTTACTTTTCTGTGCATGAAAGACCAGGACAGTGACTTTCTTTCGAAGGGAGATCACAAAATCTAAATCTAAGGGCTTCCCTTTAACCCGCAACTTTCGTTAAAATAGGGTCCGTTGGATACCACCAGCTGGATGGGTATGTTGCACCAGAGGAGATTAGGGCGTTGCAATCCCATCCATTCGATTTTCACAAGACAAAAATCAAATCAAATCATGGTTTTTTCTTCTAGAACAAATTTATGTATTCAGCACATGATTGCTAACGCCATCGAAACCCTAACCAGGCGTACCTTCAATCGTTGTCGTGTGCAGCCTGACTAGTCGGGCTGTTGACCGTAGTTTCACTATTTTAGGTTTGAAAGGTTTTTGTTATATATTTTTAGGTTGCCCCCGATCGGAGTGGACAGTGGGCACAGGAGCCTTAAATGGTTAGGATAGATGGCGGCCGTACTCCCATCCGGTCATTATGCCAGAGTATGGAGCAGGACATCGTTTCATGCGAACATCGGCAGATGGAATGGAGAGTGATGGTTTCGCATGCATGCCAGCCTGGTTGTCAGAAAGGCTTGGGAGGGTCATCAAAGTAGCGGGTCTGTGGCATTTTGCCATGCAAATTTTTTTAGCACTGCAGATGCGGAGGCAGCATCGAAGACGGCTGGAAATGCTATCAAACACGCAGACGATTTCGTGGTGGTATGTATTCGCTTGTCTGAGAATTGTTAATGTTGATGTTTGTAACGATAGAATTGTTCAGTTTCATATCAAGGGTATCGGGCAGTTTCGGATGGCTTGCAACCCGATTCTTCCGCTACCGAATCCTGTAGAACCATGTTTTCGAGATCCTTGTGTATTTTTTACAAGTGCTTATGTTCGTTCCTGGACCTTGAAGTCGATAGGTTTGAATGCTGAAGGCTGGTTTTGGGGTTTTCGCAGTGGGGGTATAGTCTCTGCTATTGTTCATAAAGGCAGGTGTCGGGGTAGGGCCTGTAGGTGGTGTTGTTTTTTTGTTCACCGGGTAGAATCAGGAAGTCTATGCTTTGGATTAGTTTTGTTGCTTCTTGCCAGGTGCAAAGTAAGCTATCGGGATTTTAGTCTTGCTAGTGATTCATAGTTTCGGCCATGGGTCTGGTTTTCTTTTGTTATTGCTTATCTTCCTGGAATACTCCATAGAGATTCCTTGGCAACGGTCCACCGCTGGGTTATAGTAGTGTCTAAAACGTCCCCTGTTCCTCTCACATATGCCTTGAAAAAACAGGTCGCCTCTGTATATTGTTATATAAATTGGGTCCTCAGGTTATTTCACTTTGATGCGCTGGGCAGGCACACTGACTCTGTTCATGGGGTAGTCACTGGTTATGTCAATGCTGTTACTTATCTCCTTGTTGTTTTCTCCTGTATGTTTGGGTTGTTGCACAGACTTCCTTCTACCATGGGGAAGAGACGTGCTCAGTCTGCGAAAGGTAAATTGCAGGCAATACCGGAGCCTGCTCCTAAGAAGCGGGGTCGAAAACCTCTTCATGAGAACCTTGAGACCCTCGCTGCAAACTATGTCACAGGGAATTCATCTGCTATACGCCAAGAAATCCGTGGCTAGGAACGTGATATCCAGACTGATCCTGAAGACCTTGAAACAGAAGCCGAAATTCTCGACTTCATAACGGATCCAGGCAATACCCGAGGGCGTCTCACCTTATTTCAGCAGACTGTACATACATACTGGCTTGTCAAATGCCTTATAGCTAAGGCTATTCAAAGTTTCCATCCTGGTCAAACAAGGACTGATGCTACTAAGCTGGAACCACGCCTCCTGGAACTACTTCAGAAGATGCAGGATCAATTACAGCATATTAAGATCACTCAGTATCAGGCAGCAAATCGCATAAGCAGATTGGATGATCGGGTTAGCCGTATGGAGAAGCAATTGCAGGTGCTACAGCGAGTTGACATGCCTGGGTCCACAGTAAAAGACCCCGCTCCAGTTTACTCATCTGATGGATAGTAGTTTACTTTTTATCATGTTTTTTAATGCAATTAGCAGTTTTGTATGAATTTCTGCTATTTTATAAGTATTAGTATGTGGACATTTCTGTTAGAGGACAGATAGCTCATGCGGATTTTAGAAGGATGAAACAATTCCAGTTTTGGTTTGCTTTTCATGCACTGTGGTGGCCAACAGACCTGGTTTCCTACTGACAGGTTGAAGCCACAGACTTGATTTTATATTTTTGTAACCTGTCTTGCATATATAAATAGAAAATAGCTAGGTCATACCATATTTACAAAATATATATATATATATATATATATATATATATATATATATATATTTTTAGGTTGAACTTCTCATAGGTTTAGTAAAGATTTATTGACATCATCGGTTTAAATCGGCCTTATCTTTACATTGACTAGAAGGCATGAATTTTATTTTATTTTAAAAGTGGTTGGCATTTTAAGAAATTTGATTTAAGATAAATTTAATTTTGGGCAATGATGTATCCACACTATTTATTCATTAAAATCAATTATATTAGTTAATTCGAAACATCAACCAAATCTTAATGATGTAATTAATCCGAAAGTCATTTATCTCATTTATGAATCACAAAAGTCTTAGATCTAAAATAAATCTAATTTAATTATAATTATAATTATTAATTATTTATTTCTTTATTTTATTTTGAGTTAATCAAAATATTAAAAAAAAACATTACAACATCTTTATTATATTTAGATAGAAAATTTTATGTTATTTTATTTTTATTTTATTTTAATTAAAAATGTTAAACCATACATTATTATAACATTATAAATATGTATAGCAAAGTAATTATTTTACACAATTTAAACAATAAAATTAATCCGATTTAAAATATATATATATATATATATATATATATATATATATATATATATATAATTTGAAACATAGCTAGCAAATTCGGTCCAATACTCCCCAAAAAAATTCGAAAATTCTAAGGTTTTGTTCTATAGATTGAGCAACATTAGGTTGACCAAATATTGTGGGTTAAAGCGATTGCTTAGCACTTATCCACTATCAAAGGGTAAGCTTGATTAGGGGATTTTAATATCAGATTTATTTCAATGATTTATTATAAAATTGTTTTGATTAAGTTTAATTCGGAGATTTTAATAGCAGATTTATTTCAATGAATTATTATAAAAAAAATGTTAGTTTATTGATTTCATATTATTGTTAAATAAAATTAGATGATTTTATATTATTATTAAATTTGATTTCGTATTATTGTTAATAAATTGATATGCTTTCATATTATTGTTAAATAAATTTAGATGAAATAGTTACATGATTTTAATGTTTTTAAATAAATTTAGTAGTATTTAAATTTATAACGATTTGTTTAATGTCTAAGAGATAAATTTTTAGATTTTGAAGTTTATTTTAATATGTAGAATTTTATTCTTTATACTAACAAAAATCATGAGAAATTAGTCAGTTACGACTACCTCTCATGGAAATGGTCATAGATGAATGACTAAATTAACACAGTTGAATCCCAAAAATGATATCTAATAAAATTTAGTTTTCAAATATTATTATATTTTACTTTCTCATTTTGACTTCATTAATAAATTTAATACATTTTCTTTTCATTATTTCTAAATCATCTTACACAGAAATACTTCTAATATTTTATATATATATATATATAATTTTGAAACTTGACTTCATTAATAAATTTAATACATTTTCTTTTCATTATTTCTAAATCATCTTACACAGAAATACTTCTAATATTTTATATATATATATAATTTTGAAACTTAATATATTTACATAGATGTAAAAAGTATACTCCTGGAGTTCAATATTTTCAGTAACTCGAATTCAAATTAGATAACCATGGTTTTAAATACATTTTAAACCATAAAACTGACAAACAAACAAAAAATAATTTGAACAAATCCCACAAAAAAACTGACAAACAAACAAAAAAAACATTTGAACAAATCCCACAAAACAAAAATTGTTTGGCCCAATTCCACCGCAAACTACAAAGTCCAGAATAGCTAGACAACGCTGTTTTATTTTAAAAAGTGACAAAAATTATTAGAACAAATCCACAAAACAAAAATTGTTTGGCCCAACTCCACCTCCAAACTACAAAATCCAGAATAGTTAGACAGCGCTGTTTTATTTTATTTGGTGTTGTAAATATTTGAGCGAATACTCGTTCGAGTGGCGGACGCTTCAAAGTGATCCTGAGGTTGACTCTTGTTGGCGTCGTGTGGTTCTTAAGTGTGTATTGCTGGCAGAAGAAACGTTGCAAGTACCGTGATCTTGACTAAAGAAAAGCGAAAAGATAGGGAAGATTGTGTGTACGAGATTACGGTCGGCGTAAATCTAATTGTGCGAGACCATGTATTACTGGCTGATGTTGACATGACTTAATAATTTGTCAAAAGGGAGGAGACAGGTAGATCTCAAAATATCACAAAGGTCGGTAGAGTAGGACATATGATATAAAGGGCATTTAGGAGGGGACCCGAATTCATACTTCAAAGGGAAGGGAAGGGAAGATTTTAATAATTAATTAAAAAAATTAGATTTAATGGTTAATGGCACATGTAAAAGCATGTGAAAGTTTATAGTCTTACATTAAAGCATTTTAGAGAGTGAGATTTAGAGAGTGTGATTTTTATTATTATTTTTTAAATAGTTTGTGTTCAGATTGTTTTTCTTATATTTTTAAGAGAAATTAATTTAGAATTTGTGAAAATATATTAATGGTTTTAATTTCAAAATTGAGATCATTATGAATGGTTTGATTGTCTTAAGTGAATTAATTATAGTTTTAGAATGGTATATTCTAAAGCCAACCATATTAATAATCAAGATTAATTTAGTAGCACACGTAAAAGTATGTGAAAGTTTATAGTCTTACATTAAAGTATTTTAAAGAGTGGGATTTTTATTATTTTTTGAAAAATAGTAGTAATTAAGATTATTTTCATTATGTTTTAAGAGAAATTGATTTAGAATTTGTGAAAATATATTAATGGTTTTAATTTCAAAATTAAGATCATTATGAATGGTTTGATTGTCCTAAGTGAATTAATTATAGTTTTAGAATGGTATATTCTAAAGCCAACCATGTTAATAAACAAGATTAATTTAATGACACACTTAAAAGCATGTGAAAGTTTATAGTCTTACAATAATGTATTTTAAAGAGTGGGATTTTTATTATTTTTTTGAAAAATAGTAGTAGTTAAGATCGTTTTCATTATGTTTTAAGAGAAATTGAGTTAGAATTTGTGAAAATAAATTAATGCTTTTAATTTCAAATTTGAGATCATTATGAATGGCTTGATTGTCATAAACGGATTAATTATAGTTTTAGAACGACATATTACAACCATGTTAATAATCAAGATTATTATTATTATTATTTTATTTTATGAACTATAGGTTTTTTATATTTTTCTTAATGCTAATTATTTTTGTTCAAGTCGTTTTGATTTAATTCAATATATATAGTTTTAGATATCTTTTTCATATTATAGTAGTAAAATAGATTTGATAAGGTTGTTTTAAGAATGAATAGAAAAATTTAGAGTACCAAAAAACATTGATGAAAATAGGGAAGCAAAATCTATAAACTTTCATTACATATAAGGTACAATGGAGAAGATTGCAAAAAATCTAAAAAAGAGAAACCTAAATGTCTCATTCTTCCCCCCACACAATTAAACAAATATTAATTCATGCAAAAGATGTTCTTGACCTAAGAAAATAAAATTTTATATTGAAACCCATGCTTTTGTGGTAAGTAGTAAATTGAAAAAAAAAAAATCGAGATCATTTCTTATAAATTCAAGCACACCTCAACCATAACAAAATTCTAAAATCATCTTTAGCTAAACATTTCTATGATATGGGACCATATGGGGAGGAGGTGGATAATATCTATGACAAAAGGAACATATAAGAGGTCACAAAAATTGAATTAAATGACAAAAACTAGAATAGAGATGATGGTCTAAAGCCACACAAAAAGGTGAGAGTTTGTCCTTTATAAACTAAAATAAAAAAATATAGTCTATGAACATATAGGAGGTCACAAAGATTGAATTAAATGAGAGCAACTAGAATAGAGATGATGGTCTAAAGCCACACAAAAAGGTGAAAGTTTGCCCCTTATAAACTAAAATAAAACAAGAATAATAATAATAATCCTAGTTACTAATATAGTCTATTTTATAACATCATAAAATGAGGATTATTAACTTATTCTAATAATCAATATTTAGCTTAAAAACTTATAATGATGAGCCTTATTCTTGATTGAAATGTAGAGTATATTCTTATAAAATTTAACTTTGTACCCTCCAACATAATACTGATAGTTACTTCCATTTGTATACAATGGTTAATAATAACTATCTTTATTTATATTATAATAAATTTAACTATTTAAAAAAAAAAAAATAGTTTTAATGGTTAAGAATACGTGTTTGAAGTGTTCACGAGTTTAAGTCCAAAATTCGAAAGAGTATATACTACTCCTTACATTTTAACATCAATCAAATTTTTGTGTGGAGATGGATTCTTTGACCCATAAACAAAAAGATCTCATACATCATTTTGGTATTTAACTTAATCATGATATTTTTTTTGTAAGCATGGTAGGAACTTTTTATTCATTTTCTTTCAAAAAGGGCAAGTTACAACCAGAAATCAAATGTTTAGGTGGCCTTAACCTGCCCAGAGGAAAACTAGATATGTTGCTTACCTAACTACATGATATGTCATCCAAAAACAAAATAATATAAGCATGTCAAGCAGCATTATATATGTATGAGTGTCCTTATACTTCCTATACTCTAAATAACTTAAAACATACAGTAAATTTTGTAGTTGTTGCATATATCAAAACACAAAACAAATATTAAATCATCATACTACTAACTATTAGATGAATCCACAAGAGCTGGATCCTTCGCACTAGAGCCTAGAAGCTCATTTTGCAAGATGCGGGAATGTGTTGTTCGATGCAATTAAGGCGCCCATTCTGTTGTTGAAGTTGAAATTGAATATGTTGAATTTCGTGCGAAAATCCAAGAATCACTATGTAGCCTTGGGTGAACCCAAAGGGAGGTGCACGAGCACTTTGGCTATTACATTTTTCATCAACCAATAGAAATAGACAATTTTCTTGTACTAAGAGGACTGACCATGAGAGTGACCAAGATCAAGTGCCATGTCTTACCAGTCTCCCAAGTCAATTTCCATATCTATAGCTTGTTGATTTAGTTCAGCTTCCCACCCAGCTATGAGTTGACGCACCTAAGATGAGTTTCCCTCGAGGTAAGCATTGGCGGCGTCTCTTATGAGGTGAGAGGTTTTTTTCCGACCTCTACTTCTTCTTGAATGGGAGTGGGTTTGGCTTCCCTCACAAGTCTGCGTCGGTTGCTTGCCACAATCGCAAGTATCCCAGGCTTGCTTGCCCTTCACTGAGGCAGCATGAGCCATGAGACAATAAAAAATTAAACCTCTAACATTATCCTCTATAGACCATATCGATGGATCCTCAGTTGACTAATAAACTTTAAACTTGCAATTCCAAGAATCGCACCGGACAAGAGAACTTGTCAAGTTATCAAGTTATCAAGGCATCAGGACAGATAACAGTAAGTAAACCAACGACTTAACCTGTAGCGAGCAACAAAAAGGGCTTTGAGAAATTCCTAGAGCCCAAAACCATACCACCAACCCTGCCATGAGTAGCATTGGGTGAAGGTTTGAAATGAACAAAAAATGAGCCAGAACTATATAAACCCAGAGAAATACCATTGCCATCGCGCCAGGGTCTCGAACAAAGAGAATACAGAGTATGGCTTAAATTCCCCTCCCATAATATTCCCATGTGTGAAAGAAAAATACCATAGTAAACAAAGACAAGAATGCAGAATACATACAAACCCTCATAGAAAACAACAATTTCCATCCAAAAACCTCGGTGAGACTTCCTTCAAACTTCCAACTCCATAACATAGCCATTCCTCCAAGAAACAAGCACAATTCTGTGGTTATCCATGGATGTGAGGAAACAAAAACTGAAACTAAGAACATACCCTAAGAGAGCTACCCGAGCAGATTGAAAGTCAACAACCACCCAGCGGAGGACCACAAGGAGCGCCACCCTCAGAGCCGCAACTTGTTGTGAACGAGACTATATCCAAATTTCCTTTATAAGCAGAAGAATTACTTACCACTACAGCAAAAAAAAACCAAGAGAACCTCGACGTTAAACTCTCCCTACCACATTTCTTAATCACATTGAATGACTACATGCGTGAGGCCACCGCTCCATGTACCTTATGGATATGGAGGGTGGTAGATCGCCGCTCGTATACCTTAATCATTACAGTATGACGTTTGTGAGCCCTGAAACCTCCACTCACACCCCAATCAAGGGAACTTAATCATGCTATTAAAATTAAATAATTATTATTATTATTAAATAATTCAAAATATTATTGTATTTTTTATTTTTAAAGATAAAAATTAAATATATATTTAAAATATATCACATTTTTATAAAACTAAGATTGTGTATTTAAAGATTTTTTTTTTCAAATATGATGATTATATTATTAAAAAATAACATTTTTAATATTTATAAAAAATATTAAATTATTTATCCAAATTAAAAAACACTCCGGTCTAATTTAATGCAAGAAACAATCTCTTCAGAGTGTCCAAATGAAAATGCATTTTATACACCCACAAAAAAGAACTTTCACATACTAACACGTTTTATTTATATGTATGAAAGAATTTTCTTTCATGATGAGTCATTTTTCCAAATCAAGAGCACACGTGTTGAAATGCTTCGTCCATGTTAGCTAAACGATTTTGAAAGTGTTAAGGATTTCCAATATCAACCAGAAAAGTAAAAGATCTTCAAGCAATCACGTTTCGACTTTTGATATTGAAAGGGTTAAGGATTTCCAATCTCAACAAGAAAAGTAAAAGAAATTCAAGCAATCACGTTTCGAATTTGATTTTTACATTTGTCAAATCCAACGCACATGCATTGAATTCAACAATTAAACATGTTGACAACATGATTCTTTTAGTGAATGAGAATCACTTACATGGATCAACGTACTTCTATCAAATTGTTTCAAGAAACACGAAGCAAGTTCGTCAATAATGAATATTTGAATTGATCACATTATGTACGAAACGAATGCTGTGAAATTCATAATTTCCAACGAATGCTTTGTAAAATTCATAATTTCCATTAAATCCAATTTCTTTCAATGTTTGTTATATGATTTTTTAAATATGTGATATATCATTTTTTTTAATTTATTATGTTTTTTCAATAAATGGTTTGTATTTTCAAGTCTTATTAGCACAACCCGTTGAGGATGGGCCTTGTCATAAGGGCGACCCAGGATCAAATTTCACAGAGGTTGTTGTGCCAATGCCAGGGGGAGGAGACGAGTTAAACACAGTTAGCTTAGTGTTAGTGTGGCCCAGGTCAGGTGCGATCCCCAGGTGATCTTGATGGCTTAGATGCCCATAAGTCACTGTTTCTCAAGCCATAGGTCAAGCCTGATGTAATCTATGATGAACTCAGACCAATTGATAAACAAAAATAAATAAATGGTTTGCATTATTCTATCAAGCTACACATTTCTTGTTGGATTTTTACACTCACCTCATTGGGAATTGATCATGTGGACTAACCATCACTCTCAGATCCACTCTGGGACCACTCAAAAAGGTAATGATAATGGTTTGGACGTTTACTAAGACCTACAAGTTTTGTTGTAATGGAGAACCTCAACATGGTATCAGAGCCATGGCCCAGGCTCGATTCCCCAATTTGCATTTGAGGGGTGGGTGTTGGATTTTCACACTCACCTCGTTGGGAATCAATCACGTGGACTAACCACCACTATAGGATCCACCCTGGGACTTCGATCACGTGGACTAACCGCCACTCTGGAATCCACCCTAGGACTTACGAAAGCCTGCGGGTTTTTGTGTAATGGAAAACCTCAACATTTATAATTTTGGTTACTATTTCACCTTATAATTTTTATTTTTATTTTCACACTATTATCATTATTAATTATAATGAGATAAGACAATTCATTATTAAAATAAATTTTTTGTCCATTCACAAGACTTGGGTGAACTATGTGAATGTAGAAAATGATCAGTCACTGACATAATTGTCATTTCGTAATACTCAGAGTATTTTTTGTGTCATTGGTAGGGCCCCTTATACAAAGAAGGCATTTTCTAATAAAGATTGGTCAAATAAAGACATGAATTGAGCAATCAAGGTTGTTGAAGATTTTTTTTCAACCAAACATTTGCGAAGAAAGGGAATTTCCTCCTGCCACCTTACTCATTAGTCACATGGATTTAACAATGTGTTGCTCACTATACTAATAGAGGATGAGAATGTTGAAATATTGAAGTAAGACATGACAAAACTAGGCCATGGTATTGACATGCTTCATGTAAAGGCTTGAATGACACATATAAGTTAAAACATGTCCAATTACTTTAGCGATGTATTGTTAAGAAAGTCATGGTGGATATGGTTTGACATTGAGAATAGGTACTTGGTTATGGAATAATATTAGGTATGACCTAAGCACTTATGTAACCATTCAAATAGTTTGGAATTCCTTCTAAGCCATTTTGGATGGCCAAGTACTTTTTAGATGAGTTTATGTGAATGTGTGTATATTTATAGAGTTTTGGGTCATAGAATTCTTGAGATTGATTTGGGCCCTTCCAAGTGTTTTTTAGGGTTAAATACCAACTAAGTCCAAGGCCTTCTACATATTAGTTTTACATTCTCTTCAATATCTTTCCATTGGTCCAAAGCATACTTCAATTAAAGTTGATAGGTGAAAGTTATTGGGAAATTGATTGTTTATTTTACACCTCAACACCCCCTACTTGTGGGTTTATACCCATCTTGACTCTTTATTTTATTATATTTTCACTTTCTATTTTACTTGTGAATAAATAAGGACTTTCCCCTATTTGTGAGGCATTTTTTCCCATGGTTGTAGCATGCATATTCTTGTAGATATTGGTACCTACATGGATGCCAGTGAGTATTGAATAAGGGTACTTGCATGAAGGTGATGGTAAAAAATTATCCAAATTGGATCATATAATTTTCCATCTATCACAATACCTTTTGTGTGGAAATTTGGAGGAAATGATGTGCAAGACTCATTTTAGTGGAAGGTATCATTTGGAAAATTGGGAGCACAACCTTTTAAAGAAATTTTGAGGAATCAAATGATATTTTTTTGGGGATTTAAATGTCCAAAACTCATGCCAAGAACCTCGTTATCAATTTACATTGATACCATTCAATAGGGCAAAAATCACCTTATTTGGAACTCGTATGTGAAATTTATCCTTCCTACAAGTTGACCTAATCTCTTGACCACCATAGTACAAGTGGATACCACATCAACTCCTCATTACTCACGCATGTGAGGCTATACACATGTGGAGTTTCAAGAATATTCTAGAAGGTACAAACCTTATCACAAATGAGGGTTGAGGAAGTCAAAACGTTACCCCTAGATGGCTATTGGACTATGTTAAATATCAGGCTACTAGGAGGAGAGGGTGTTCCATTCTATAGTTTTGTATATTTTCCCATAGCAAAGAAAAAACATTTAAAACCAATATTTTGTGAGAAAAAATGAGAAGGGGGATTTTATAATAGTTATTTATCCCACAATGTCAAAAAGGAACCTCTATATTGAGCTCCCATTCCTTTGTATGTTAATTTTTATAACTTCATAAAATAGAGAAGAGGATCTAGGCCTTATTTCTTATTTTTGTGTTATCAACAAAAATTTATGCAAAAAATGTGTCAATCAGTGTCGAAATGTGTCAAACATCATCAAAATCAAAGGTTCCCAAAGGTCAATAAATCAGATGCTCACAAGTGGATGATAACTTGCCACTAAGAACACTTTAATTAATCTGTGTAAAGCCACACTTTTAGGTTTGCATAGATCCTCGCAACTATTTCTTTGATAACTACATAGATCCATAGCATGTGACATTTGAGATATCCATAAGGAATGCCACCTTAAATTCTCCTATTAGGTGTAAAAACAAGGTAATTAGCCATAGTATCAAGCCTATACACCATTAAGGAAGAGTTATGTATCTCTAAAGGACTCCTCTTGTATCCCACCAAGATGGGAAACTTATCCAAAGATCAAATATCATCAATGAACCAAATTAGGATAACCCATGGTGTTGAAGTTTGCAACAAGAAACAACGAAATTGGCATCCGGAAACAACATCCATGATCCTAGTGAAAATTAAGCACCTACACTAGGGTGGGGCCCACACCGGCTATTTTTAGGTGGATGTCTATTTATAGATATATGTGCATAATCTATTTATATAATGCATGTCTATTTTTAGATGTATGTCTATTTTTACTATCCCTTAATTTAGATGGACATTAACTGTAATCTATTCTCAATGTGGACTTGAAAATAGTTAACTGAAGTGGAAAATCAGTTAGCTAAGTGAATTTTGAGTTAAGAGGTTGGTTAGTGGGACATGCATAGTGAATTGAGTTGTAATTGAGTGATTCTAGTTGAAACAGAGTTGGAAGTACTGTGGTGCATGAGTTGTGCAAGTTGTAAATAAATTTAACTCAGTTAAGCGAGTTAAATTCAGTTGTGCTAGTTGAAACTACAGATACACTAGTGAGAGATCAAGTGAATTAAATATTAATTAATTAACATTTAGTGATATAAGATGAAACTAATGTTTTTACTATTATTAACTGCATGCACGTCAGATCCAATGGAAACCCAGTTGAGTTCTAGGTGAAAGGGAAGTGTAACTATCAATTTTGATATTAGCAGGCTATCCAGGTATAGTTATAACACCACAGGGTGCCCATGATACTCAACGTAGTTCAACGTAGTTGAGGAAGGATTAAATTATTTGTGATTGAGGATTGCATTCATCAAGAATTGTGTGAGCAAGGCAGGCTGTCTGAAGACAGTAAATTGACTAAGGAACTTGCTAATTTTTGTATTTCAATGTGAGACAATTAGCTGATGTACTAAGGGCTCTTGTGAGAAGATTTTTGTATGTAATTGTTTCATGATCCTTGTGGAATTTAATATACAATATATAATAGAGGAGTTTTGAGCAGTAAGCTTTCCCCGGGAATATCTGGTGTTGTGGTTTTGATCTATTCTTCTTTGCTTCATGTGATTGGCAATTGTGTTGTTTTTAATTCCGCAAAATATTTGTAGAAGCGATTTAGTATTTAACTTTAGTACATTGTTAGTTCGGGTGATGATCCAGATTTATGCAAGAACGCAACAGAATACAGAAATAACCATAAACATAGAGATGCAGTGGGAATAATGCTTCATTTCATTATTATCAAATAACAGAAATATGCTTACAACCATAATGGAAATAAAATAGCTAGGGTGCTGGTAGCGAATCTCTGAGAAGAGATGTGGTGGCTACAGACCTCTGAATTGTGTTACAATGAGGCTTGAGGGCCTATTTATTATTGAGAAACAATGAGGAACTCTAAACGTCCAAAAACCTAACCCTAAGAGATGAAGCGCCAAAACTATGGGTCCTGTTGGGTAAATTGGTGTTTCAACTTCCTGGGGACGTAACTTCGTCAGATGATCCCTGTTTGACATGTATGATACATCATTAGAAAGATCTATCCGAGGACTACAACTATTTTGGCGAATATCAATTCCGGAATGAAATTATATTTTCCAGAGGAACGATGCCCAAAAAATGTCGTTTAGGGCCTCAAAACGGCTCCGAAAGTTCAAGACCCAAAAAAACTGCGAAAAATAGTAAGTTGTGCTGCAACTTAAAAACTAAAAGAACTGATGGTGGGGGTTCAAATGGAATAGGTGGGTGGCCACCAATATCCACCTGGATCATTAAGGCCCCAAAACGGCTCCGGGAGTGGAGGACCCGAAAACCTGTTAAAAATAGTAAGTTGTGCTGAATGTGAAAAGCTGCAAGAATTGATGGTGCTAGTCCAAATGGAATAGGTGGGTGGCCACCAATATCCACCTGGATCAGGTGAATCCAAGATATACATGCATGTTGTATAATTTTCTACATGGTTTCAAAAATTTGTTATAAATTTTCTACATGGTATGAGAGCAGGAATTATTTGGGTGCGCGAGTTTGAAGAGAATATCTAAAAAAATTTATGCCAATTTTTCAGAAAAAATAGCATATTTGGATTCCTTGCGAAAAAAAACCGAATTGAAAAAAAAAATATCAGTCAAATCAGAGCTCAGATGAGGGAGATATCATCGACTTAAAATCAACTTTTTTGTTAGAAAATTTTGCGACGGCAAGACAATTACAATGTGCACGAGCCAAGAACCTACATGCACTGAGGTACAATATGCATGCAAATATTTGAGGAGCAAAGTAGAGGTTAGTGACTTGGTGGTTGAGAGGGAGCCTCTCAACATGCAGCCTGAGAAGCAATCTCAAAAGGTTGTGGAGTAGCCACAACTAGAGATCTAGAAGAATCTCTATAGATTTGATGTAGATGCGATTTCTACAGAGCTTCCTACCATTGGGAAGTGTGAGAAAGTCATTCAATTTCCCCTTGAGAGGGAGTTGGATTTGCATGTAGGTAAGAGTGAACCTCAAGATGTTGAGCAGCCACATGCGGAGGATCATGGAGTGGGAGCAATGACTCATGCAGAGAAATTTCAAGCCAGATGGGCAGAGGGAGTGCATGTAGCTATACCACCAGGTGAGAGGTGGGGCGACATGCATGAATAATCCCAAGAATAAATTTTGGGCATGATTCATTGAGATGGTGTGGATCTCATGAATCGAACCTGCCTACTAGGAGCCCACAAAGCAGCAGTAGCAGGATCAGTTTGATTGATGCAGTCAGATGTTGTGAGGACATGAAATCAAAGTGACAGTGTCAGATATTGGAGCACATATTAGAGTTTGCAGCAAGTACAAAGTGCATGGATGCAGGTGTCAGCAGCGCAGAGGATCCAGTAGAAATGTGCAGTAGCTAGCAGTAATTCAAAATACTTTGATGACAGATGCATTATACTGATTCAGTTGTTTGGAGGCTATTCAGTTTCGGAAGTGTTTCATGCAAAGGTTGAATGTGCGATAAACATTGGTGAAGTGTTGCATGTAAGAGACGCATGTGCGAGAAACACTAGAGAAGTGTTGCATGCATGGAGTTGCATGTTTCGTGCAAGGGTTGGATGTCGCATGCATGGAGTTGCATGTCGCATGCAAGGACATTCATTTGTTGTTGAGAGAGAGTGTTGAATTTTTCAACAAGAAACAGTGAAATTGGCATTTGGAAACAACATCCATGATCCTAGTGAAAATTAAGCACCTACACTAGGGTGGGACCCACATAGGCTATTTTTAGGTAGATGTCTATTTATAAATGTATGTGCATAATCTATTTATAGAATGCCTGTATATTTTTAGATGTATGTATATTTTTATTATCCCTTAATTTAGATGGACATTAAACTATAATCTATTCTCAATGCGGACTTGAAAATAGTTAACTAAAGTGGAAAATCAGTTAGCTAAGTGAATTTAGAGTTAAGAGGTTGGTTGGTGGGACATGCAGAGTGACTTGAGTTGTGACCGAGTGATTCTAGTTGTAATAGAGTTGGAAGTGCAGTGGTGCATGAGTTGTGCAAGTTGTAAATCAGTTTAACTCAATTAAGTGAGTTAAAGTTAGTTGTGCTGCTTGTAACTGCAGATACACTAGTGAGAGATCAAGTGAATTAAATATTAATTAATTCACATGTAGTGATCTTAGATGCAACTAATGTTTTTACTATTACTAATTGCATGCATTTCAGATCCAGTGGAGATCCAGTTGAGTTTTAGGTGAAAGGGAAGTGTAACTATCAGTTGTGATATTAGAAGGCTACCCAGGTTTAGTTATAACACCATAGGATTCCCATGATACTCAACACAGTTGAGGAAGGCTGAAATTATTTGTGATTGAGGATTGCATTCATAAAGAACTACGGGAGCAAGGCAGGTTGTTTGAAGATAGTAAATTGGCTAAGGAACTTGCCAATTTTTTTATGACAATGTGAGACAATTAGCTGATGTACTGAGGGCTCTTGTGAGAAGAGTTTTGTATGTAATTGTTTCATGATCCTTGTGGAATATACAATATATGATAAAGGGGTTTTTAGCAGTAAGCTTTCCCCGAGAATATCTGGCGTTGTGGTTTTGATCTATTCTTCTTTGCTTCATGTGATTGGCAACTGTGTTGTTTTTAATTTTGCAAAATATTTATAGAGGCGATTTAGTATTTAAATTTAGTACATTGTTAGAACAGGTGAATCCAAGATATACATGCATGTTGTATAATTTCTACACATGGACCTTGGCCTATAGATACCATTGCATTGGGAATCATTTAAATTAGAGAATTCATTGCAAATTTATGCTTCCCAGAAGTTGTCTCACAATTTCCATGCCTTTGTAATATTAGAGCTCACCATTGTATAGTTTCCAAGAAACTTCTTGAAGATAGATTACACCTATGAGAGAGGGAAAGGATGAAACGCTTTTAGCAAATCCAAGGGTACATTTCCTCCAAGGCTCCCTTTAGTTTCTTTGCCAGATATTGTAGCCCTTCTACATCAATAAGGACATTTATTGTTTCCCAAACTCTTTTCTTTTCATGTTTTTTTTGCGTTATAGCTTGGTAGGTTTCATTAACTCGCTGGTTGTTTTGTTTTTCTTGTGTAGTAACAATTACTAATTGGACTATGTAGGAAACAATGAAATAAATATGAATGGATTTTGGAACACCTTTGCCCCGAAAAACCAATAGTAGATTGGTGACTCCACAAGCTTCTTTCTCTAATCTCTATTATGTGCAAGTTATTTCTCCTTCTTAATTTTTTTTTTTAAACCATTTAATCATTTCTATTGATCCATTTTTGGCTTCATTTCAACCTTGGGATGATGAAAATTTCCTTTGTTTCAATTCATAAATGATCCATGTAGCTATCAAAAAAACATATGTGTAGTTTTATGTAAATCAATGTTACAGTCTTGTCGAACCCCATGAATGTTAACCATTTTTGTGTGTTGATCTAAAAAGAACATTTTAATTGTAATTTTTTCCTCTTTCTTGAGTAAGGTGGGAGCCATTAATAATATACCCCCACTCCTACATGTTTTGGTTGGATAGATAGGATTTTTTTACCACAAATTAACCACTAGAGTAGGAGAACTTTGGTTCTTTTTCCACATGGATGGCCTTTCTTTCCTTCTAATAAATTGTAGTATCGGAACTTGAGGTGGTAAACTTCACTTTGGAGTATTATATTCCCCTTGTGATCATAGATATATGGGAGCAATATATTGAAGCCCATTTTGACCTCTATTTAGGAACAATGGATAGATCACAAAGTTTAAGTAGAAGGAAAGTAAGTTTCTTATTATATGCACATCTTTTCATTTTATCAATGTACAACCCACATAGTCCAATTAGGTTGGAACAATAAAGGACAATGATATCCAAATATTTACAATATAGCACACATTTTGATGGTCACTTACCACCTTGTACCTACTACACATCACTCACATGATTTTCTCTTATTTCTTGCTTAATCAATATTCTCTTACCCTTATGCCTAGAGCAATATGGGGGAATCAGAACGTTAAGTTTGAACTACTTAAAATTCATTATTTTTCACACCTATGACAAACAAGTCTTGGGCCATCATCCCAAGATCATAACCTCTTAAAATAAACCTAATTTAAACACATATTATTTCCCTCGTCGTGGGTTCATAAAAGAAAATTATAGTTTAAGTTAGGACCTTGGGTGTAGGCATCCAAATACCTTGGTCATTCTCATTTGAAACATATAATTTTTTCTATTAGGGAGCCTTAAATCCCCCATAACCTAGTGACAAAAGGCTAGTGGTGAGAAGAAACCTATGGAGGAGGAAAGGCTTATAAATATCATCATGAGCCTCCTTATGTCTCCCAACTCTTAGTAGAGGCTCCAAATATATAGTTGATACCCAAAGGTTGAGATTCTCTCACCCACACTAGAAGAAGGTAGCTTAATGGCCAACTCATTGAGCATCTTATACAAGCTTGAAGGTGCAGAATAACTTGCACCTAGAGGCAATTTTGGATAATTGTTGGAAGCATCACTACTTTCTTTGGGATGTGCCCTAGTACCCCTAATTGTAACCCTTTTTTCATACCTTTTATACTTTTTTTCTAGTGGCCTCATACCTCATTGTTGAAAATTTTCAGAAGTCCCAGTTACACTTGAGTGGAAGGATGTTATATATTTTAGGATTTCATACACAAACCCTCATTAAAATACAATGTGTTTGACATATTAATCATCATTGAATTTATTTACCATTTTTTTTTAATTTCTTTTATTTGTCAATACAGTGGTTTGCATACTTGAGATCCCTCTCACCATCTATCCATTTCAGTGAGCACCATAGGGGACCACTTTATACCTGACCCTCTTGTCACCTTAATTTCCTTCCACCCTTTGTAGGAAGGGTGCCAAGACTTACAATTTCACCTACTCAACCTTCCCCTCATAGGTCACCTACTAATCTATCTTTCCTACACTTATCCTTTATCTTTTGCACAACTTTGTTAGGTACCACTTTACCTCACAGTATCACTCCAACCCATACATGCCACATAGTTGTGGCAGATCCAATACTTAATATTCTGTTTGTCACTTCATTTCATATCATATATATCTCAAAATTAACGAACATTTCCATAACCCACAATGCGTCATGGCCCACCATTGCCACTAAACTACCTTCAGAAGTCCCCAAGTTTGAGGGGACACCTAGAGAACACTCTCCCAACCACATTTTGAAATTTCATATATGGCGTTCTTCGAATTATATCTGTTGGTTCCCAACATTGACATCTCTAGCTACCATGTTTCCACACTTATATTTCCTTACCTATCATATCTATTTTTCCCTAAAAATCCATAATACTGACCTCAAATACCTATAATTAATAATATCAGGTATATATTGATTAATTTATTAAAATAATGTGCTTTTAGCTAGATTTAAGTGCATTTTTAGATTATGTTACTAATGATGGAAATGTAGTTCACTTCTAGTACCAACACATAGACTCGGGTACCCAAAGGAACCACAAGGTCATTGTGCATCACATTCATGCATATCCATGTAGGAGTCTAACTTGCAAGCTTGGAAAAGTACATGACAACATTGAACCTTTCTTCTTTGTGTGCATTTGAGTCCCTTTGAGCAGTACTAAATTCAAATTGAAACACCAAAGGTTCTATAGTGTGCCTGTTGGTTATGAATTCATTTAAAAAAAACAATTTTGATGTCGACCAAGTGTACACTCGGGATTTTTTCTATCTCACCGCACTAGCAATAGACTTACCAAAGGTTACAAAGGTGAAAGGAGAACTGAGGTTTGATATTTTGGCTATTGCGAGGAGCCATGTTCCTAGAACAAAGGATTCTATCTTATCTCTATACAATGGCCTCTTGTAGGAAATATCTAAATGTAATAATTGATGTACCACTTATAAATAGAACCAGGAACTATGATGTTGAGTTAGCTAGTTAATATTGTGACTTTGATATTGTTTCTCACACCCTGTAACTTTATATTAGTGATGCACTAGCAAACCTATTATACTATGGTTTTGATTAATGAAAGATTGGTTCAATCTATGATTGCATTGAATTTTTTTACCTTTCTTGATAGTAGTCTACATAGGTGCTACTTGTGGGAGGGCCCCTCACAGCTACATTCCTAGTTTGTAATGTATCATTTCCTCTTATGCGCATATGTTCTATAGCTTTTTTCTACAAATATATTGTTTTTTATATTGTTTGATGGTTGATGTATTGGTATTTATTTTGAATATTGTTTTTTGGATTGTACACAAAGAAACATCTTGTGAATAGATACCACTATTTCAATTTAGATTCGATCTTTAACTAGTTTTATGTTAATGATTGTATAATTGTATTTCATTATTCTCTATTCGCTTCAAAACTTCGTTTATATTCTTCATCTAGGGTAAGTTATATACTATGGAAATTATGAGAGTCAACTCGAGATAACAAGATTGACAATCTCATTCTTTTCCACTGAAGTATGGACCCCTTTCTCTCTGATTTAACATTAATATAATACCTAGATTTAAGAGAACAAACTTCGTTACACTCGGTGACCTGTAACCTTGGTCTGATATGATTTTTACTGATTTTATGAATAACGTTTGTTCTCTATAATTAGTCTCTTAGAAATCAATATGCATTTTAAGGACTAATATGATGCCCTTGCCTTACAGATTCAAAGATTGATCAATCAATATATAAGTATGGTTTCAATTTATATATGGTTTATGTTTCCATATACATATTTGAATCTTGTTTATGGTTACATATTAGATTGATTAATTTCATGTATAGATATCATGACTCTTGTTGCAATAGTCTAGGTTTAAAACATTTTTACACAATTTTCTTGTAATACATGTTGATTCTAGTTTAGTATATATCCACATATCGGTGTATTTGTGGACAACGAGGTATATTCTGTTTATATTCTTTACTTTGAATTTGATCTATAAATGTTTGTATTAGGACCACTACTCAAGCAGAAAAACTAATAGATTTTTAGACATAGCTTTAATTTCAATCTCTTTCCAGCATATGCACTCTTTATTTAATGCTCATCATTTGATTTTAGTATTTGGTTTAAAAAATCTAAGAACCAAAACTATAATCTCTTATTTGTTAACATATAGAAAGATAAATTATTGGAAAATGAATTGCAACTCATTGGTAAGACAATCCCTCACACAGAAAAATGCAACACTCAAACTTACATTCATCAAACCGTCAATCTCACACCTAAATAGGATTACAATACAATTAAATATATTCTAGAATATAAAATGTGAAAACCTAAACTACTTAAAGAGTGAGTCCAAACATAAATATTACAAGTTCTAATAATAAAAGAATCTTATAAGATAAGACATAGTAATATAACAAATTCTAATAATTAGAAAATCTTATAAGATAACACATAGTAATGACACAGATGACACAACCTGTACGTGTTGACAACATCAAATGAGAATACCCATTGCCACTTCATGCGTTGTCAACTATTAGATTAATATTGTGTTTAGCGCTCGAGCATTTTCGTTGTCCTAAAAGATATATAGGATTTTCATACAGAGAATATGAATGGTAAAAGTGTTGAATTACCATACCCTACATTGCCAACTTGCCATATGTGGACCATTTTTTAAATTTAATTCCAACTTCCATTAAAGTGGTGCTTGTACCACATTACCCGCCTATGCGATCCTTTGAGATACCTTCCTCCTAGACAAACTCTTACGTTATTATGTGTGGAACATCCTCCTCCCCAAGAGTTATTAACACGTTAAAATAACACCATCGACACTCTCATCACATGATTTGTCACTTTTATAGTTCAAGAACACATGATTCATCGCTTCTTTCATTCCACAGATATAGAATCCAACGTTCGATGTCGATAGATAGTCACATTTCAATTACTTTTGTTGATATAAATTATCTATAAAGATACTGTTCACCTTTTTCTTAATATGTTTTTAAATTTTTTTCATTTCAAATACTTATATTTAAAACTATAAAAATAGTTTTTTTAAGATATTTATTAAAAATAGTTTGTGGAGATATTTATTTCATATTACAAAACTTCGACCATCCGAAAAATACATGGTTTTTCATAAATGAAAGTTAATAACAACCAAAGGCTTTCATCATGGAGAAATTGTTGGCATCTTAATGTGAAAAAATCTCACGTTACAAAAGTGGAAGTGTGGTATTTGGGACTACATACTTTCCGATAATTTTCCAATGATGTGGTTTGGTTAATAGCAGTCACTATAATTCAATACCAGGAATCTAAATATTTCCACATCAAATTTACTGTTTTAAATTTATTTTACTGATCAACAATGACATTTTAAAATTTTGATGAGCTGTGAAATATAATAAAGGGAAAAAAACAAACTTTCTGTGGAACGCGAAATTCCAGGGTTGCATCAGACCATTGCATCCGTCGGCCTCTTCAGATATGTACGAAATCAAGTGAAATCCAACCAAGCGAGTGTGTGAAACGTTGCTGACAACAAGAAAAATTCAATGTACGTCTGCTTCGATCTTTTGTACACATTACAAAGTCAAGATTTGATTTGATTTGATTTTAATGTATGGGATTTCCATCCAGCAGTCTTCCTGGATGTTTTGTAACAGAAGCCGAAGTCAAGATTTGATTTGAATACATGGGATTTCCATCGGGGATGGAATTTGACAGCAAACTGCTCGTCACCCGGTGATTTGATTTGATGCCAAAATTTTTCTGTCCTCTTAGGGCGTAAGCGTAATCTAAAAGAGCAGTAGAATGATTTAGAATTTGGTAAAGATTTTGAAAAAGTTCGGCAAAGATTTTATCAAAATTTTGTTTACAGTTGTTAAACTTTAGTATTTTGACTGCCCTAAAGGTTTTTGATAGTGCTGAATCCATTTTCATTATCAAAAATGGATTCCAAACACTCCAACTATCTAATTTTTGAATTTTAGTTTACTGGATTTCTAACTATTCCACATGCTGGATAGACAACTTCATTTTTTTTAATGATTAAAACTAGATATTATAGTTGCAAAATCCTTGTATTTTAAATTTGAAGTTTTTAATTTGGGTGATTTGGTGTCAAAAATTTTCTTTCCATTCTATTTTTTTTTAAATTATCAAAATAGATATTAAACTTGTAAAAATTGTCAAATTTAACAATAAATATTAAATATTTTAAATTAAGACTTTTGTAATCCATAATTTAAATAAATTCCTTTCAAATTAATCACATTATTTTAAATTGATCAATTAATATAATTTAGTTTAAACTTTTTTTTTATCTAAATAAATTTTAACTTTAAAATTCCACCCTAATTACAGTACACTAATTTCCTAGGGTGCATAAACCTCATAAACCCAAGTAACTAGTTGTATCCGGAGGATCCCAGTTTACCAGAAAATTCCAGCTTTAGATTTAGATTTTCTGTTCTCTCTTCCACAGAAAGTCAACATTCCAGTACCACGCCTAAAAACACTGAAACCTGCAGCGGATCCTTAGCTCTGGATACGACTATACGACGTAGAGAGGGGGAGTCGATTGCATCAGCATGACCATTCAGTTACGTTAAAAGTTTTATGGAAGGAATAAAGGAAGTAATTACCAACGGCCAGCCCGCATCGATGGAGAATAAGTACAATTTAGATGGCTTCCGTATGTGTTATTCTTGTTTATATGTGAATATTAACTCGTAAAATTTTTGTTGATTATCAGTAAAATAATGGTGAATAATAAAGATATTCACTATGAGAGACTCAAGTTTCTAACTTTTTGTTTAGTAGCATTTGCTTATACTATGCTCACTCACACTTTAGTTTTTACAGCAAGGTTTGTAATTGGAGGGATATGTGCTTTTTTGGCATATGATAGATTGATATTAGATATTATAGATTTGATATTAGATAGATCTAAGCTGGATTTACTTGAGGGTAATAGTATTACATTTTTAGATTATTATGTATAAGTTTGAGATAAAATTCAAAATTTACATTATGTTTTTTTTGCTTGGCATGACCATACCATTCTCTTATTTAATTTGGTCTCTGTTGCTTTCCTTGAATGGTTTGTACATATGTGTTTGAATACTTTGAGTCATTTGTGTGTTTATGTGTTTGGATTTGGATGGCAATGTTTGTAAATGTTACAAAATTGTTGTGTTATATTTTTAGATGTGTATGTAATTGTTTATTAGTAATTAGTTAGTGATGAAGAAGGGAGACAATATTGTCAATAGTTTGCACAAAGATTGAAATTGCACATCTATTTCATTTAATTTTAGGTATCACAACTTTTAACAACTAATTAATTCTAAATAGTGTTCCTCCAAATATTACAAAATATATCTTGAATAATAGTTTTAATAATTCACTGCATCCAGATTACTCTTGAAATAATTTGTTTCTTTGTTTATATTTGAAATAATTTATTTCCTTCAAGAAAATTTTGATGATTTTTTTTATCTATAGTATATTTTGGAGAGTCAAGAAATAATGTATTTTTGAATTTTTATTATGTGTGGCCATATTTATAAAATTTTTACATTATTTGTTTCTCCAAACAATTATCACATCTCCTTCAAGAATATTTTGATTTGATTTAATGTTTATAAATATACATTTATGTATTTTTGAATTTTTTTTATTTGTGACCAGATTTATAAAAATTTTACATTATTTCTTTTTCCAAACAATTATCACATCTCCTTCAAGAATATTTTGTTTTTTTTTGTAAGCTTCGTAGTACCTTTCTATTATCCAAAATATATAGGGCAGATTGTCATACAAGAAAAAAAAAATACAGTGACTTCAACCTGCCCATAGGAAACCAGGTCTGTTGGCCACCGCATCGAGTTAAACGCAGACCAAAAACGAAATTGTCTTATCCTACTACTTACAGCATTAAGAATTGCAGTATTTCCATAATATTTACAAATAAAACAAGTAGTTAAACTAACGAAGTCCAAAATTATAGAAATCTAAAATAGTTAACCAGAAAGATCCACAAAAACTGGAGCATTAGCAGTGGTACCTAACACCTGCGGACTGCTTTGAGTGATTTTCAACTACTTTTCTATCTTACCAACCCTGTCATTCAGTTGAATTTGAGCTTTGAACATGGCATGCATATCCATCTTCATTTGTTGCAGTTCAAACAGAATTGAAGAGTCGAGACTCTTTTCCTCTTGACATGCCATAGCCTTGGCAAGAAGGCATTTCATCTTCCAGTATGTCTTCACTGACTGTTGAAAGAGGGAGACTCAACCCCGAGTACTGCCTGGATCTGTTATAAAATCCATTTGAGAAAGTTGAGCTTCCATGTCCAAATCCTCACTATCTGTTTGAATTTCCCACCCATGAATTTTTGTTTTAATGTTAGCCAGATTCCCTGATTCATATACCTGAGCAATATCTTGCAACACTTCTGCATTAGACTTCCTACCCCTCCTGCTCATTCCAGCCTCTGGATGAGGCTGCCTACAGCGAGTTGCCTTCATGGGTTGCCCTTTAACCATACTGGAAATAGTAGAACTTGAAAGGAAGCCTGTGGGCAGAATTAAGTCAGAAACATGATATAATAAAACTGAAGATAACTCCTTTGCAACGAACCCAATACGCACAGCCTTACCAGTACTGAAGAGGGTAAGAGAACAGCGAAGACTGTCATGTAAATTAACCAGGAGACAACCCATATCGAAATCACAGAAAATATTAATCCATTGTCGCATCAGAAGAAAAGTGCGTGGCCCAGAAAGGATAACAAGAGAGCATCGAGCTGAGACAGAGCCAACTGCAGTATGAAAGACAACAACCGAAACAATACCAGTGCCAATTAAAAGAAAATGATGACCAAGCCTGCTTATCAAACCAAGCCCAACAAATAGGACGAAGACCATTACCCCAACAGAGTAAGGGTGAACAAGATGCACTGTACAAAACCCAGAATACATGCAGAGTAGAAACAGATTGCCAAATTCAGAAAAAGGCCCATGAGAAGGTTTAACATTAACGGTTGAAGAGGGAAGACTGTCAACCATGAACCTAGACAGAAGAGAAGGAACCACAAATACAGTGGTTCAGAGGAGACTTGATAACCCTGAAAATTATATAGCGAGAAAAGACCAAGACGAGTCCAGAGAACAAACAAACTAGGGGGACTGCGGAAATGAGGGTCAATATGTATAAATCCCATGTTCCCTGTGCGAAACCACCTTGAAAAAACAATATAGTGCTCCTCTAACCATGGAAGAAGGGCTATATCATACAAGGTAAACAGAGATAAAAACGAAAAGCAAAGACGGGGCATGAAAGGCAGAATTGCCATGACATACCACAACCTGCGTCCACCCTGTCTCTGGAGAATTCACATCAAGTCTGGATCGATCGCCTGCTGAAGAACGCCACTACAAGAACTAGACGAGGAGTAAATGGTAATGAAAATGAAACGAGCAATAATACTCCTCAACCGCTACGCATAACCCTGCATTAACTCATCTGACAGTCGGTGGGTGAGATGAACTGGCTGGCGCATGCAAATCAATGCGAGAAGTGGAGACCCGCCGCCGGAGGACTACCTCCATAATAATCACACAAGGGACTGTAAGACATCCACCACGTGGATGCACACGACTCGAATCGTCAGTTCGGCACCCCAATCGGAGGTGAGCGAGATCGGTCTCTATCCATGATACACTGCAGAGGATATAATTCCACAACCCAAGCCTGGTGACAGTGATTAATGTCAAGATGTCTGGTTATATTCTTACATGCCCAATTTGCCAAATAATCCACTGCCTCATTCCCTTCCCGACGAACGTGAGTGTAGATGACATATCCTATCTGGCAAAGAAGATTACCAATATCTCTGACAAGTTTGGCTGTTCTCCAGCTCTTACTTATTTTCTGCCATGGATTGCCTCGTTGGAGTTTTTTCAAAATACAACTGCCATTGCAGAATCCCCCTGAACAACTAGTCTTTGGTAACCTTCTTGGATTGAAATAATTAAACCCTATTTTAAAGCCATTAGTTCAGCTTCATTATTGGTAACATAACCCATAGGATAAGAATAAATACGACAGAACTTACTAAGATAATCTCTGATTATTCCTCATATCCCTGCCTGCCCGAGATTCCCTTTAGAGGCCCCATCAAAATTTAATTTCAGAAAACGCTGCGATGGGGGAGTAAAAGTCGACGAAATGGAATTCAGATTTGATTGAACCTTCCATAAGGAAGCATCGAGCATTTGAGGTGTCAGATTAACAACAGCCAATATTCATGTCTCCCTAACTAATACTGACCAGTCATCATCTCCCCAGCGTTCCACCAGAATTGTTTCCTTGATATTCTCGACAATAGCATTCCAGAGTTGAGGAACTTGTCTTTCAACACCTCTGAAAATTCGAGAATTTCTCTCTTTCTATACTCCCCAAATCATAATCCTAAAGACAGTCTCCAGGCCCTATTCACCACCTCACTCTTATAGTCGCCACTTCGCCAGGTGCAGATAGTGGTATTAACATTGTTGATATCTCTATCAATTTGTCCAAATAGTGCTTCAATTCGTTGCTAGATTTCATTACTAAAAGGGCAATTGTTGAATAAATGTTCGATAGTCTCTTCATTTTTGCGACACATGATACAAAAATAAGGACCCTGCAGTCCTCTATGTTGCAGATGATCCCAGGTTAAGGTTCGTTTATGACTTAAAAGCCACATAAAATATTCAATCTTTGGCCAAAATTTTACATTCCATATTTTATGCCAGATTGGCACAGCGACATCCTGATTGTTATTGGATTTAAGGAAATAGGATTCTTTAATCGTAGACATACCTTTTTTCCGTTATCCCCATCGTAAAATTTCCTCTCTAGTAGTCGTCGTTATTATTCGAGTTTGCAATTCTCTGGCCAAATTACTCCATTGAGCTGTATCAGGTGCATTAAGCCATTGATCCCTTGTTTTTGAGACACGCCACTGTCCATCAACCCGAGTATTCCAGTAATGATGAATGAGTCTTGTATTGGGTAAGTTTGTAAATAAGAAGATTTCACCCAAGTCCAATCCGCTAAATAATTTCTCACGCTGTTGCCAGGAGTCTTCCCAAAAAAGTGTTGTCTGCTCTCCACGCACTTCCCAAAAAATATGCTGACGGATCAGATCCCTGTTCGCCGCTGCTAAGTTCCAGAAACTTGAGCCTTTTGGAGTAACATCTAACTTTAATTTTCCAACAACTGTTGTAGGCATTTCATATTTGGTCTCCCAAATATGTTTCTAGAGGTCCGAACCCCCCCAGTATCCATCTCCACCATAGTTTGGCACCCATGACTTGATTTAAGATAAAAGGATCCCGGAGCCCAAGTCCCCTTGTTCTTTTTTATTTAACAAGTTTTTCCTAAGATAATAATGCCCATTTTCTAGTATTTTGCGCACCTTGCCATAGGAATTTCTTAAAGACATTCACCAAAGTAGTACAAAATTTTTTAGGAGCAGCTCTTCCAGAGAGTTGGTAGATGGGAATTTCTTGTAGCACAGATCTTAACAAAATGACTCTGCTTGGCACATTGAGTGCTCTCAGGGCCCAGTTTTGCAAACGATTATGGAGGCTAGTAATAAAGTCCTCCCAACTTGCCGAATTGAGTGATGACAAATGCATTGGAAAACTAAGATATTTCAATGGAAAGCGGCCTACTTGAAAACCGAGAGTGCGCGCAATGAAACGTTCGATGGCATTGGTGGCGTTAAAGAAATAAATATGAGATTTATCATTATTGATCATGGTTCCCGAAGCTTCCATAAAAAGATTAAAGATTTGCAGAATAGAATGGGCTTCCCTTAAAGAAACTTGAGAAAAGAGCATTATATCATCAACAAATTGTTGATGAGAGAGGGTAAGATCACGACCCCAAAGATTCAACCCTTTGAAACTATTGTTGGCTATTTGAGCCTTAATTAAATAGCGAAGCCCCTCTGTAGCAATGATAAACAGAAAAGGAGAAATGGGATCACCCTGGCGGAGACCCCTAGTTGCATTAAACGTTTGACTAGGAGCTCCATTAACAAGAATGGAATAATTAAGAGTGGAAATACATGAGAATAACCATTGCAGCCACCGAGCATCAAACCCAAATGAGAGTAGCACTGCTTTCAAATAAGCCCAATTTATTTTGATTTGCTTTGATGTTTATAAATATACATTTTCCTCTCATAAATATTTTGAATATATTGTTGTATGCAATTACTCTATTAGTAATTTTGAATATATGTAATGGTCTATTAGTAATTATTTGGCGATGAAGAAGGGAGAGGATCTTACCAAGGATTAATTTTCACTTTGCAGGAGGATTGATTCTACACATCTTTTTCATTTTAACTCTAGGTATGTCAACTTTTGACAGCTAATTTGAATATATGCAATGGTCTATTAGTAATTATTTGGTGATGAAGAAGAGAGAGGATCTTGTAAAGGATTAATTTTCACTGTGCAGGAGGATTGATTCTGCACTTTTTCCTTTTCATTCTAGGTATCTCAACTTTTGACAGCTAATTATTTTTTAATAGTGTCCCTCTAAGTATTACTAAATATATCTTGATTTTTTTGTTTAATAATATACATCCTCAAGATTAACAACATCTAATTCATCTAATGCAAACAATCAAATATGATTAGAAAACAACATCTACGCTGAAATCAATGCATTTAATGCAAGCAATCAAATGAGATTAGAAATTAACATCTACACTGAAATCAATGCATCTAGTGCAAGCAATCAAATAGGATTAGAAATCCACATTTACAGTGAAATCCATGCATCTAGTGCAAGCAATCAAATAGGATCAGAAATCCACATCTACACTGAAATCCATGCATCTAGTGAAAGCAATGAAACAAGATTAAAATCTACACTGAAATCTATGCATCTAGTGCAATAAATAAAATATAATTAGAAACCAACATCTACACTGAAATCAATGCATGTAGTGCAAGCAATCAAATAGAATTAGAAATCATCATCTATACTAAAATCAATGCATCTAGTGCAAGAAATAGTCTTTCCCCTCTCCCCCATCCATTTAATCTTGATTTTTTTTAATAGTTTACCATCTCAAGGTTTAGAGCATATAATCCACTTAATGCAAGCAATCAAATAGGATTAGAAAAAAACATCTACACTGATTAGAAATCACTATCTAGTGCAAGCAATCAAATAAGATTAGAAATCACTATCTATGATGGAATCAATGCATCTAGAGCAAGAAATAAAATAGGATTAAAAGTCAGCATCTAAACTGAAATCAATGCATCTAGTCAAGGCAATCAAATATAATTAGAAATCAACATTTACACTGAAATCAATGCATCTAGTGCAAGCAATCAAATAGGATTAGAAATCATCATCTACATTGAAATCAATGCATATAGTACAAGAAATATTCTTCCCTATATCGCTCCATCTCTCCTTCTTTGTCTCTCTATCTCACCCCCCAAACACACACACACACACACTCCACATATATTTATCTCTCTCCCTCTCTCTCCCTCTCTATTATTCCCTCTCTTCACCTCCCATTTATATCTCTATCTCCCTTCGCCTCTCCTTTGTCTCTCTATATCACCCCCAAAACATATACACTCTTTCTCCATATATATATATATATATATGTATCTCCCTCCCTCTTCCTCTCCCTCTCTCTTTCCCTTCGCTCTATCTCTCCCCCATCTATCTCTCTTCCCTCATGCTCTCCTCTCTCCCTATGTCTCTATCTCCCTTATCACGCCCTCTCTCCACTTTTCTCTCTTTATGTATTTCTTCTTACCTCCATCTCTCTCTCCCTCCCTCTCTCCTTCTCTCACATGTTCTCTCTCTCTTCCTTCCCCTATCTCCCTTTCTCTCTCACCTCCCTCTGCCTCTCTTCACCCTCCAACTTTGTCACTATCTCTCTCCCTCTCTCCTTCTCTCCCCTTCCTTCCATATCTCCTTCTTTGTCTCTCTATCTCACCCCAAAACTTACACTCTCTCTCTCCCTTTTACTCCTTCTCTCTCTCTCCACGTCTTTCTTCGTAATATTATTTCCATCTCTCCCTTCTCACTCCCTCTATCTCTGCACCTCTATCACTTTATATCTTTGTTCTTCTCTCTCTCTCTCTCTATATATATATATAGAGAGAGAGAGAGAGATAACAAATTGAATAGCATATTAAATTTAATATTGTATAATCCAAAGTTATTTAATGTTAGATTTAATAATGTTTTATGGCATGATAAAAAAATTATAATAAAACTAAATCAAATTAATATTTTAAAATATTGAAACTTCACTCTGGAAATATTTATGTAATATATCCATAGGATGTGGTTTTTCCTTTAAAAAATTATTTTACAAATATTTAATCAAAGAAATATTAAAATATTTTGGAGGATTCTTTGTGTTGAATAACCTTTTTCTTTTGATTTAAAAGAATGCTATTAGATTTAGTAAATCTGAGTAAAGATGTTTAATATTTTATCTAATTTGAAATTTTAATGTGGTAAATTTTTTTGTTTAAGGTAAATTTATGATCCATTCAAATTTATGTATATGATAAAGGAAGTATTAAAAGCATGATATAATTTATTATCCATTCAAATTATATAAATAATACATAGTTATATTTCAGTAACTAACCTTAATATTAGTCCATTTATAGGATTAAAAAGTTATATATAATTTAAGATTCAAGCTTATTATTTTTTGAGGACGTGACATACTTACACATGGGGGTCATAGTGGAAATAACCAATTCATTTCTACTGGAATTTCAATTTTACTTTTCTTTGGAATTTCAAATTTATTTTTGTCTTTTTGGTTTTTTGGTGATTGTTATTTATTTATGATTTTATGTTCACTGTAAGTTAAAGACTATTAATTTTCTTTTAATAAGAAATTTGATCCTTATCAAAATTTAATAAATTTAAAATTAAGATATATCTATAATAGTATATAGAATTTATACTAAACATGAAAAGAATTACAAGTCTCATTTTGACCAAAACTCTAATAAAATGTTTTAACAATAAGATTTTTTTCTATTTTTAATTGCTTTATATAATATACATAATTGACGTTGAAATATTTTACTTCACATAGATATTGAAGCATTTCATTTATTTTCCACATTATCAATATTAAAATATCTTCTTATTATTAGTGTGTTTTTTAATGTATCTAATTACGATGTAAAGCATCATTATTTGAAAACAACTCCCCTCAAATGCCACTTGTAAGATTGTGCAACATTGATTTTAATGTTAGGCGATTGAAAGAATTTCTACCCTTGGATTAAATACAATTATTAAATAAGTTACATAAATAATTGAATATATGTTATTTGGATTTACAGTTGCCACTAGGAACAACCATTAAATCTTGGCTTGGAGATTCACAACCAAAGGAACTGCATCTCCTTTGTCGTGTCCTCTGTCGCATATTTCTTCATTTTCTAACGACCTGGCCAAGGATTCATAGCTGGCGTCACCATTGCTAACATGTAATTTCTAATTTTGTGAAAGGAAGCGCATGTGGATTCAGAGGCACATTGAAAGAATCCCCTTTAAATTCAATGATAACGGAAGGAAGTTCAATCTTGTTCAAAGGCGAACAAGGTTGTGGAGCTTGCTATCAAGTATGCATTCATTTAAATTTTTTTACTAATAATCCGGGATATACTGTTGCCTCAGAATCCATGACTCTCCTACATCATGGTATCATAAATTCAACTCTTCTGTACTTTTTTTATATTAATGGAAGATTTACGAATGAAAAGGCAATAGCTCTTTGGATTTTAAGTATGAACTAACGAGGGGCATTTTCTTGTGATTGCAGACAAAGGATGACAAGGGAGTTGCAGAGTGGAAGAAAGTGGAAGCGGATGTGAATGACCATGTTTTTCTTCGCAAATTTCCTCACGGACTTGAAGAGTACAATGAGTATGTAAATGACTATATTTTTGATATGCACCTCAGGCGCCTTCCCCCTTCTCGTCCTCTGTGGGAGTTTCATTTTCTCAACTACAAGACCAGCATGAAATTAACAACAATTATTATCAACCTGCATCATACGCTAGGAGATGTAGCTTCTCTCATGTCTTTAATACTTGTTTGTGCCTCTACCAGGGCTGATAATTGCAGCCGTCCCACTTCTGAATATACACAGCTCTTGACAGAATCTCAAAAATCCCAATTCCACTGGTTCACCATTCATAATATATGCCAATGGCTATTCACCATTGTGCTTATAATGTGGTACACATTGCTTGATTTTATCGGCAGTTTATTAATAATGAAATGGATGGACGATAGTGATTTGCCAATTCGGGGATGTCTTGGTGTGGAGTGGATGCCCAAAGACATGGCTTCTACAACTTTCACAATGGAATATATTGAAAACATCAATTTTTTTGTTTATCAATCTTCGAAAAATGTTAGTTTCTAAAACTTTATGCAACTCGATTTCTGTTGGCTCAACTCTGCACCTTTGTTTTATAGACAGTGAATGATGTGGTAATGGGTGTGGTTTTCTATGGACTTCAACGATACCTGCAGATTACTCTTGGTCATCTCGTAACCAAATCATGAATGCTTTCTCTTGCTCATTGTGTATTTTTAATGGTAATTAACTACTGCTAATAGTTTGATATTTTCAAGATGAGAACAATGTTGGGATAGTGGAAAAGTTGAAACTAACGACGTTGGTCTTGATGAACACAAGAGCCAGGTCAGGCTCCAAGGTATAATTTCATGAACTTTACAACTTTTTTTGTTTCAGTTCAAATGCTATGTTTATTTTTGTATGTAACACACGGAAATGTGCAATGACATGAAACAGATGGTTAAACCCAGTAGTGAAGCAACTTGGGGAAACCGTTTTGGGTATTTACATGTTGGGTTACCGATGGAGAAGTTGGATAATCCTTTGGACATTCTTGGGAAGGTCAAAGAAAACTTGGATAGAAAGAAAATGTCATTTGCAATCTTCATGGTGGGCAAAGCACTGGGCTATGTAACAAAATTGAAAGGACCACAAGTACATCAATTAATATTATCATCTTTCGCAGAGATTAGAGAAGAAATGTTAATTATGATATGTAATGCTGTACTTGTGATAGGCAACAACTAAATGTATGTACAAAACCCTGGTAAACACGACGCTTGTGGTCACAAATATGGAAAAGTTAGAAATTTATTTATTTAATAATAAATATGTTATTTATTTTATTTAAAAAAAAAGTATCTTCATTTATACCCTACTAGGTTATAAAAAACAAATTTCTTTATCCAAACAATTCTCTAAACTTCTATTTTTTTTTTAAATAAAATAATTCATATTTATAATTTAAATATTCAATTAAATCACATAACATATCACATTTTTTTTTTCTCTATACTACTCATTACCTCTATACTACTAACTAGATTATAAAAAAACCAATTTCTTTATCCAAACAATTCTCCAAACTTACAATCTTTTTTAAATAAAATAATTCATATTTATAAATTAAATATTCAATTAAATCACATAACATATTTTTCTCTCTATACTACTCATTTCCTCTATACTACTCGTTCCTATGTTACTGGTTTACAACGTTTCATTTGCAACATATGGTGCAATTGCTAGTATATATTATATTGATCTATCTCCCCTGACTGCCACAATGTACATGTTTGCACCATCAGATCAAATGTTAGGCCATTGAAATGTTTTAGGCCATTCATCTACAACCTCCATCATTTAAGTTAACTACCCAACTAAGTCTCTAACCTTTAGAGAATCTCTCTTCCCAACCTACACTCTCACTACAGAATGATATGAGATATGAACGAATGATTCCTCAAGCCCTTGGTATGAATGTGCACTCGCATAATTGTATTTTTTGTTATTTCTTTCATGGGATGTGTGGAGGGTGTGGAATAGGAGGGCTCACTGGGATCCCGGGTGAGCTCTCCTTCTAAGTGTTCTCACTATCCAAATTCTCAATATGATAGATTTTTCCAATATTAGCTATATCAGTAGAAAACACGAAAGATATGAACAGGTGGTCATTTTGGTAACAGAATATCACCTTTTATTTGATCACACAAGGCGTATGATGTGTGTCTTCATTGCCTTTTTGCTTCCTTCTATGGCCTGTGCTCACAAGACTCACATGTGGAGCAATATGGGAGCATTGATATTGAGTGTCATGCTTCATATGTCCTATGAGGTTTAATTTGTTTGGAAAGTAGATAAACCTCTATATTCCACATCTACTGGCTGCCAATCTATTTAGCTCATAGTGCCAAACATTGCCATAGCCACAACTGGTTTATTGTTGCTTCTTATCCTGAGCTGCACGGTGTTAGCAGGTAAAACCATTTGTTACATCCTTTCATTAAAGATTCGTTGGCTACTCTCCTGTTGTTCTAATCCCCATATTTGCTCTTCTCAAAACCTTGAAATGTGCGAAAATAGTATGTGTAAGAACTTATGTCTTTCTTATAATTCCCATAGACTATGTAAGAACTCATGTTGTTCTTATATTTCCCATATAGAGTGTGAGAAATAGTGTTGTTATGATAACCTTGAAAAGGGTAAAAGCACTGAGGATCACATCCTCAAATGCTGGATTGTGGCTTGTGTATCCCAACTTGAATATATAATAGCGAAATCAATTTTCATTTCATTAACATGAATGATTGTCACATTTTTTGTTGTCATTGTAATTGTTAAATGGGCATATCATCATCTTCCCATAAATCCTGACATCCTCCTTAGGGTACGACAATTTATATTGAGTCTGCATTCATAATTTTAGAATGGACAATCATCTCATTTAGATGGCTAACAATCATTGTGTATTTTCCAAGAAATGTGAAGTTCTTGCTTTACTTGGAGGATTTTTGGACGATGCGCGTTGCTGAACTAAAAGATGATTGGGATGTAAATTTAATAAGAAGAAAACTAGCTTAGGAAAGCCATTACATAGGTTTGAAGGAGAAAAAATCTAACGAATAAGGCCCAATATGAACAGTTATCATTAATTCAATTATTGTTCGACTCCATTCTGTATTACTACCCATGAGGGTGTTGCAGAAACTCATGGTCTGGCTGAGTAAGGCTTGTTGGGATTTATCGCAGAAGTTAATGGGAGTGTTTCGACCCTTTTTAATAAACACTCAAAAGATATTTTTGTGTGGTTCCTCTCGAGTGTTGGAATTTCTGAAGTATTCCAAATAACAGAGGAAATAGAATTCCTCAACTTCAACACAGAGATAAAAAAATTTCTGGACAGAGATGCATAAAAAAAACTATTTCATTAAGAAATCTATGAGCTATTACAAAATGAAATACTTCCTCTTCTGAGGGATTACAATGCAAAATTTTGCAGTATGACTGCTACGCAACACAGTGCATTTCACACCCTCTATCTCATTAAAAATGGCTCACTATCATAATACTCTGTTTCTCAACCTTCTGGCATTTCAAACATACATAGCTCTATGTTTTAAAAACACAAAGTCTTCTTTTAAAAAAAATATATAGTGGCTTTTTCATTGCACACGGCATATATGCAATTTTGCAGTCTCACTAATTTTTCATATTACACACACAGTCCCCTTTTACCTTCAGGCATTTCCTTTTTTTTTTTTTTATATATAACATAACAAAAAAAATTTAAAACAAACTATTGTTTTTATATATATTATAAACTTAACAAGTTTATAATATATATGGATGCCATTAAGTCTAAATACTCAACAAAGACAATATGTCGCGACATTTTAAACATTTACATAAAAGGTTTTTAAAACTTAATATTTCGTGACCATATAAAAAATCATTAACCCTTTTTAACCTAAGTTATAAACCTTTATCGTGGATTTTAAAACCTTCTTCAAAACTGTTTCAAATAAAATTATCGCATCCGAATTTGGCTGGTGTGACGTCAGCTTTCGGGCGTGCGATAAAAACTTAATCACGTTATAACTTTTTATCGCATCCAAATTGGGCATATCCACGTCATCTTCAGAATTTTAGATCGACACCGGATTGGTCGTTAGTTTGTTGTGTTGGCGGTGGTGGGGTCAAGGCCCATTAAAAAAAATTCAAAGCACAGTAAAAACTATGGTTTCTGCAGAGTTTTTAAATGTAGGTTGGTGGTGCAGTTTAAATGCGGCATGGCAGATTTAAATGTTGGTGGTTGCAGAAGATGATGGTGCAGAGAAAAAATGAAGTGGTTTGCGTGGTCAACCATGAAATTTAAATGCGAATGCAGACTACGGTTTTGTGAACAAAAAATGGTTTTGTAGGAATTTGAAGACGACCCTTCAATGCACAGTGACATGCAAGCCATTAAGGGAATTATGAAGTCCAAAATAGGCCTCCTAAAGAAATTATAAAATAATAGTGGAAATAAAAAAATAAAATTTGATTACATCATCAAATTTTAGAGGGAAAAAAGAAAAAACTAGTTTTTCAACTCATATTTTCAACTTATCTCCCAAAGTGTTTACTCAAATTTCGAGCGAGAGTACTTGTTGGATGAAAAATTTAATTCCTCATCCAATGAGTACCCATATTTCATACTTTTGATGGGTCCTTCTACATGAAAAATGAGAAATGCATGAAAAAACATGATTGCAATCACGTTTTTTGTGTATTTCTCATTTTTCATGTAGCAGGGTCCATCAAAAGTATGCAACATGGGTACTCCTTGGACGAGGAATTAAATTTTTCATCCAACGAGTACTCCCACTCGAAATTTAACTAAAAACTTTGGGAGATAAATTTAAATACGAGTTGAAAAAGTAGTTTTATTATTTTATTATTTTTTAATTTTTTTACCCTTTTACTTAAAAAATGTTGAATCATCCCCCATGGTTGACATCATCATCTTGAATCCTATTGGTTCTTATAAAGTTTATTTTTTTTGTACATTTTTCTTAGGAGGCCCATTTTAGACCTCAAAATTCCCCTAATGAAGACAAATTCCTGAGTTGTTGTCCTCTGGCACTGTTCGCAGTTGGAGTTAAAATTCAACACTCCCCCTTAAATTCAACTACTGGATTTTCTTGCATACCCAGAAATTTCTTCAAATAATTAAAATTTTTCTGCTCTAATGGTTTTGTTAATATATCAACAAACTACTCCTTTGTTTTGCAATGTTGCAAAACAATTTCATCATTGCTCACTAGCTCTCTGATGTAGTGATACTTGGCATCAATGTGTTTCGTTCTCTTATGAAACACTGAATTCTTTGAAAATGCTATTGCTGAGCTATTATCACAATAAATTGTTGTGCCTTTTACTTGTTCATGACACAAACTCCTCAACATTCTCCTCATCCAAATTTCTTGACATGCTACTGCTATAGCTACCACATACTCTGCCCCTGCTGTAGATAAAGCCATAATTGGATGTTTCTTAGAAGCCCATGAAATGGCTCCTGATCCCATATGAAAAACATATCCAGAGGTACTTTTCCTGTCATCTATACTTCCAGCCCAATCACTATCAGTATATCCAATCAATTCAAAATTTTCTGAAGTGGTGTATAAAATTCCATACCTCTTTGTTCGTTTCACATACCTCAGAAATTCTTTTTGGTGCTTGCCAATGTGCCTCCTTTGGCCTTTCCATAAATCTGGAAATTAAACTCACATCATGCATAATATTCGACCTAGTTGGAGTCAAATAAATAAAGCTGCCAACTATGCTTTTGTACAAACTTGGATTAAAATCCTTGCTACTATCTTCTTTGCTCAGTTTCAATCCCATCACTATAGGAGTAATTGCTGCCTTGCAATCCTACATGTTAAATCTTTCCAAAATATCTTTTACATATTTAGCTTGATAAATAAAAAAATATTTTCATTTTTCTTTACTTCTATTCCTAAGAAGTATTTCAACAATCCCATATCAATCATCTCAAATTCATCTTTCATGACTATTTTAAAATTCTCAATGAGGTAAGCATCATTACCTGTAAAGATAACGTCATCAACATACAAAACAACTATCAACATCTTACCATCTTTCTCCTTGATGTATAATGTGGGTTCTCCTTCACATTTCTCAAACCCATTTTCCAGTATATAGGCATCTATCCTACTATACCTGCTCTTGGTGCTTGTTTCAACCCATAAAGAGATTTCTTCAATCTACATACCTTGTGCTCTTGGCCTGCTTTCTCATATCCCAAAGGTTGTTCAACATAAACCTCTTCCATAAATACTCCATTTAGGAATGTTGATTTCACATCCATTTGGTAAACTTTCCACTTGTGTTGTGTTGCTATGGACATCACTGCTCTTACTGTTTCCATTCTTGCAACTGGTGCAAAAGTTTCCTCCTAATTTCTTCCTTATTGCTACTTGTAGCCTTTGACAACAAGTCTGGCATTGTGCCTTTCAATCTTACCTTCAGCATTACTTTTGGTTTTATAAACCCATTTCACTCCAATAACTTCTTTACCTTTTGGGAGATCAACCAATTCCCATGTCTTATTTTTCTCTATGGCATTTATTTCTTCATCCATAGTATCTATCCATTTATTATCTTTTATAGCTTCTCCAAAATGAATAGGATCATCTACATGACAATACAATGCAAATAAAGAGTTCATACCTTCATTTGCTACCTCTTTCTCATAAATCTCATTCAGATTTCTGAATCTGGTTCCTCTTTCACTTGGTGTACTTGTGCTTGTAGAAGCACTCAAATCTGCTCCTTATGATGTGCTTGGAGAAGCACTGTCTTCACTTCTCAAGGGTGTTCTCTTACTTGCTTGTGGTGTCCCTTGTTGTCCTTGTGTTGGTGGAGGTGGTGCTACTAATGAGGGATGTATTTCAGCCATCTCTTTGTCATTATCATCATGAGACAAACATATTTTTACATTCACTATTTTCTCAATGCTTCCATCCCAAGCTTCTTCCTCAATGAACTATACATCTTCAATTATAACAAAATTCTTGTTGGATGCGTTATACAATCAGTATGCCTTTGATTCTTCACTGTATTCAATAAATATGTACTTCTCCCCCTTACTGTTCAAATTCTTCCTTAGCTGATTTGGAATGTGTGCATATGCCACACAACCAAAAACTCTCATGTAGGTGACAAACTGTTTTATGCCACTCCATGCTTCTTCTGGAACTCTGTTCATTACAACTTTGGTTGGACATCTATTCAAGATGTATGCTACACAATGTACAACTTCAGCCCAATATTCATTTGGCAAATGTTTTGCCTCCAACATACTCCTTACGATGTCCATGATGGTTCAGTTTTTCCTTTCAACAACTCCATTTTTTTGCGGTGTATACCTTGTTGTAAATTTCTTGTGTTTCACATTTTCTCTACAAAAACATAGAAATTCTTTGGAGATATATTCTCCTCCTCTGTCTGTTCTTAAGACCTTAATATGCTGCCCACTTTGATTCTTTACAAGAGCTTTAAAGTGGCATAATTTCTCAAACACTTCACTTTTAAATTTCAAGAAATAAACCCATGTTTTTCTTGTGTAATCATCAATAAAGGTCAACATATAATGGCTACTTGCTAATGATGGTGTTTGCATTGGTCCACACAAATCTGAATGGACTATTTCTAAGGGTTCCTTTGCCCTTATGCTCTTCCCTAATGGAAAACTTTCTCTGTGCTGTTTACCCAAGATGTAGCCTTCACATAGGCTGTCCGGTTTCTCAATCAATGGTGATCCCTTTACCATTCCTTTCCTATGAAACAAATTCAGACCTCCAAAGTTGAGATGTCTAAATCTCAAGTGCCATAACCAATTTTCATCTTTTTTTTCTCTTTGGAATGTCTCTTGTGTTTTTTTTTTCCTGAATTGGTCTACTCCTATATTGATACAAAAATATTTTTACAAAGAGGCAGTGGCCTCATGGAGTCTGGCCCATAGATGCGGCATACACACATTACATTGCTGAACATTGACCAAAAAGACTAGCTGGATGCTGACTGGGAGAGCTTAAAAAACCATGACCATGTCTAACTCAGAGATACAACTTACTCCCATAGCGAAACTGTAAACTGACCAGAGGTAATTCATAGACCATAACAGATTGACCGGGCTAATACAGATGAACAGGTAAGCGCTGCCCATGTCAAAACTAAAATTTGACACTTTGAACTGCTGTAACCGTAGCCAAAAATCAAAGACACAAGCAGAAGAATGCCGCCCACGCAGGGGAAACCAACAATTTAACATTAGAGAAAACTTCTGTGCATGAGAAATGTAGAACATATCAAGTTTGTAAAACAGGAGGGGATTGAGCACCTTCGAGCAACTGGGAATCAAAAACCAAGGAGCGCAGACCTGATTAAGCTTCATGATAGGTGGATGGCGACTCTTCGACGATGCGGCATGCATATTTGTAGGGATCTTCTTCCTCAAAAGGTTGGCCCTCCTTGCTTGTAGAGCTGCCACCGGTTGGGACGCTCGGACCAGCTTGAAAGATCACATCCTAGGTTGCAATGCCGCTAGTTTCCATACTCTGCCGATTGTCATTCTAAAAAGTGCCATGCGTGTCTTCCTCCCTTATCTCCAGAGCCACCCCTGTAGTCGTAGTAACTTGACCAGAGGAAACCTCTTGAAGCTCAATGGTGACCGAAGCTATGAAGGAGAAATTACTGAGAGTACAAGGGTACTGAAAATGAGCGATGTGAGATTGAGTCCTGGAGGATAGATGAAAGTGCGCGACTGAATTATGCCGTCCTCGACCTCATCCACGACCCCTCCTGGTAACGGGATAGCGATTAGGGTAGAAGTTTGAAGAGTAAGACGAGGATTCAGAAGTGGAGGAGGAGGGCTGGCGATTAACTCGCCCACGGGAACTTCCCCTCCTGCAACGCATTCTCTGGCGCAATCTTGGCATGATGTAAAGAGTAGGAAGTGCGGAACAGTCAGCAGCTTTGTGAAAGCAGGAAGGAACTGAAAAGGGCCTAGCTTCAGCTCGCAGAGGATCCCTGGAAAATATTGAGGGCGAGCTATGACTGAGATTGCAGAAAGGGCTTTGGGAAACATGAAATCCCGGCAACAAATCAACACAACATTCTAGAGCACAACATTTCCTAGTGTTGGTGTGAGAGCGAGGCTCTGCGGCAGCAAGGGAACAGCAAGAGCGCGAGGGAGGAGCACGAATGAGTTCTTGGAGGGGTGCCATGACTGATGAATTTGCAGGCTGGTGTGGAGGGACGAGCTACATTAACGTAGCATTGAAGATGTGAGCAGTAAACTTAAAGACAGACATCATGCGAGGCCGGATGGTAGTGGTGATAAGCCACACGCCGACCCACCAAATCGCTATTGTACAGATCACATTGTTACCCACCGCATCCGGGAGAATGTCTCTTATGTTACTACTACCATTGCAGCTCCTTTCTTCAAATCTTCTCTCATCTTGAGAGGGAACATTCTATTCCTTGTCATCTTTACTTATGCAATGCATTGCTTTCTTGGTGGTTTATCCATGATGGTGCATACATCATCTTCAAAAAATACATTGTAGCCTTTCTGAATGAGTTGTCCAATGCTCAAAAGGTTACACTTCATACCAGGCACATAATAAACATCTGATATGGCTTTTCTTTCTCCCTTTTTTGTCAAAACACTCACTCTATCTTTTCTCATGACAAAGACCTTACTCTTTGTCCCTAATGTTACTTGAGACTCTACATTTTTATCAATCATGGAAAACATGGAAATGTTTCCAGTCATATGGTTGCTACATCCTGAATCTAGAAACCATATATCTTCATTCTTTTCTTCAGCCATATTACATGCTAAAAAAAACTTCTCTTGACTAATATTTTCTTTAGTAAAATTAGCACTGGGTCTATTACCCATGTCACTTTGTTACTTCCTACATTCATTGGCATAATGACCATACTTATTACAGTAACGACATTGGACTTGGAATTTATCATACCTTTGTCCATGTGCTTAATTTTGTCCACCTTGCTAGCTGCTGCCTTGGCCTTGGTTCTGATTTTGATTGCTGCCCCTTCCATTAGTATTTGCAGGGCTATTTCTTCCTCCGCTATTTTGGCTTCTGCCTCTTCCTTTTCCTCTGTAGTTTCCTCTGCCTTGACCTCTTCCTCTTCCAAAGGACATTTGGGTCTTGAAGGCATGCTCCAAAGATGAGTTTGCAGTTCTACCCAATGTTTGTTCATGTGTCATCAATGATGCATGAAGCTCATCAACAGTAAACTTTGAGAGATCCTTTGTCTCTTCAATGCTTGTGACTACCACATCAAACCTTGAGGGTAAGCTCCTCAACACTTTCTCCACTATTCTTTTTTATTCTACCGTCTCTCCATGAGATCTCATTTGGGTAACCAACCCAATCAACAATGTGAATAATGAGTCTATTGTGTTAGACTCTTTCATGTAAATAACTTCAAAATCTATTCTCATTAATTGAAGCTTTGTTGTCTTTACATTCTCCATACCTTGGTAGGCTGTTTGGAGAGTATCCCATGCATCCTTGGACCTCTTTGCTGCTGCAATCCTTGAGAATAGACTTTCATGCACTACTTGATAGAGATATAAGAGGGCTTTTGAGTCCTTCTTCCTATTACTCTTCAACAAATACTTCTCTACCTATGTTAAGGCATTAAATGAATTTTCATCTGCTGGTTCTTCTAGACCATCTTCAACTAGCTCCCATAAATCTCGAGAGGAAAACAAGGCTCTCATTGTGATTGCCCAATAGTCATAGTTATTCCCATTGAATTATGGGAGTTGAGTATTTCCTATACTCGTGCTTGTGTTGGCTCCTACCATTGCTAGCATTCTGAACTATTCTTTTAAAAAAAACTTGACAGTGTTTATAAACAAATTGTCTCTCTGCTGAGAGATAAACTTTGTTTCTAAAACCTTCCTTCTTACAGTTCTCTGGACTGTATTTTTAAATAAAACACAACAAACTCTTTTGCTGTAAAATACCTTTCTTTTGCTTAGCCGTCACTATGCTGGTCAAAAGCTACAATAAACTCCTTCCTTCAACTTTTTAACAACTTCAAAGAGCCACCCGGATGCGGGTGGTTAAGCAGATAAAAGGGCGGATTAGTTGGCCGGGCGGCATTCTGGCAAGCCAAATGCCACTAGGACCAGCAAGTGTCCTTCGACACCTGAACAAGGGAGCGCGGCATTTATGGCATTTATAGCCCGGCGCGTTTCACAATCCAGTTACCGGAGATTGAGATTTCTCCACACACTGCAATCAGGACATGGCGATCAATCAATTTAATGAGGGGTTAATGCTGATGGTTGGCAGCAGATTTGGTTCATTAGTTTACAGGATGGCGGACGAGCAACACTCTAGCAGTCTTCCCAGGCCCATTTCTATTTGTTGCTCTCCCGACGTTCGGCTCTCCTCTGAGCGCACAGTGACTGGCAAACGTACCCGGATTCATGGCTGTTTAGAGCTCAGCGACAATCTACATTTCTCAATTGCGGGGAATTGTATGCGTGACTCAGGGAATTGGACAGAGCATCTGTCCAGGGCTTCAGTCCTGCTCCCGCTCTCGCACTTGGCCAGCGCCTCTTTCCGGTTCCAGAATTCTTCCAGGGCTCCTGCATCGACTGAGAGAATGCCTCGTCTCAGGCACAGGATGAGATGCAGAAGAGGCTCCTCTCGACGGCTGATAAGGCGCTCCTCCTCGTCCTCCAGCACCTCCGCTGCGGTCTCTCCTACTTCTGAAAGAACATCTCGAGCAACCAGAGGTCGTATTCTTCGTTCTGGGCAACGATTTCCCACTCCCCCGCACGCTCCATCCCATTCACAAACGAGGCACTTCTCTTTCATAAGTGTGCTCAATTGCCCACGAATTATCGCCTCTGTTACTATTGTTTTTCGTGAATCCCCTCAGGAAGTGGCTCCTAATTCCGGAAGGTGGGCTAGGAGTGCTGTGGACATGAATGCTATAGGGCAAAGTGCTGGCGGTGTGAACGTGCAGGACATGGACATCAACCAGGAAGGCGCTAGCCAAGGCAATGAGATGAATATTGACATTGATCTGGAGCAGCAAGAGCAGCAAATTGATACTCAGGACCATGGAACTGAAAGTGCGCAACACCAAACTCAAACGAGCGAGGTAAAGCGCACCCCAGATGCTGAGAAAGTTATTCACTCTACAGAGGACCTGTATACAATCGATGGCGAACTAGATGATCTCTAGTGTAGGGTCGTTGAAGAGGCACCGGACGAGCAGCGCCTCCACTGTTCCTGGTTTTTGCTATGGCTCTGTCTACTTTTTGAAAATGTTTATGTTTGTTTTACTGGTTTCGGTCAGGTCTCGTAGGCTTTCTTTTTCACGAACAAGATGCATCCCCTGCGTGGGATTTTGCTGGAAAACCTTCAGCACTGGTTTCCCTCATGGAGGGCAGTGCTCAACAATGATTTTTTGCTTAACAGGCCTCAACCTCGGGCCTGGTCCTGGATAATTCCTGCTGTACATATTTTTGTTTTTGTCGATTAATAGATTACACATACTTAGAAAAAAAAACAACTTCAAAGAACCTGAACTAGCTCCAATACCATGCTGGAATTTCTGAAGTATTCCAAACAACAGAGGAAATCAAATTCCTCAACTTCAACACAGAGATAAAAAAAAGTCTGGACAGAGATGCATAAAAAACAACTATTTCATTAAGAAATCTATGAGCTATTACAAAATGAAATACTTCCTCTTCTAAGGGATTACAATGCAAAATTTTGTTGTATGACTGCTACACAAAACAATGCATTTCACACTCTATGTCTCATTAAAAATGGCTCATTGTCATAACACTCTGTTTCTCAGCCTTCTGGCAATTCAAGCATACACAACTCTCTGTTTTAAAAACACACAGTCTTCTTTAAAAAAAAATACAGTGGCTTTTTCATTGCACACGAAATATATGCAATTTTGCAGTCTCCTTTTTCATATTACACACACATTCCCCTTTTGTCTTCAGACATTTCCTTTTTTTTTATATAAAACATAACAAAAAAAAATTAAAACAAACTATTGTTTTTATATATATTATAAACTTAACAAGTTTATAATATATATATATATATATTAAAACTAATATATATATGGATGCCCTTAAGTTTAAAGACTCAACAAAGACAATACATCGCGGCATTTTAAACATTGACATAAAAGGTTTTTAAACCTTAATATACCATGACCATATAAAACAAAACATTAACCCTTTTAACCTAAGTTATAAACCTTTATCGCGGATTTTAAAACCACCTTCAAATAAAATTATCGCATCCCAATTTGGTTGGTGTGACATCAGCTTCTGGGCGTGCGATAAAAACTTAATCGCGCTATAACTTTTTATCGCATCCAAATTGGGCCTGTCCACGTCATCTTCAGAATTTTCGATCGACACTAGATTGGTCATTGGTTTGTTGCGTTGGTGGTGGTGGGGTCAAGTTCCATGCAAAACAATTCAAAGCGCGGTAAAAATTGTTGTTTCTGTAGGGTTTTTAAATGTAGGTTGGTGGTGCAGTTTAAATGGGGCATGGCAGATTTAAATACTGGTGGTTGCACTAGATGATGCGTAGAGAAAAAATGAAGTGAGTTGCATGGTCAACCATGAAATTTAAATGCGAATGTAGACTACGGTTTTATGAACAAAAAAATGGTTTTGCAGGAATTTGAAGACGTCCCTTCAATGCACAGTGACGAGCAAGCAAGAAAAATTCTTGAGCTGTTGTCCTTTGGCACTATTTGCAGCTGGAGTTAAAATTCAACATTGAGAAGCGACTCAGTATCAAAATTACCAACAAACTCTCGAATTCAAACAAATGCCGGGAGAAATCGTGCAAAATTTGTGGATAGCCAATAAAACGGATTTTACAATGACACAACGTAAAATGGCGGAAGGCATTGTAAATGGTAAGGATGATAGTTCAAAATTGATCGAATTAATTAAAAAAAAAACCTTTGTCATCACCCAAATTGAAGAATGAAGGCATCTATTATTTCAATGTAATTGGGGAAATGTCTTGGAAGCGGAAAGTAATCTCCTTGATTTATTGTACCGTCCACTGGTATGAGGACACCACTAATTTTGATGCCATCAATGGTTCTACCATAGATAATATTATTACCACTGATATCACAACTTAAACTAATAATAGGTCAATGATAATGTGATCCCTATAGTATTGACCTTCTGACCTTATGTGAAAATTAATAAAACAAAAAAAATAATAATATGGGTAACATGCACATTCTGTGTTTTGGCTTCAACCATACTTCTAATCTAAAAAATACTTAGATTGTTTTTTTTTTAAACCATTGAAAATTTGAACTCTTCTGATAATGAATTTAATTTGGTATTAGTGTTTTTTTTTACTGTAATTTTATTTTGTTTTTTGTTTTTAGTATGATAATTTAGAATTGGTTGGTTGCAATATTTAACATGGTTGATAAAAAATAGAGTAATATAAGGAGATCACAACTTTGTTCCATTTCCACCATCAAAATCCAATTTAAACACTCTGGTTACCAATTTAGGCACACTAGGAGAGCTCAATTGGTCATGTATATCATTAGATTCAAAGTTCAGATCCCCACATGGTTCAAACCAACATGAAAAAAAATGAAGAAAACAAATTGAGTGATTGATATTAGTAAACATTATATTTCATAACTTCATATTTAAATTATGTAACTATATAAATGGAAATATGAAACTTGCACCAATAGGAGCACTCTATGACTATATGAGGGAAACTAGTATCTTGGAGTTCACACATGTCCCTTCTAAAATAAAAATAAAATACTCTATAAACAAAAAACAACTTCTACCCTAATAGAAAATAAAAATGAATATATGTTTGTTATTACTTTTAACTACAGTATAATGTCAATGATATCACTTTCATTCTTTTTGGTGGTTGATATTACAATCCAGAATGAATGCCACTTTTTGCTCTCAATCTCAACCATAAAAAATATATTTGTCTATCCATGTGAAGCATCACAATTTTATATAAAATCAAATTAAATAAATTAAAAAATAATCTCTTATTTTTTTACTTTTGAGAGGAAGATGTGTCATTCTTTACTTTTCAAAAACATTTCAATACATGATTAAACTAAACTATTTAAATATAATTGTTAATTAATTTATTTCAATACTAAACTATTTAAATATCCTTGTTAATTAATTTATTTCAATATCAATTTCATATACATGTATAGAGGGAAAATATATATTTCCTCGTTAATTAATTTATTTCAATATCAATTTCATATACTTGTATAGAGGGAAAAATATATTTTAATATTGACAATGTGATAAAAGATAGTTTGTAGATTTCTTTGGTAGAAGTTTGGAGGTTGAGAATTCATTGTGAAACATGTAATTAATTCAATTCTTGATATAAATTTAATATGTGGCATTTAAAAATATTAATAATCATAAAAAAATCATTGTGAATTATAAATAAAATATTTTACTAGCCAGTGTTAAGTAATTTATTATTATTGAACTGTACTTAAAAATAAATGAATAATAAAAAAACATTTCAATGTGGACAATGTGGTCCATATATAAAATATTCTATGTCAAATATGTATATATTTAATGGAAAAAATATTTCTACCATATATTGGATGTAAGATACCGATGCAGGTTTCTATTGTCTTTGGGCTAAGGCAATACAATATAATCCAGTTGACACCTTTTAAAAAGTTAATACCTTGGATGCCAATTATAACAAAGGTCGAAGATGAAAGACATTAATATATGATAAAATGGGTATTTATAGTGGACCATAAGCACCATCAACATCATGTTCCATGCTTTAATTTTCTTTCTGTGAATTACAAAAAAGAAAAAAATGAAGAAAAAAATTGTGTCATTGATATTGGTAACCATTAAATTTCATTACTTCATATTTAAATTATGTAACTATATACATAGAGATATGAAACTTTCACCAAGAGGAGTAGGACCATTCTATGACTAAATGAGGAAACCAGTGACTTGGAGTTGACACATGTATCTTCTAAAATAAAAATGAAATACTCTATAAATAAATAAAATAACTTCTACTCTAACGGAAAAATAAAAATGAATATATATATATCATACAAAAATAATAAAAGCATAAATCTTGGAAATTCTTTAAAATTGGAAGCTATTTAGGCTCTCAAATATAATTTGTTAAACACCCTCAAAATCATAAACTAATGTAGAAGCTAAAATTGCCTTTTAACTTGATTATTGATATATGACAAACTAATGTAGAACATAAAATTGCATTTTAACTTGATTATTGATATATTATTTCTGCTTAATGATGAGTATAAGAAATTGTTAGATCTAACTCACAGTTTTCTGTTAGTTGCAGTGGTCTTTAAAGGTTTTGATGTGCACAACGTAGTTTTAATACCATTTAGAATTCAATCTTGAGAAATCATCTAGTGTTTTTGTTTGATAGAATAAATTATTTTGTTTCTCACAAGTGTTTCCATTTGAAAACTGCAATTGGCTGCCTAGACACCACCCTCACGACCCTCGTGAGAAAGAGCCTCTCCTCTCGTGAGAAGTTCAATTCTCTCATCAAACGGGTGGAGTTGGAACTTGAAACCTCCAATTCCAAGTGTTGTGGCCTGGAGGTTGCCCTAGAGGCTGTTGTTGGGTTCAATGCATGGAATATCAAAGCTATTTATTTGTTTAGGACATGTTATGAGAAGAAAGGGATGTGCAAAGACACCCACAAAGTGGTCTAGGATGTTTTGTAGGTAAATCCATTGTCGCGGGAGGCCAAAGCGGGCATGTATCACTGGTATTCATTAAGATATCTAGCAACATCTATGAGATCGTATGTCTGCATTGAAAAAGAGAATGACAATTGTCTCTCAGCTCGGACAAACAAACGTATTTTTGAAGATTGCAGAGGAAAACATTTGAAGCCTATTTGTTGCAAAATTGACAACATTAGCTAATATTTTATTAGTTGTACGCAGTCATTGTAGCAAATGCGAGATATGAATTGAAATGGTGCACAAAAGTTTTTTGGGCATTATTGGACTCATTTTCTACTGTATTTATTTGTGTATGAGATTCCTTGGATGAAGAATAACTTCATGATCACAGTGGAGGGATTTTTTTAAAAGTAATTGGCAATGTAGCAGGGTACTTCTGGTAGGAAAAAAAAAAGAGAGAGCGTGAGCCATTTACATGACATTACTTGAACATCCAATCTATCATCATAAAAATAAATAACTCAAATATGTTTGCCTGTAAACGTTGTTTAACTCTAAGTGCACAACCCATCTTTCCAAAACAGAGGCTTTTGAGAAAATTAAAATGCGATGATTATATTTGGTCGAATATCTTCTTACATCTAGCCAGATTTTATAGGTTCAATTTGATCGACGAATTTCCTTGAATTAAGGAATTCATTCAATTGGGGTTCAATAATTTTCATCGAGTCTATTTGTAATCATGGCAAACTAGTTAGCCTCTTGTCATCTGCTTAACACATTGTTCAATCAAGATAACAATTTAGTGCCACAATTGCACTCTCCAAGCCGTCACATTTTAGAAAGTATTTCCATCTTTCCTGGCCATCCATGGTTCAAATAATCGATTTTTTCATGTCTATTCATCCCTTTGAATTGGGCAAGATCTATCGACACTCTATGAATTGAAATCTTTCTTTCTCATAATGGAATCCGTGTTGATTCTTTCCGATATATCGTGTAAACTGTTATGATCCCATGTGTATTGAATGGGTCATAGGGAGATAGTCAAAGGTTGGAGACCAAAAATACTGATAAATACCAGGAAATCGAGATGGCCCCTACAAAAGGAGACGAAGTGATCCAAGAGGGCCTCCATAGATAAAATATGATCCATATTTCAAGTACTGCCTTTCACACTCACCTCCTTATCACACTTTTTCACCACCATCCTCTCGGAGTTCAAATCACTAACATTATCGTTAGGTCACATATGCGCTATAAAATGAATGAAAAGGCTGCTATGTGGCTATCCTCTCTCTTATGGTATCTAGGCCTTACCACACCTAAATAAATTTGGTTATACAACGCAAGGGAGAACTTAGAAGCTATGATAAGGAAATTAGGAAATAGGAATTAATAAAAGTATCAATTTTAGTGGAGGAAGCCTATTCATATGTAGATTCTCCTTGCCAACAATGCCCACCTCAACCAACCCAAGGCCATAAATGGACATAATTTTAGCTAGGCTCTTAATTTGGAAACTAGAAACCAATGAAAATACGAAAAATGATAGGAAGACCCATCCATCAATAGGAGAAAGTTCTCGAAAGAGTATAGCTTTAACAACTAATCAATATTCTTTATAAAAGGTAAGATATGCTTCCAAAACTGAAGGAAAATGCTTGCCTTTGGCTCAGAGCTATTATGAGACATGCCAAGACCAATAAAAATTATGGGGGGAGGGCAAGTTGATAGAGAAAAAATTCTTACAAGAGAGAGATTTTTCCTTTGTCCTCCCTTTCCCTTCACTTTAAAATTTCTTTTTCTTTATATTCAGGTCGTTGCTTAAAAAAATGTACATGCACATGGAAAGAACATGTGTAGAGAGACACGAAGGATACATTATATTCCTTAAATGTTCAATGACATAGAAAAGTGTTGTATGCCTCCCTTCTTCCTCTCTCACCAACATTCCCTGAGAGGGATCAAAGCTAACAAAGAGTTAATTTTCTTGGTGCTTAGAACATCATGGTTTAAGATGGATTTGTGTTGTTTTTTTTTAATATGTCTTATAATCTAGAAAATTATTTACAAATAGAAGAACCAAAGTGGAAGGGTATATACAATGAATATCATATCTTCTTCCATAAATAAACTAGAACATAAATGAAATCAAAGTACGATGTGGGATCTGTTATTTACAATGGATCTGTGGGATCTCAAAAACATATTTACAATGGATCTGTTATCACCAAATTGACTCTGATAGGCTGCTCATAAATCAACTTAATGTAACTCATTCAAGCCACTTTTGACTGAAGATTAGCCTCTTCAGTTTGAGAGCGCTCTCTCAAGGTAACTTGTGATTTTCAATGGAAATTCTATTAGATGAATAACTCTATCATTTTAACTTGATTGTGATTGATTGTAGGTTGAAAATGTAAGGAATTGCTACCATTGGGCTATGGGGTCAACATCAATAAACTCAATGAAAATATTTGTTCTTATGGAAACTGAGGCAAATGGAGGTTTAAATGAAAATATGGTACACACACACAACACAGGAAGAAAACATCAGTTTAACCTCTAAATTAATTCAGAGCATGTTACAATGAGTTCTGAATAATTAGACATCAAACTAGCTGTAGATATTTAAACATGAAAGATATAAAACATACAACACATTGAACACCTCCTTTGAATATCAGGTAAAGAAGCAAAATATCACTGTATATTACTGAAACTGAAAAAACTATTACAGAGTAGCAGTTTAGTACAATATTCTCCAACCCTTTGGTATTTGATCTTCTGTCTACAAATAGATTCTTTTTACATTGCATAGGATGTTGGATCATTGAACCTTAACTCTGACAGTTAAGCATAACTGAAAACTCCCTTTCTAGAACATAAAAAGACACGTATTCACTTTAAGATTTTATCTCCTAGTGGGACTCTAATTACATATATTACCTCCACTTTTCTAATAGTGGGATCATTACATAGATAAGGCTCAAGTGCTATAATGAAATTCTCCGTGAAATAATATGTAAATACACTTTCCAAGAATTTAGTAACAACTGTCTTATTTTCTAGGAAAGAATCAATAACAACTACAATTTTGTCTTCATGTTGTTTTGTATAAAAGGTACACATGTCAAGTGATGAACATTTTTTGATATTTATCCTCATCTGTTTGGATGCCTCCACATGACAGGATGATCTTCCACATTCCCTTTGAATCTTAAAAAATCCTTCAAAAACTCCTCGCTGCAAAATAAAGTATTTTAGGCAGTTTCATAGCATAGTTTAGTAGTGAACTGGTTTCTGTCTTTTCACCCTTCCTTCTACCACCTTTGCTGGTCAAAATCATTTGTTATAAAAAAATATCCAAATATAGTCGAGCTCCCTCAATTCTTCATAAAGCTGATTTTAAAGGAAAAAAATAATCTTCAGAAATTTCATAGCATTTTTCATCCTTCAAGCTTGGAGCTCACTACGAAACTGCCTAACAAGGCAGAAATTGCAGATTTTGTAATATTTTTCAAAATCTGATCTTCTAAGCCAAAATTATGTCACTTGAAAGCTATAAACCTCAACAAAAATGTCTCAGCTCAAATCTTCTGTCTTTGGGAGTTTCATCTTCATTAACTATAGGTTGACCTTCAGGTTCTTCAATCACTTTCATTTTCAGTCCTCTCTTCTCCAGCTCATCTTGAATCCTGTCCATTTTTTCCTGAAGGTCTTCCACCTAATTTTGCAATGATCTGTTTTTAGCTTTTAGGTACAAATTCATCCTCCTGGTATGTTTGGCCATAAGTCTTAGAGGCTTGGTCCTTTTCAGCAGTCTTTTGGCATTACTCATGGGTTCTGAAACATTTGAGAGCTGAATATCACATTTTTTCATCATCTGATCAAACTCAAACTTTTAAGACCTCTGCTTCTCTGCTTCCAAATTCAAATCAAGCATTTATTCCCTTGCTTGTCTTAGTTGTTCTATGAGGAGTTCTGTTTTTGATTTTCCAACCATCTTCTCCTTTCCCTTTCTCTGCACAGTGACAACTTCTTCTACTGCTGGGGATAAATATATGATGTTTTCTGGTTGCATACCTTACTGAATTTCTCTGCACTCTTGCTTCCCATGGCCTCCTTCTTTGAAATATATGACCTGGTCATTGGCTTCCTTGGCTGAAATATGAAGCCAACATCCTCTCCTGCAAAATCCAATTTCTTGACAGAATTACCTTTCTTCAATTTTCTTCCATCACCTTCAATGTCTTCTGCTTGCACTATTGGGGACTCCTCAATATCTATTGCCTGTGGAATGTCTTCCATATTTCCTTTGGCCAATGTCTAACTCCTTGTTATTCTCTTACTGCTTTGTTTTCTAATATTCTGTTGTGCAGGTGCTGGCTGAGGGATATCAATTTATTGCAGAGGTTATTCTTCAATGTCCATTGGTTCTACAGGAGACTGTCTTCTTTCTTCCTCAATCTCTTCTATTGCAGCTAGAGATGTAGTAGTTTCAGGTTTTTAAACTTTCTTTGGAGTCACTACATCTACTTCATACCCACTCATAAACAGAAAATAAATTCAATCTCTGTTTAACCTTTTCAACTCTTCCAACACTAATATTTTTATCAGACCATGGTGAAATACTGATGTCTCATTAACTTCTGACTTGACCTAAACTCTATCTGACATCTTTACCAAACTCCTGTATAAAAATAAGGGTAGGTCAAGAGGTTTATTACCAACAAAATGTAGAAGGAGTCTAATATGGTAAGAATAAACCATGTGGAGTCTCCCTTCGCAGGTGAAGTATTTTTGGATCACCAGCAATAGCTTTGCATAATTGTCTTCATATAACTCTTGGGGATTCCATTAGTCATATCAGCTCCTTTGTGCTACTGCTTTAGAAACTCTTCACAACCTTGCATTCTAAATTCTGTGCCTTTAAACCATTCTTCACCACTTCTAGGAATTTCTGTAGCTTGTGATATGATCTATGGTGACACTGTGAGATTCAAAATCCCAACCTTTGTGTTGTCCCTGTAAAATTTGTGGCAAAGTATTTAGAATTCTATGCATGGAAACCCTGCAATTTCTGGCAGAACTGTAGGCAGCCCATCTCCTTGAAAGCCTCCATAGTAGTGGGATCTTCATTCAGCAGCTTCAAATCCATGGGTTCATACCTTACACAATGACGACCCTTATTTGTTTTCTTCTTCGATGCCATGATGATTTATACTCTTCGCTGCCTCGCTTGTTGATGATACCTACAGAACCAAATTCGAACAAAAACTTGCTTTATGTGGTGAAGTAGCTCTCAAATAATGACAGTGGGATACTTCACATGTAAGGATTGAACATTAAATGAAAAAGAGAAGCTTGGGGTAAAGTTTTAAAAGGTTATTTGACAACTCAGATTTTGATGATGGCACATGTGACCATAAAAGACAATAATGACAAAAAAACACGGCTATGGATGTTTGGGAATAATCATAATGAACACAAATGACCTCACCCTTTACTTTTCTAATCGAAAATTGACACCTCACACCACTTTGACACTTTCTATAGAAAAACCCAGTTTCGTAGTGAAAACGGTTTAGTTGCTGACAGATTCGCTACAAAACTTTTATGCAGTTTCATAGCGAAATCTGCTGATGTGCCTTGTAATTTGTTACGAAAATATGAAAAACTTAAAGGTGTAATATTTTGTGATTAAAATGCATGGGAATGACAAATATATGAGATTAAGGTGATTTGACATGGGTTGGGATGGGTTTTAGACTTATGGTGGATATCACCAAATGCAAATTTTTTTCAAAAATTTCATGAAAATGACTTATGAAACAACATGAACCCTCTCAATGGAATTTTTTAAACTAATGAGTGATAATAGGATCATCCATTGATAAAGAATAAATCCTCAAGAAATTCTAGGTCCTTGAAAAGGAAGAATGGACAAGACATCAACAATATTCAAATAAGGTGGCCCTCCAATGAATGTGCCCTTAACGAAGCTATCAATACAGATTCTGCCAAAATTTCCAACAATTGGGAAAACCAAGAGTCCTAGAAGATATGTTCATAGTCTCCAACATACCACATATAGGGAAAATTCCATCCAAAAACATAATTATGATTAAACATGCCTTGAATGGAATCTTTGGATACATCACTAGCTAGGAAAAAACTTATAGCTTATAATAAATCTGGATGGACCAAATACTGCAAAGTCTTTATACCCGTTGTTGGTGTCCAAGTGTGAATAAATATTCAAACATTTTTTCCACATTAATTATCAATCTGGGTGCATTGGTTATTGCAAGACTAATGCACACAGTGTATGCAGAAGCAATAACATAATCCGCTATTGAACACAGGCTTAATAATTAAAACAAGCAACTACTGTAACAACAATTAAAGATAAATCACGAAATTATAAAATCATTCACAACAATTATAGAATCATACCAGAACAATAGTTAAAATAATAAACAAAAATACGAAATCATAAAAAGGGAAATAATGCAGCACCTGATCAGAAGAGTGGGCCCAACTCTATGATTAGGGCTGCGGTAAACTCAGAGCTCACAAATAGAACAAAAAAACAATGTGCATTCAATTGATTAAAAACATTTCTGTTACAATATCAGTCCCTTTCTGCTTAACCCCAATTCACAGCCTTGAGGTCCTTTTTATACAAATGTTCAGGAAAAACCGTATTTCCCATCTAACAACTAAATATCTACAATTATACAATTGTTACAACAACAAACTAGTTACCAAGAGGAAACCACAGAAAGCCTGAAATAGATCTGGGGAAAGTTGGAATTTGTTGTGTTGTTACAGCATATTGAGATAATGATAAGAATTTGGAGTTTCTTCGTAGCTTGCAAATGTAATCCCTTTACTTGCCAAATCTGTGGAAATAACATAGTTAATACTTGCATAGGTAAAACCTCCACAACTATTACTTCATTAATCAAATATTCCATATAAGACAGTGTGAAGGGATTTACCTTGTGTGTTTAGAACAATTAATGATACATTGAGGTAGAAAGGTGGGTGAAAATAGGAGAGAAAAGTATACAGATTTGGTACCCAAAATCCCCCCCCAACTGGTCTATCTACATGTCCTCATGCAACTTGTCATCTTCTCAAATCTAGGTTGGACTGACTATGGATGGCATGAAGTTGTGCGAGGTCATATTCTTTGGCCATCTCTATTCCAGGGGGTTTATATCCTTCTGTCGGAACAAAATCCTTCCACCAATATTGGCTGAAATTGTATGTGGGAGTATATTGCTCAGCTGGCAACCAAATGTGGGGGAACTGAAATCTCAGTCCCATCCACTAGACCCCACAATGCTGAATACAGGCTACAAAATGTGGCACTCTTTCTAGTTCTCATGCAAAGTTAGGTGCTCCAAAAGGTTCTCGACCTTTAACGGCTGATGATGACAACATCCACCTCCTTTGACAACTGTCTAGTGGTTCATTTAGGAAAGTTACTATCTGTCTAACACAGAGGTTAGCATACCATTTCTAGGTTGCTAACATATGCTCCTTATGTCCCATAATCTGTAAAAAGGTAAAATGCTTATTATAAATATTTTCTACCTGGCCATGCTCTCTCCTTATCATCAGTGGCCTTGTGACTTGATTTTCTTCAAACATATCATATACCTTTCTCCATTTAACCTGATTGATAGTGTAGGAGGTGAAGGATCTCAAATGAATATTCCCCACAAGTGGAATGGGATTGAAGCTGATTGTGCTTTAGGAATTAACCATGCATGTAAAGTTTTCACATTAAGTGCTAGCCTGTGATATCATGAATTTTCAAAATATAGAGGAACTGTATTGGATCCTCAATTTCATGACAAATTTCTTTATATATACTCTCTAGGAAAAATAAAAGGAATTGTTCATGAATGAATAAGGCATAACTATGAGCAGGAGGTCTACAGGCCATTACCTGTTGTGCCAAAGTAAACATATTCTCCTTATCTGATTGCAGGATTTGCAATTGTTCTTCTAAATCATTTATCTTACCTTAATATTTTTCTTGCCTCTACCACGCTCTATCTAACTTGTCTATATACCCTGTGATAATCTCGATAGCCTACTCTCGAACCCGCATTTTCTCCTTCTTATGTCCATTCCCAGCAGATTTCCATCTCTGAATTTTAGCAGCCAGGAAGAATTCTCGAGCTTAAAACAGATGTTCAATTGGACCAGTCTGTGTAGCCACGGAGGAGACCTCAACTTTAGGTTTTATTGTCTTCCGTTTATATACTTTTACCTTCTTCTTCAACCAGGATACTTTCTTCCTCAGCTTCCGAACTTCCTTCTTCAATCGCATGGTTTCATTAAACTGAATCTGATACCTTTTCTTGAGAGGTAATCTCCTTCTTTCACAATATTCTATCCATTCTTGCTTGACGATGAATTTATCTCCTAGGCCTGTATCAGGCTCAGGAAGCAGTGGAACGTTGTTGATGTCATCAACTGGATTTTCTATAATTTTTTTCTTACTTGGTTCCCTTTCCTTAGGAGCATTCTCCTTCTCATTTACCTCAGGGAATTATATCAGTCGATCAGCCTCTGGATGCCCTTGCTGAGAATCAGCAATTGATGGACCAATATTGGTCATATCTGTCCCTGAGTCGACAAACCTCAGTACTAGTGGGACAACGATCTCCTCCGTTAATCGTTGGGACGAGCGAAACCCCCTTTCTCCTCTAGGCATCATAGACTGAAAAGGAGAATAGGGAATACCTTCATCGCCCTTATTTCTTACTTGGGCCGAAACTTCGTGAATTTATTCTTCAGTCGGAGTCGACATTGGTTCTTATGGAATAGTGTCGAGTTTGAGGATCATTTCCTTTCTGTCCTCCTATCCTTCGTGCATTGCTTCCTCGCCTGTGGCCGATACTAGTTCTTGTAGAGCAGTGTCGATTGCACGGGATATTTCTTCTTTTTCTCCCTATTCTAACTGAGTCAGGGGTGGTTCTTGTGTGACACCCATGCTTGTTTCAATATTCATATATGCTTGGGCAGGTGATGCTGTTTCTTGCGTAACAACATCACCTGCCAACCCTCTGACTGGTGTTCCACCTTATTGTTCTTCATTAATGAAAGTCGATGACTGTAAGACAGTATAAACTTCATCCCTTATACCCATGATTCCTTCATCTGTAGGTTATTCAGGCGAGGATGGTTCTTGTGTGGCAGCCTTGACTGTATCACCAATTGTCTCCTCCATCCCCATTTCTTCTGGTTCTTCTTGATCTATATCCATCTCCATTTCTTCTGGTTCTTCCTAATCTATTTCCATTTCCTATGATTCTTCTTCTTCTACTAAATCAGCCGGAGGTACTGGTTCTTCCTCTCTAGAAGTAATAATAACTTTTATCTCTTCTTTCGATGACCCACAAAGTTCTGTCCAGGAAACTTGAAATTGAGCTATTGCATGCATGACCAACAAACGAACCAGTCCATGATTGGAGAGGACTGCCAGCACCTGGCATGAACTCCGAGCAGACTGTACCATGTGTTGAAGTTGTTTTAATAAAAAGAAAGGCATGTTTAAGGAATGAACCTGTGCATGCGGAAATCGAAGGTGAGCTAGGATTTTGAAATGGTATTTGAACATAGTTGGCCCACCCTTCACAGGTGATGTATTTCATCACAAAGCCTGCTACCTCATTCCATGGCTATGGTACAAATTTGTGCTTGTACCTTATCCCATATTGAATGACACTTTCTCCTACTTGCAAAAATAGTTCAGGAAAATCCTGGAGGGGAATTCTCTGAGCAAACCACTATTGCCCTACTGTCTTAGCCCGCTAACTTCTATGATGGGAATTTCTAATCCTCTGACCCAAGATAAATTCTCATTCAAATTTAGTGAAAAATCCATCGTGATTCCCTTGTCGAATCACTGCAATCTATCAAAGTAGATATCCCATCCTGCATTGACAAAAACTTACCACACATTTGCATTACTGCAGACTAAGACTATATCTTTAGGTTCATACCGCACATCCAATCCTCCCATCCTATAGAGATTGTAACAGCACTCTAGAACAACAGACTGTTGGAAAGAGTGGTGGGTACCAAATTTGGAAAAAACGTCATGGTGAAAAATGAGGTGAAATAACGGTAAATACGGCCGGTGATTTCTCGGGAAATGAAGAAAATCATGGGAAAGTATGGTAAGTGCGATGGGTGAGATAGTAATTATTTCACATGAGGTGGAAAGGACTGATCGAATGGTATCATGTACATGTTTCTGAATCCAATACATCTTTAATGATTATACGGAATATGGTAAGGATTGTAGGGTGTGCCATCACATGAAGTTGTAATAATGACATTTGGAATAATAATTACGCCATTGTTTAGTTATGATGGCACCCCCTCCCCCCCCCAAACTGAAAAGTAGCCATCCATGGAATCTATGTCTTATTCATGGAAAATTTAATTAAATCCATATGAGTCAAATGGAGACATACCTGGCGGCCAACCTAGAGGAGGTGACGGTTGATATAATAACGACGCAGTAATGATGCAGACAGAGTAACAACATCGAGGAGTAGCAACATCTAGAGTAACAACATTACGAGTAGCAGCATCGCGAGTAGCAACATCTGGATTAAAAACATGTAGAGTAACAAGATCACGAGTAGCAGCATCCAGAGTAACAACATCATGAGTAGCAACATCCAGAGTAACAACATCGAGTAGCAGCATCATGAGTAGTAGCATCCGGAGTAACAACATCATGAGTAGCAGCATCTGGAGTAACAACATTGAGTAGCAGCATCACGAGTAACATCATCACAAGTAGCAACATCAAAGGAGTAACATCATCAGGAGTAGAAGCATCCAAGGAGTAACAACATCACGAGTAGTAGCATCCAAGGAGTAACAACATCATGAGTAACACCATCACGTGTAGCAGCATCCAAGGAGTAATAGAATCAATACTTAGGATATTTTCAAGCTCTTCAACATTAATCCTTAATAGTAACTCCTACAAAAAGAAAAAAAATAAATAGTAACATTATTTATTTTATATATATATATATATATATATATATATATATATATATATATATATATATATATATATATATAATTTATTCTTTATTCTTTATTCTTTATATTATTATTATTATTTTATTAGAGCGAGGATGCAAAGGAAGAGTTCTCTGCACTGATAACCTTCAAACCAGATTTCTCAAAGAGATGTTTGATGAAAGCATCCTTAGAGGTTGGGCGGTGGTATAATCTCAGGCAATGTCCATTTGCTACAAAAGAATCACGTGTATGATCAATTGTAATTAGCCTGACTTTTCCATTATCAAAAACAACGTCCACCTCATAAGGTCCCATCCAGCGAGTGCAAATATTTCCCTTAAAATCCTTAAAATGGGATTCATAAAGTAATGCCCAGTCTCCCCTATGAAACATCTTATTTTTTATAAACTTATCGTGCCATTTCATCCTCTGTTGTTGAATAGAAGTAGTCCTCTGGACAACCATTGAATGGATTTCATCTAGTTCATTAAGATGAGCCAGTGGCTATTTCTGGGCATCTGACAGATCCAAACCTACTTCAAGAGCTATTATGAGCGTACTGATTTCAAATTATATTGGAAACAATAGGGATTTCCCATAAACCAGCTCAAATGGTGAAAACCCAGTTGTGTTCTACCATGTTGTTTTGTATGCCCAGAGAGCTTCAAAATGCTTTTGAGCCCAATCCCGACGATGGTATGCCACAATTTTTGTCAAGATATTTTCCAATGTCTTGTTTGTGCTTTCCACTTGTCCATTTTCCTAGGGGTGGTATGGAGATGTCACCCAGTGCTTGACCCCATATTTCTGCATAAGCTTTGCTATCACTTGTGATGTAAATTGTGCTCCTCCATTTGAAACAATCTCCCTTGGAGTACCATAACGAGAAAAAAAATTCTTCAAATAGAAAATCTGAAACTACCTATTGTGTTGCTTCTGCAATAGCTTTGGCTTCTATCGACTTTGTAATATTCCAAAATTAGCATGCAGCGAATTGGACTATTAATTTTTGTTGATTTCACTTAGGAGATAAATAAAAAGGTAAGGAGGACCATACATTTCAAAAATATGAATAAAATCCCTCATAGTGTGAAAAGAGATAGTCATAAGAGTTGGATTTCCCACCCTCATGTGTGAAAAGGGGCATTTTCATGTGGACAAGGTCAAGTTTGACCAAGTCAACAACACTGGGATATGAGGTGGAGATCATCTTTTGAGACAACATAGAGATAGTGGGAGGAATATTCCATGGTAGAGGAAACCCTAATGAGTGGGACCCATGGTGAGAGAGCTTCCATCTAGATAAAAGGAGGGCAAGGTAGCCATAGTAATTCATGTTATGGATTATTGATTTCATGGTCTGGTTAGACTCTTGTGCATTCTCTTGTTGTTTAGCAGAGTTGTTGTGCTGCTTAGCACAAGACATTCCTGTTTAGGAATTCCTTCTCCTTTCAAGAGAGGCCTCTTGAGGGATCTTGGAATTCATTTCTCCACATTCAGGCTTACGGCCAAGCCACCTCCTTCAGCTACAATGTTAATTCTGCTGAAGTATAACGTTGTGTTGCAGGGTGTTACAGTGGAGGTTTCACAACACCACCTCTGGAGCTTGTTTTTCAGAGGACGGAGACTTCTTCCCTTTGGAGGATCAGTGAGGAAGACCTTGAGCTGATTTCACTATTTTTGGCATTAGGCCAACCCTTTTCCATCATCTACAACGCAGTCCCTCTCCTTGATTGCATCATTTCAGAGAGCATCTGCAGTGAGGGTTTGCAGTGATTGTTTGGAGGGTGAGATCTTTAGTGTTAGGATCAACCTTTCACTTGGAAGATCCATTGGAGGAGGTTTTTCATCTTGTGCATCATCTACAACCATATCCATCTAGTTCTATATTTCCAGCTACTACTCAGTCTTGCGACTGCAGCTTCGACATTTTTGTATTCTGGGTTAAACCCCTTGGTTTTGAGCTAGTTTCCTAAGGAAAGGGGAAATCCTTCTTTTGGAAAGCTACCAAAGGGGATAGTCATCTATTTATTGTATCATTCAGCTATATGTATGTAAATCAGTCTTAAGATTGTGTTATTTCATAGATGGAAGTATAGATCTACTCTTTTGTACTTATCCTTTCAAGAAACCCTTGTTGGGTTATCTCAATAATGTATTAAAGAGGCTAGATCTATGTTTTCTCAACATATTGCTTAAAAAACCCCAGATATATGTTTTTTTATCATAATTTTATAGAAACCTTCAGTAAATCACACAGTCATGTGCTTCAAAAATTCTGCATGGTATACGTCATGGGGTTTGGGTGCTTTGAAGCCATTTTGAGGCTGGGAGATCTGTTTAATTTAGAAAAAGGGATTTATTTATGATTTCCTTTTGTATTTGAGGGCCATAATAGATATTATAAGGGAAATAAGTGTTATTTCCCACTGTTATAGCGTAATTTTTTAGAAATAACGTTTTTATTGCCAATATTGCTGAATTTTCCCTTTTGGGATACTACAGTGGTATCAGAGCATAATCTTGGCTCGGCCTGTGGAATCTCAGCCAATATGCTATCAAGAAGACAAGAAGTAGAGAATATGAAAAGAAAAGGAAAGAAGAAGACTCCATTCATTGGAGGGAGAAAGGAGGAGAGACTTTTAAAGTTTCTTTCTCAAACTTTGCAGAGCATTCATGGATATCTCAAGAAGTTGAGGAGAGAGATGAATAGAAAATCTCCAAGAGAGTTTGAATCTGAAACAAACTCTAGATTTTCATATGATGAGTGTGAGCATGGAGCCACAAACTATGATGCACAGCGCAGTCCTATGCCCAGATTTGCCATGAGAAAAAGGGAAGAAGAAGGAATGACTAGGATGGAAAATCTTAGTGACTTTCTGCAAGAGTATGAGTCTCAAACTCAGAATTTTAGAGATCATATCACTTTTCTAGAGTTTTTCAAGATCAAGGTGAAGATAAGTAGGCAACATGATATGGATAAATTTCTATTATATGCTTTTAATGGTTCACCTACATGTTCAGCGAGAGCTTGGGTGGAGGAGCTAGACACATATTTGGAGCAGCACCAAATTTTTGAAGATGAAGCCATCAAATTTGTAGCACTGCATTTTAGAGGTAAGGCCTATGCATGGTGGATGTTTCAGTATTTTTCTTTAAAGAATTTGAATACTTATTCTTATACTAGGTTCACTAAGACAATGGTGGAAGGATTTGATGAGCAACATTCTATAACACATGTGGTAGAGCTAAACAAACTTAAACAAACAAAAAACTGGCATGTATTGGAGGAGCCTATGAGCTCAATTACACTTAAAAAAACCATTGAGGAGGCTGAAATCTTGCATCATACCTTGTTAGAGGCAAGACCTCTATCCCATATTCTTGAGCAAGAGGGTATGGATATCTCTTTTTCAAAAGAGGATCTAATTGTTGAGAGGTTCCCCATTCATATTTCAAAGGAAGAACTATTTGAGGGCAACAACACTGTCATGTCTAGAGTAGATCTAGCACCTCATGCAGAGGTAGATGGAGCAGATTCTCCAACTAGACGAGTTCTTGTATCATTGCAAAGAATTCCCTGGGATCTCATATGTGGAGATCAAGGCACAACCCATGATCAACATGTGCCATTGTTGACAGATTGTGAAACCGTGCAGATGGAAGGAGGAGGTAGGGAGGATGATAAACATCATTTGATGAGGAGCACACACCCATATATATTTCAAAGGGTTGATGCAAAAAAGAGGGAGACTGGATTGCACAGTGAAGGCAGGGGAAAATATGTCCATTCATATATGCAGTCTACTCTTGATGTTGATGTCTCATTGCATGGAGACATTTCACCAAGGAGACCACTAGATCAGCAGATGATGAGGGATGCTTTACATTTGGAGGCACCACTCATTGGTTCCAAAGGGGTGAGGACCTTAGGAGAGCTTGGTACAATGCTAAGAGTCTTGGGTAGACTCAAGGAGGGGAGAGGAATTCTCTTAACATCATGATTACCCACTCTCATCCCAAATTCTACGTTGTGGAAAAAGTAACATGGGAAGGATATCAGCCTTCCAGCTTGCATATTTGGCATGGGATATGTCAAAGAGGAGTACAACCATATGACATATGTTCTTTATGATAGATCATCAGTGCTGTCACTATGGAGGATAGATCCATATTGGAATTCCTAGCTATTGGTGGAGTATTCCAAGGATCTTTTCACTTGTATGATATTGGATGACCAGCTACATGAGGAGGGATATTCAGTTAGAGATGGGGTCATCTAATATCATGGTAGGATATTCTTATCTAGAGCTTCCAAGCTCAAGGAGAAGTTACTACAAACAACTCATGAAGATTTCCTTTTCAGCCACGCTTATTCTATGAGAGCATACCACACCAACATGGAGGGCTATCTTTGGGAAGGCTTTGAAGAGGAGATATATTAGCATATGAGGAGATGCATGGATCATGTGGAGCTGGAAGAGATACATAACTCTTTGGAAGAGTTAGCATAGCCACCTATTTTTTCTTTGAGGTTTAGAGGAGACTCATCTATGAGCCACTCCATTTGCATGGGCAAAACATGTGGTAAGGGTATCGTTTGTTTTCATAATGATTTATATAATATATATGTGCAACCCTTAACCATATATGTGCATGATATTGCTCAAGTAAGGAGAATTCTTCCTTATAGACCTCATGGTCTACTTGAGGCCATGAGAATTATTTATTGCCACTCCCTAGGAGGACTTGGGGAGGAGATATCTTATGGATAACATGCTTACTATGCACCATACATCATACACTTTCTCCAAACTTGTGAGGATATTGGGGCAGCAAGCAAGTGGTTGAGAAGCCACACATTATGTCATTCTACATTGAAGTTGAGAATAAAACTACGTTGGCTACATTTGAGGGACCATTATCCTTCTCCCTTGATACATATGGTAGCAAGTATGATTCTCATTATGGTTCCCTATGTTGTTGCTGTTCTCATTTGGGAGCATGTTTGGGGGAGAGACACATTGGTTGGATGTGTCCCACACTTTTGCATTACATGTTCTATTGGGAGCATGGGAGGTGATATGGCCACCACAAAAAAACACTTGTCTCTTTATGAGGTGGGCCATGAGATTTCTTGGAGCACTTGGGCTATGATTCTCCTAAATCATTGGGAGAAAATTTTCTATGAGTTGCCATGTCATACTGTGCAATAACAGTTAGCAAAACTGAGCTGTGATCACTTGGGAAGCTGTTGGTACCTTTCTTCTCTACATGAAACCTTCAGTATCCCACTCACTTAGATGGCATATGATGGTGATTTTCCATTCATCATATATGGGATGGTTTGGTCTAGCATGATTCACAACATTGGAGGGAAGATCTTTGGAGATCCAGTTTTCTTCTTGCCACTTGGAGGCAACAATTTTGCAGCCAAGAGTGGCAGATATTGTACACTAATCATAAGTGGAGAGGAGGACAGCGTGGGGTAGGCTATTTTGTCTACCATGATTATATTTTCAGATCACCTACATTGCAGGAGCTCAAGGTGGAAGAGGATTTTCAGGAGTTGCCATGTTGGGAGGTAACTCACTTTGTATGGATGATTGCTTGGGGATGGAGGATCCACATGGGAATCATGATTCCAAATGCATTTAAGATCCCATGCCTTAAAGGGACCTCTGGACAACACCTTATTGCCTTCTTGAGTACTCTACTTGTTCATGATGATAGCTATTTAGCTTACTTGCATGCTTGGGAGGGGAAATATGGAGATTTATTGATGAGACATCATCTCATTCTTTGGAGGAGCATATCATATGTGGATGCTACAGAAGGAGGAGGGGAGACTTCTCAGTTCTATCCTTGAAGTTGCTTGAGGACAAGCAACATTTGGGAGGGGACGACTGTAATATTCCAAAATTAGCATGCAACTAATTGGAATATTAATTTTCACTGATTTCACTTAGGAGCTGAATAAATGGGTAAGGAGGCCTATACATTTAAGAAATATGAATAAAATCCCTCATAGTGTGAAGAGGGATAGTCATAAGAGTTGGATTTCACACCCTCATGTGTGAAAAGGTGAATTTGCATGTGGACAAGGTCAAGTTTAACCAAGTCAACAACGTTGGGATAGGAGGTGGATATCATCTTTTGAGACAGCGCAAAGATAGTGGGAGGAAGATTCTGTGGTAGAGGAAACCCTAATGAGTGGGTCCCATGGTGAGAGGGCTTCCATTTGTATAAAAGGAGGGCAAGGCAGCCATAGTAATTCATGTTATGGATTATTGATTTCATGGTCTGGTTAGACTCTTGTGCATTCTCTTGCTGTTTAGCAGAGTTGTTGTACTGCTTAGCACAAGGAATTCCTGTTTAGGAATTCCTTCTCCTTTCAAGAGAGGCCTCTAGATAGATCTTGGAATTCATTTCTCCACATTTAAGCTTAAGTCCAAGCCACTTCCTTCAGCTACAACGTTGTTTCTTCTAAAGTATAACGTTGTGTTGCAGGGTGTTGTAGTGGAGGTTTCACAACACCACTTCCGTAGCTTGTTTTTCAGAGGAGGGATCCTTATTTCCTTTGGAGGATCAGTGAGGAAGACCTTGAGCTAATTTCACTATCTTTGGCATCAGGCCAAATATTTTCCATCATTTACAACACAATCCCTCTACTTGATTGCATCATTTCAGAGAGCATCTGTAGTGAGGGTTTGCAGTGATTGTTTGGAGGGTGAGATCTTCAATGTTAGGATCAGCCTTTCACTTGGAAGATCCATTGGAGGAGGTTTTTCCAAATTTTGCATCATCTACATCCATCTCCATCCAGTTCTTGATTTGTAGCTGCTACTCAATCTTGCGACTGCAACTTCAACATTTTTGTATTCATGGTTAAACCCCTTGGTTTTGAGCTAGTTTCCTAAGGAAAGGGGCAATCCTTCTTCGGGAAAGATACCAAAGGGGATTATCATATATTTATTGTATCATTAAGCTATATGTATGTAAATCAGTAGTAAGACTACGTTATTTCATGGTTGTAAGTACAAATCTACTCTTTTGTACATATGCTTTCAAGAAACCCTTGCCGGGTTATCACAATAATGTATTGAAGAGGCTAGATCTCTATTTTCTTAGCATATTTCTTAATAAAACTCCATATCTATGGTTTTCTATCATAATTTTGTATAATCCTTCAGTAAATCACGCATTCATGCGCTTTAGAAATTCTGCATGGTATAAGTCATGGGGTTTGGGTGCTTCTAAGCAATTTTGATGCCCAGAGATTTGTTTAATTTAGAAAAATGGATTTGTTTCTAATTTCCTTTTGTATTTTAGGGCCATAATACATATTATAAGGGACCTAAGTGTTATTTCCCACTGTATTTGGTAATTTTCCGGAAATAACGTTTTTATGGTCAATATTGCTGAATTTTCCCTTTTGGGATACTACAGTGGTATCAGAGCATAATATTGGCTCGGCTTGTGGAATCTCAGCCAATATGCTATCAAGAACACAAGAAGAAGAGAAGATGAAAAGAAAAGGAAAGAAGAATACTCCATTCTTTGGAGGGAGAAAGGAGGAGAGACTTTCAAAGTTTCTTTCTCAAGCTTTGCAGAGCATTCATGGAGATCTCAAGAAGTTGAGGAGAGAGATGAATAGAGAATCTCCAAGAGAGTTTGAATTTGAAGCAAAATCTAGATTTTCATATTATGAGTGTGAGCATGCAGCCACATACTATGATGCACAACGTAGTCCTATGCCCAGATTTTCCATGAGAGAAAGGGAAGAAGAAGGAATGACTAGGAGGGAAACTCTTAGTGAATTTTTACAAGAGTATGAGTCTCAAACTCAGAAGTTTAGAGATCATATCAATTTTCCAGAGTTTTGCAAGATCAAGGTGAAGAGAAGCAGGCAGCATGATATGGATAGATTTCTTCTATCTACTTTTGATGTTTGACCTACATGGTCAGCGAGAGCTTGGGTGGAGGAGCTAGACACCTATTTGCAGCAGCACCAAATTTCTAAAGATGAAGCCATCAAATTTGTAGCGCTGCATTTTGGAGGTAAGGGCTATGCATGGTGGATATTTGAGTCTTTTTCTTTAAAGAAATAAAATACTTCTTCTTATGCTAGGTTCACTAACACATTGGTGGAAACATTTGATGAGCAACATTCTGCAACACATGTGGTAGAGCTAAACAAAATTAAACAAACAAAAACCTTGCATGTATTGGAGGAACCTATGAGTTAAATTCCACTTCAGAAAACCATTTAGGAGGCTGAAATCTTGCATCATACCTTGTTAGAGGCAAGACCTCTATCTCATATTCTTGAGCAAGAGGGTATGGAGATCTCTTTTTGAAAAGAGGATCCAATTCTTGGGAGGTTGCCCATTCATATTGGAAAGGAAGAAACAGTTGAGGGAAACAACACTGTCATGTCTAAAGTAGATCTAGTACCTCATGCAGAGGTAGATGGAGCACATGCTCCAACTAGAGGGGTTCTTGTATCATTACAAAGAATTCCCCAGGATCTCATATGTGGAGATCAAGGCACAAGCCATGATCAACATGTGCCATTGTTGACAGATTGTGAGACCATGTAGATGGAAGGATGAGGTTGGGACGATGAACAACATAATTTGATGAGGAGCACACACCCCTATATATTTCAAAGGGTTTATTCACAGAAGAGGGATACTGGATTGCGCAGTGATGGCATGGGAAAATCTGTCCATTCATATATGCAGTCTACTCTTGATGTTGATGTCTCATTGCATGGAGAAATTTCACCAAGGTGACCACCAGATCAGCAGATGATGAGGGATGCTTTACATTTGGAGGCACCACTCATTAGTTCCAAAGGGGTGAGGACCTTGGGAGATCTTGGTACAATGATGAGAGTCTTAGGTAGACTCAAGGAGGGGAGAGGCATTCTCTCAACATCATCATTACCCACTCACATCCCAAATTCTGCGCTATGGCAGAAGCATCATGGGAAGGATAGCAGCCTTCCAACTTGCATCTTTGGCATGGGAGATTTCAAAGAGGAGGACAACCATATGACAGATGTTCTTCATGATAGATCATCAGCGATGTCACTATGGAGGACAGATCCATATTTGAATTCCCAACTATTGGTGGAGTATTCCAATGATCTTTTCAATTGTATGATATTGGATGACCAGCTACATGAGGAGGGATAAATAGTTAGAGATGGGGTCATCTACTATCATGGTAGGATCTTCTTATTTAGAGCTTCCAAGATCAAGGAGAAGTTACTACAAACAACTCATGAAGATTTCCTTTTCAGACACACTTATTCTATGAGAGCATACCACACCATCATGGAGGGGTATCTTTGGGAAGGCTTTTAAGAGGAGATATATCATCATATGAGGAGATGCAAGGATCATGTGGAGATGGAGGAGATACATAAATATTTGGAAGAGTTAGCATAGCCACCTCTTTTCTCTTTGAGGTTGAGAGGAGAATCATCTATGAGCCACTCCATTTGCATGGGAAAAACATGTGGTAAGGGTATTGTGTGTTTGCATAATGATTTGTATAATGTATATGTGCAACCCTTAAGCATATATGTGCATGATATTTCTCAAGGAAGGATCATTCTTCCTTATAGACCTCATGGTCTACTTGAGGCCATGAGAATTATTGATGGCCACTCCCTAGGAGGACTTGGGGAGGAGATATCTTATGGATAACATGCTTACTATGCACCATACATCATACACTTTCTCCAAACTTGTGAGGAGATTGGGGTAGCAAGAAAGTGGTTGAGAAGCCACACATTATGTCATTCTCCATTGTAGTTGAGAATCAAACTACGTTGGCTACATTTGAGTGACCATTTTACTTCTCCCTTGATACATATGGCAGCAAGTATGATTCTCATTATGGCTCCCTATGTTGCTGTTGTTCTCATTTGGGAGCATGTTTGGGGGAGAGACACATTGGTTGGATGTGTCCCACGCTTTTACATTACATGTTCTAATGGGATCATGGGAGGTGATATGGCCACCACAACAAAACACATGTCTCTTTATGAGGTGGGGTATGAGATTTCTTGGAGCATTTAGGCTATGATTCTCCTAAATCATTTGGACAAACTTTTCTATGATTTTCCATGTCATATTGTGCAACAGCAGTTAGGAAAACTGAGCTGTGACCACTTTGGAAACTATTGGTACCTTTCAGCTCTACATGAAACCTTCAGTATCCCACTCACTTGGATGCCATATGATGGAGATTTCCCATTCATCATATATGGGATGGTTTGGGCCAACATGCTTCACAATGTTGGAGGGAAGATCTTTGGAGATCCAATTTTCTTCTTACCACTTGGAGGCAACAATTTTGCAGCCCAAGAGCAGCAGATATTGTACAATTATCATAATTGGAGAGGAGGACAGCATGGGGTAGGGTATTTTGTCTACCATGATCAGATTTTTAGATCACCTACATTGCAGGAGCTCAAGGTGGAAGAGGATTTTTAGGAGTTTCCATGTTGGGAGGTAACTCACTTTGTATGGATGATTGCTTGGGGATGGAGGATCCACATGGGAATCATGATTCCCAATGCATTTCAAATCCCATGCCTCAAAGGGACCTCTGGACAACACCTTATATCCTTCTTGAGTACTCTACTTGTTCATGATGATAGCTATTTAGCTAACTTACATGCTTGGGAGGGGCAATATGGAGATTTATTGATGAGACATCATCTCATTCTTTGGAGGGGCATATCATATGTGGATGCTATAGCAGGAGGAGGGGAAACTTCTTAGTTCTATCCTTTCAGTTTCTTGAGGACAAGCAACATTTGAGAGGGGAGGACTGTAATATTCCAAAATTAGCATGCAGCTAATTCAAATATTAATTTTTGCTGATTTCACGTAGGAGATGAATAAATGGGTAAGGAGGCCCATAAATTTTAGAAATATGAATAAAATCCCTCATAGTGTGAAAAGGGATAGTCATAAGAGCTGGATTTCACACCCTCATGTGTGAAAAGGGGGATTTGCATGTGGAAAAGGTCAAGTTTTACCAAGTCCACAATACTGGGATAGGAGGGGGAGATCATATTTTGAGATAGCGCAAAGATAGTGGGAGGAAGATTCCGTGGTAGAGGAAAACCTAATGAGTGGGACCCATGGTGAGAGGGCTTCAATTTTTATAAAAGGAGGGAAAGGCAGCCATAGTATGTCATGTTATGGATTATTGATTTCATAGTCTGGTTAGACTCTTGGGCATTCTCTTGCTGTTTAGCAGAGTCACTGTGCTGCTTAGCACAAGGCATTCCTGTTTGGGAATTCCTTTTCCTTTCAAGAGATGCCTCTTTAGGGATCTTGGAACTCATTTCTCCACATTCAGGCTTAAGGCCAAGCCACCTTCTTCAGCTACAACGTTATTTCTGTTGAATTATAACATTGTGTTGCAGGGTGTTGCAGTGGAGGTTTCACAACACCACTTCTGGAGCTTGTTTTTCAGAGGAGGGAGCCTTATCTCCTTTGGAGGATATGTGAGGAAGACTTTGAGCTGATTTGACTATCTTTGGCATCAGGCCAACCATTTTCCATCATCTACAGTGCAGTCCCTCTCCTTGACTGCGTCATTTCAGAGAGCATCTGGAGTGAGGGTTTGCAGTGATTGTTTGGAGGGTGAGATCTTTAGTGTTAGGATTAGCCTTTCACTTGTAAGATCCATTGGAGGAGGTTTGTTCAGCTTGTGCACCATCTACAACCATCTCCATCTAGTTCTTGAGTTTCATCTGCTACTCAGTCTTCAGACTGCAACTCCGACATTCTTGTATTCATGGTTAAACCCCTTGGTTTTGAGCTAGTTTCATAAGGAAAGGGGAAATCCTTCTTCTGGAAAGCTACCAAAGGGGATTCTCATCTATTTATTGTATCATTCAGATATATATATGTAAATCAGTAGTAAGAATGCATTATTTCATAGCTGGAAGTATAGATATACTATTTTGTAGTTATGCTTTCAAGAAACCCTTGCCGGGTTATCTCAATAGTGTATTGAAGAGGCTAGATCTCTATTTTCTCAGCATATTTCTCAGTAAAAATCTAGATCTATGGTTTTCTATAATAATGTTGTAGGAACCTTCAGTAAATCACGCAGTCATGTGCTTCAGAAATTTTGCATGGTATAAGTCGTGGGGTTTGGGTGCTTTTAAGCCATTTTGAGGCTGGGAGATCTGTTTCATTTAGCAAAAGGGATTTGTTTCTGATTTAATTTTGTATTTTAGGGTCATAATAAATATTATAAGGGACCTAAGTGTTATTTCTCACTGATATACCGTAATATTCTAGAAATAACATTATTATGGTCAATATTTCTGAATTTTCCCTTTTGGGATACTACAGTGGTATCAGAGCATAATCTTGGCTCGGTCTGTGGAATCTCAGTCAATATGCTATCAAGAAAACAAGAAGAATAGAATATGAATAGAAAAGGAAAGGATAAGACTCAATTATTTGGAGGGATAAAGGAGGAGATAATTTCAATTTTTTTTTCTCAAACTTTGTAGAGCATTCATGGAGATCTCAAGAAGTTGAGGAGAGAGATGAATAGAGAATATCCATGAGAGTTTGAATCTGAAGTAAAATCTAGATTTTCATATGATGAGTGTGAGCATGCAGCCACACACTATGATGCACAACGCAGTCCTATGCCCAGATTTGCCATGAGAGAAAGGGAAGAAGAAGGAATGACTAGGAGGGAAACTCCTAGTGACTTTCTGCAAGAGTATGAGTCTCAAACTCAGAAGTTTAGAGATCATATAACTTTTCAAGAGTTTTTCAAGATCAATGTGAATAGAAGTAGGTAGCATGATATGGATATATTTCTTCTATCTACTTTTGATGGTTCACCTACATGTTCAGCAAGAGCTTGGGTGGAGGAGCTAGACACCTATTTGCAGCAGCACCAAATTTCTGAAGATGAAGCCATCAAAGTTGTAGCACTGCATTTTGGAGGTAAGGCCTATGCATGGTGGATATTTGAGTATTTTTATTTAAATAATGCAAATAATTCTTCTTATGCTAGGTTCACTAAGACATTGGTGGAAAGATTTGATGAGCAACATTCTGCAACACATGTAGTAGAGCTAAACAAACTTTAACAAACAAAAACCTTGCATGTATTGGAGGAAAATATGAGCTCAATTCCACTTCAGAAAACCATTGAGGAGGCTGAAATATTGCATCATACATTGTTAGAGGAAAGACCTCTATCTCATATTCTTGAGCAAGGGGGTATGGAGATCTATTTTTGAAAAGAGGATCCAATTCTTGGGAGGTTGCCCATTCATATTGGAAAGGAAGAAACAGTTGAGGGCAACAATGCTGTCATGTTTAAAGTAGATCTAGCACCTCATGTAGAGGTATATGGAGCACATGCTCCAACTATAGGGGTTCTTGTATCATTGCAAATAATTCCCCAGGATCTCATATGTGGAGATCAAGGCACAACCCATGATCAACATGTGCCATTGTTGACAGATTGTGAAACCATGCAGATGGAAGGAGGAGGCAGGGAGGATGATCAACATCATTTGACGAGGAGCACACACCCCTATCTATTTCAAAGGGTTGATGCACAAAAGAGGGAGACTGGATTACACAGTGAAGGCTGGGGAAACTCTATCCATTCATATATGCAGTCTACTCTTGATGTTGATGTCCCATTGCATGGAGACATTTCACCAAGGAGACCACCAGATCAGTAGATGGTGAGGGATGCTTTACATTTGGAGGCACCAATCATTGGTTACAAAGGGGTGAGGACCTTGGGAGAGCTTGGTACAATGCTGATAGTCTTGGGTAGACTCAAGGAGGGGAGAGGCATTCTCTCAACATCATCATTACCCACTCTCATCCTAGATTCTTCACTGTGGCAGAAGTAGCATGGGAAGGATAGCAGCCTTCCAACTTGCATCTTTGGCATGGGAGATGTAAAAGAGGAGGACATCCATATGACAGATGTTCTTCATGGTAGATCATTAGCGCTGTCACTATGGAGGATAGATCCATATTGGAATTCCCAGCTATTGGTGGAGTATTCCAAGGATTTTTTCACTTTTATGATATTGGATGACTAGCTACATGAGGAGGGATATTCAACTATAGATGGGGTCATCTAATATCATGGTAGGATCTTCTTATCTATAGCTTCCAAGCTCAAGGAGAAGTTACTACAAACAGCTCATGAAGATTTCCTTTACAGCCACACTTACTCTATGAGAGCATACCACACCATCATGGAGGGGTATCTTTGGGAAGGATTTGAAGAGGAGATATATCATCATATGAGGAGATGCATGGATCATGTGTAGATGGAGGAGATACATAAATCTTTGGAAGAGTTAGCATAGCCACCTCTTTTCTCTTTGAGGTTGAGAGGAGACTCATCTATGAGCCACTCCATTTGCATTGGCAAAACATGTGGTAAGGGTATTGTTTGTTTGCATAATGATTTGTATAATGTATATGTGCAACTCTTAACCACATATGTGCATGATATTGCTCAATGAAGGAGCATTCTTCCTTCTAGACCTCATGGTCTACTTGAGGCCATGAGCATTATTGATGGCCACTCCCTAGAAGGACTTGGGGAGGAGATATCTTATGGATAACATGCTTACTATGCACCATACATCATACACTTTCTCCAAACTTGTGAGGATATTGGGGCAGCAAGAAAGTGGTTGAGAAGCCACACATTATGTCATTCTCCATTGCAGTTGAGAATCAAACTGCGTTGGCTACATTTGAGGGACCATTTTCCTTCTCCCTTGATATATATGACAGCAAGTATGATTCTCATTATGGTTCCCTATGTTGCTGTTGTTCTCATTTGGGAGGATGTTTGGGGGAGAGACACATTGGTTGGATGTGTCCCACACTTTTTCATTACATGTTCTAATGGGAGCATGGGAGGTGATATGGCCACCACAAAAAAACACTTGTCTCTTTATTAGGTGGGCCATGAGATTTCTTGGAGCACTTGGGCTATGATTCTCCTAAATCATTGGGAGAAACTTTTCTATGAGTTGCCATCATCATGGCAAACCTTGATTGGAAAAGCTGAGTTTCCATATATATTACATATGTCCTTTTAAGAATTTTTTATAGATTTTCCAATCTTTCTTCAAATGAGTTCCCATATGGAGTAAAATCATCCATATAGATTTCAACATTGTCATCGACTAAATCAGAGAAAATTCCCAGAATTTCCCTCTGGAAGGTTATAGGTACATTACACAGACCAAATGTGAGGACCTTGTATGCAAAGGTCCCCCATGGGCATGTGAATGCTGTTTTATCTTGGTATTTCGGGGTTACCTGAATCTGATTATACCCACTAAACCTGTCTAGGAAGGAGAAGAACTTCTTCCCTGCCAGGGTGTCCAGGACTTGGTCAATGAATGGCAAAGGGAAATGGTATTTTTGGGTTGCCTTGTTTAGCTACCTATAATCTATGCATATCCACCATTTACCATTCTTTTTGGGAACGATAACTATCAGAGACACCCATTGGCTATCCGAGATGGGGTAAATGAAACCTACATCCAGTAATTTCTGTAATTCTTCCTTGACAATGTTCTTTAGAGCAGGATTCATTCTCCGTTTGGGCTGTCTCACAAGGCGAAAATCTTCCTTAATATAAATATGATGAGTACATAAACCTGCAGGGATCCCCTTCATGTCGGTACAATCCCAGGAAAAAGCTTCCTGATGGTCTTGAAGGACTTTTAAAAGCTGCTTTGTCTGGGATTCTTACAAATTCAGGTTGATATTGAGTGCCTTCCCTGGTTCAATTTCAATCATAATACTATCATGGGATGAAGTTACATGAATGTCATCAATTTCATCTTCTGGTTCAATTTTTTCCTATGTCTCACAGCTCATAGCAGACTCTAAAATTTGACGAGTTGAATCAGAAACAAAACAGGGATCATTAATAAAAGTGTTAATGGTATCATCCTCAGTTTCTGTTCTGAATTGATGGGCCTGCCCAATGGTAAGAATTGGTCTCACTTCTTCATTTTCAGGTTCAGAAGTGAGACCAATGGCATCTACGGTTGCGAGCAAAGGTCTTCCTAAGATCAATGGATGACCACCGATTGAGGATTGTGTCTGTAATACAAGGAGGTCCACGAGATAGCACCATGGGTCCACCGAAATAGTCACATATTCCAACTTCCCTACCGATTTAATTGTAGACCTATCTGCTAATTACAAGGTAGTAGGGGTTGGCTTAATTTTTTCAAGACCTAATGCATTCATTGTTTCAGAGATAATGATATTGATGGCAGCTCCCAAATCTACCAGTACATTTGGGATTTCAACCCCATTGGTTTGTACCGATAGAATTGGGTTCCCTGGGTCCCCATATTTTACATGCATAGTTTTTCCTAGCATGATGTCAAAGATTCTACCCATCACATGAATGGTTGACGGATCCCTTGGTTTCTTCCCAGGTTTCTTAGAACAATATTATTTGAGAGTTTTTGCATATATAGGTTCATCCCTCATAGCTTGTTGTAGGGGTATTTTAATGAAAATATTTTGTAATTCCCCCAGGAAGTCAAACTCTGCTCGAGGGCTTTGTTTACTCAGGGTCAATCTTTCAAGATATGGTGGAGTAATTGGACGACCCTGGTTAAGAGAAAGTTGGGGAGGTGTTTGATTTATCATGTTTTGTCCTGGTTTATCCCCAACTATCTTTGGTTCTAGCTATATAACTTCATTTTCAATATGTTGTATGATAATAGGTGAAGTCAGAGCATTTACTACCCACCCAGGTCGTAAGTTTTTCTCATTAAGTCCTACAGTAGAAATGCTATATGATGGAAGGTTAAGTGTGTCAGTTTGTTGGACCCCTTTATTATTATGATTCGAATTGGGCTGGATAGGAAGTTGGGGTCGAAGGGATGGGTTTCCTGGAGGTACATTGGAGGGAAACTGAAGTTGCTGTTGAGGCATAGATTGGGGAACTTGTCCAGTAGGAGATGGTCCATGCCAGTTCTGAGTCCATGAAGGATTCGAACTAGTCTGGGAAGCCCATTTTTTCTAGGGGGGATATTGATACTGAGACCACATTGGTGAAAAAGGTACAGACTGGGGACCCATATTGAAATTATTAAAATACTGAGATGGGTCCTAAGGCATACCTGGATTCATAATTGGTGGTTGAGGTTGCCTTGGATTTTTTGGTCCCATGAAGTACAATTGGTCTAACACATTTTCTTCACTTGCCCCTTGAAAAATTGCCTTCAATCCTGGCAAGGAAGGGCTTGAGTTGGTCACATGGGTCTACTTGCAAATTGCGCAAGCTTCAACTGTCTTTAATGGGAATTATTTCAACAAATGCTTCTTTCTGCACTATGGGCATAATATAGACATAGTCTTCTCCAACTCCATTTGTTTCTGTTTCGCTTGCAAAGTGTCCATATGGGCGGATAATGTGCTTAGGATATCAGTCCTTAGGTTATCCAGTAGGTTTTTGATTTTTTCCACCAGATGTCTTTAATGATCGAATTCCTTGTCCACTTCTTGCAACCCCTCGTGAACACTGAATGCACAACTCATAGATAGTGTCGAAGTCTTCTTTCAAAACATCGCCCTTTCCTACTATGTTCAAAAGTTGCATGGAATCTTCCCTAAGTGCATGGAGAAGGATGATCTTCAGAATATCTTTATCCAGGTCACTATGTGAGGAGATTATGTCCATAGTTCAAAAATTCTCAAAACTTAAAGTGCTAAAAAATGTTTACAACCCGAGTGACTGGAAAGCTTTCGTTGCTTTGATTCTGGCGCTGTGAACAGTTTGCAAAACAAAGGTCATATGCAGAAGTTATGAAGGTTTGAAAAGTCGAGAAAACTAAAAAAAAATGACTTTGACCAAGTTTCACTTTACAAATTTGAAAAATTTAAAAGAGAGTATTCCAGGGAATATTCCTAGAATATTCATCGAAATATTCCCTAGAATATTTCATCAGGGCTAATCACAGTTCGACATATGGAAACACTAGATTTTTTGATGGTTTGACTTGTTGAAGTTCGGGCCTATCAGTGGATGCCACATGGTAGGCTCGGAGGCCGCCACGTGGCCCCAAGCTGAGGAGGAATGGCATATCATTTTTTTTTGAGTTAATAGGAATTGAACCACAGACCTCCCGCCTGACAACGCAGCACCCTACCATCACACCACCGTTTCGTTCTTATTAATCATTAGACCGCGCATTTATTTTAAATGTTTATGAAGGTGAATTTGGGGGACTGGGAAGGGCCAGCCCCTCCCTCATGGGACCAAAACCTCTATGTCCAAGTGCTTACAAAAATGACAGATTTCTTTTTAATGGTGTTTATTAACCATAATACGTGGATTAGCCACTAATTTTATCATTAGCGCTTAAAATGCGCTTAGCATTTAAAGCATGCTTTTGCACCCATTAATCCGCATTCAAATTAATCTAATCTGGGTTTAAGAATGGTGGAAATTATGGTGGGTGCACCATATTTGGCAGGAATGGCCAACTTAACTAGAGTTAACTCTAGTTCTCCACATTTAGTGGAGCTTTTTAGGGGATATTGGGTAGTTCACTGTTTTGGCCATAAATCCTGGATATTCTACCAATTTTGATACATGAATAGTCAATTTTGGGTATTCTCGACATTCTGAACACATTGTCAGAGGTTTAAGAGCCATTAGAGGCCATCTTGTGTAGTTTTTACTTCAGGAGAGGTCAATGAGCCATTAGGGCCACTAGGGTGTTTTCAGTGTATTGGACATCCATTCTATTTTTTCTGCAAATGACTAGTCATTCCTGGATAATTCAAGAATTTTTAAGCTGTTTTTATAGAGAGTGGAACCATTTGAGGCTTTTATTCACATGTACTTACAATTTTTGAGTAATAAGATATGAGGGACATGCCATTGGGAGATGGACCAGGAGATGTAGGCCAGGAGAGGTGAAATGCTTCATCAAATTTGCTGAGTACTGTTACATGTGATGTTTAATTCTCTGTTATTTACTATTGTGCAGTGTTTTATAAGAAATTTACATGCTTTAACCTTACACAGAAATCTATTTAACTAAGTTAAAATCATTTTTTTTAGCTGCAAACTTCAGAGAACTTTATGCACACATTTTAATTACTGTTTGGATACTTAGCACAAAAAAACTAGTACATTCAATTCATTTCAAGTTGGTATCGGAGCTAGAGTTTTACTCTCTATATTGTTATTGTCCAAAGTTTGTTTAACAATTTACAAGGATATTCATGCTTACTAGGCTGAAGCTTAAGAGAGGAGAAGGTCAATTGGCGAAGACTTTAAGAAATCCATAGCCAAGGAGGGCAAGAGTGCCATTATCTCCACCTTCAATTTCACCTCAAAGAGAAGCAGAAGAATCCATAAGCATGATTTCAAGAGAAGGAGAAATGCATGAAGAAACTGATCCCATTGAGGAAGAAAGAGTATTCAGAAAATAATTCCTTGACTTGAATGAAATGGTGAGAGTTCTTTACCAGGAAAGAAATGATAAACTTGAAGGAGAAGGGTCCAGAATTCACAAGGAAGGAGAGGGATCATCAGGAGGCCATCATGATGGGGATGAATCCAAGAAAGGTAATGGAGGAAATGGAGACAGTGGAAATTCTCCATCATCACCCTCATATTCATCTTCATCTTCATTAACCTCTACATCATCTTCAATACATCATTCTCACAAAGTCAAGAACACGGGTAAAATCCCTTTTCTTAAACTTGATGTTAAGTTTGAATTGACAAAGTTTGAAGGTGAAGTTAATGCAGAAAAGCTAGATAATTGGATTAGGAAATTAGAGGTCTATTTCAGAATTAAAAATTTTCAAGATGACGTGATCCAGGTGGATATCGGTGGCCACCCAACTATTCCATTTGGACCCGCACCATCAATTCTTGCAGCTTTTCACATTCAGCACAACTTACTATTTTTAGTAGGTTTTTGGGACCTCTACTCTCGGAGCCGTTTTGAAGACTTAATGATCTAGGTGGATATTGGTGGCCACCCACCTATTCCATTTGAACCCCCACCATTAGTTCGTTTAGTTTTTAAGTTGCAGCACAACTTAATATTTTTAGCAGTTTTTTGGGTCCTGAACTTCCAAAGCCATGTTGAGGTCCTAAACAATGTTTTTTGGGAAAAATGGGAGAAAAATGGGTCCATGGACCGGTGTTGCTCACATTGAAATTTTTACTCCTCAGATATATATTTGTAACGAGGTATGATACGTGTCAAATGAAGATCGTATGCCGAAGTTACGTCACTGGGAAGTTGAAATGCCAATTTACCAAAATGGGGCCCAGAGTTTCGGCACTTCATCTCCTAGGGTTAGGTTTTTGGACGTTTAGAGTTATCCATTGTTTCTCAATAATAAATAAGCCCTTGAGCCTCATTGTAACAAAATTCAGAGGCCTGTAGCCGCCACACCTCTTCTCAGAGATAAGCTACCAGTGCCCTAGCTAGTTTATTTCCATTCTGTCTGTAAGCAAATTTAAGTTCTTTGATATTAAAGAAATGAAGTGTTGTTTCTGTTGCATCTCTGTGTTTATGTTTATTTCTATATTTTATTGCATTCCTGCATAAATCTGAATCAATGGTATCAGCGCGATCTTCTCTTTTTATGTTTTTCTTTGCATGTCCCTAACGCGGTCAGGGTATAAGGAGTTAGGGCTCGATTTGGTTGAACCCTTGCAATATCAGCCCCACAAACCCCGACGACCTCCCATGGTAGAAGAAAAGAAAGATGAGGGAGCATGATATCCTAACAAATATTGCTCGAGGAGGCCCTCGAGAAACAAAGGAACGTGATGATGGATAACTTTTCTCAGATCCTTCAATGACTGCCCACCTTCGGCGCATTTGCATCCAACAACCAGTCTGGAGGCACCACTCCCTTCAAGGTACAAGTAAACTTTGAAATTCATGTATTTGAAGTTCAGATAGATGCAGATGCTGTAGATAGATGGTTAAATTTTCTAGAAGGGTATTTCTCGATCCATGATTTCTCTGACTGAGAAAATATTTTTTTGCACTCCTCAAAACCGCTCTCCATGTCAAAGACTGGTGGGAAACCTACTATGAGCAAGAGGACGAAGGGGAACCCTCTCTGTTCTCGGCCACACCCACTTGGAATTCATTCTGAGACTGATCTGGATTTATGCAGGAATGCAACAGAATAGAGAAATAACCATAAACATAGAAATACAATGGAAATAAGGATTCATTTCATTAATATCAAATCACAGAAATATGCTTACAAACATGATGGAAATAAAATAGCTGGGGTGCTGGTAGCGAATCTCTGAGAAGATATGTGGCGACTACAGACCTCTGAACTGTATTACAATGAGGCTTGAGGGCCTATTTATTATGGAGAAACAATGAAGAATTCTAAACGTCCAAAAACCTAACCCTAGGAGATAAAGCGCCAAAACTATGGGTCCCGTTTGGGTAAATTGGTGTTTCAACTTCCCAGAGGCATAAATTCGGGATACTATCTCCGTTTGGGGCTTCAAAACGTCTCTGGAAGTTGAGGACCCAAGAAACTGCTAAAAATAGTAAGTTGTGAAAAAAATTGAAAGAGAAAATGGTGGGGCCACAAGTGGAATAGGTGGGTGGCCACCAATATCCACCTGGATCATTCCTCCCTCCTTAGGAAGTAATGGTCCCCATTGTGCTGAGTTCCTCCATGAGATGAGGAAACTTCTGTTGAACTTGGTCCTTGGTGAACCACTTGCCTTGGTGCAGGAGTTGGCCAGCTTTGACAACCCGATATAGTTGGATCTTTTGTCGACGAGTGTTCTTGATTTTCATGTCCATGATATAGTCTGTGGTGGCCTATTCCATGTAGTCTGGGTTTAACTCTTTTGGTGTGAGTTCTTATGCAATGTCAGAGGTGTCCAATAGAGGTGGGAAGTAGGGACGAAGGTGGTCGACATTGAATACTGGGTGCAGACCAAGGAATGGTGGAACACTGAGCTCTAAGGCATTATTCCCTATAGCCTTGGTGATGGTGTACAATGCATATCAGAGCGGGCGAATCTTGCGGTGGGGTCCAGTGAGGTGTTCCTTCTGCAAATGTAGCCACACTTTTTCACCCACTTGGAAGTTGTGTGGCACCTGATGTTGATCATGTCGTTGCTTGTACTTAGCAATGGCTCTCTCCAATATGTCATGAACTTGTTGGCGGATGTGCTGAATGCGCTCGATGAAGTTGTTTGATTTTTTAGCTTCAGACTGGACATGAGTCGAATCGGCCTGAGTAGCCGCAAATGGAATGGCTACGTCAATGGGACATAGTGGCTGGAATCCCAAGCCCACCTGAAAGGGGCTGTGGTCGGTTGAGCTGTGGAGAGCCCAGTTATAAATATGTTGTACATAGGGAAGGTTCTCATCCCATGTGTGTGGATGCTTTGAATTATACATATGTAGAATGTGTGCAATCATCCTGTTGACGACCTCTGTCTGACCATCAGTTTGGGGATGGAAAGCTGTGGACTTGGTGAGCTTGGTGTCCAACATTGACCAGAGGCTGGACCAAAATGTGGACAAAAATGTCTTTGAGGAACCTGCTGTCACGATCTGATATGATAGATTGTAGGATCCCAAAGTGCACCCACACTCATTCAAAGAATATTTTAGCAGTGGCTTCTGCTGTGATATTCTTCTTGCAGGCCTCCATAATGACCATTTTTAAGAATCTGTCAACGACCACGACAACACAGTAGTTTCCATACTTAGTAGAAGGAAGGCCTGATATTTAATCCATAGAGATGAATTCCCAAGGTCGACTAGGGGTAGGTAGCAGAGTATAGAGCCCTTTCTTCTTGATTCTTGGTTTGGCAATGGCATAAGCAGTGCAGGATCTGATGTACTTCCCGAAATCCTGTCGAAGGTTCGGCCAATAGAAATACATTTGTAGTACTACCATTGTTTTCTTGACCCAAAAATGGCCAGTGACTCGACTGTAGTGCGCTTCCCATATCATCTTGGCACGCTCGCTTGAAGGAACACAAAGGTGTCCCAGGTGACATAATAGTGCATCTTGGAGGTGAAAATTTGGAACTTGCATACCCCCCAAGAGTGCCTTGTATGTGTAGTTGAATTCCGGATCGCTCTCATGGAGAAGCGGCCAATCAGAAGTCTCATGCCCACAAGAGTTGAGAACGGTGGTTATGGCTACGATTGGTGGTCGGATGAGGCAATCTGCAACATTATTGGTGCTACCCTTCTTGTACTTGATGTTCAAATGAAATTGTTGCAGATATGTGGACCACTTCTGATGGTGATCGTTCTGCAACTTCCCTTGTGTTTGTATGAACTGCAGGGGTCGGTGGTCTGTGTGGATGATTGTCTCCTTCCCCAAAATGTAATGCTTCCATTGTCGACAAGCCTGCACAATGGGATACATTTCTTTGTCATAAGTGGGATACTTTCGAACTGTGTTGGACAATGTCTCACTGTGGTATGCCACTGGATGCCCCTATTGAGTAAGAACGACCCCAATAGCATAGTCAAAGGCATTTGTCTCGATCTCAAATGGCTGTTGCAAGTCTGGTCATGTGAGCACTGGGGTAGAACAAAGGCGATGTTTCAATTCTACGAACGCCTTCTGTTGAGATTCCGACCAACAGAATTTTTCTTTCGCTCCTCCCTTGGTGACTTGACTCAAGCGCCAAGTGATATGAGAGAATCCCAACATGAACCTGCGGTATAAATTAGCAAGACCCAGAAAGCTGTGAAGCTCTGTTAGGGTGGTTGGGGCTGGCCAATCCCGAATGACTTGGATCTTGGCTGGATCCACATGCATCCCCCTTTCATCAAAAATGTATCCTAGATATTGAACCTGGTTCATGCCAAAAGTGCACTTCTCCAAATTGCAACACAACTTGTGTTGCCACAGTGTTTGGAGGACTTCTTGGATGTGGTGGAGGTGCTCTTCCCAAGTCTGGCTGAAGATAAGAATGTCATCCAAGTATACCACTACAAATGAGTTGGTGAATGGATGCAAGATGTCATCCATCAGCCTCATGAAGGTTGCAGGAGCATTTTTCAATCCAAAATGCATGACAAGCCATTCGAAAAGTCCCTCCTTGGCTTTGAAGGTAGTCTTCCACACATCAGAGGGTTCGATTGGTACCTGGTGATACCCAGAATTCAAGTCGATGTTGCTAAAATATTTTTCCCCTTTGAGTTGGTCCAGAAGGTCATCAATCAGTGGGATCGGGTACCTATTTCGGAAAGTGATCTTGTTTAGCACCCGATAATCAATATAGAGTCTCCAAGTCCCATCCTTCTTCTGTACCAACACAATCGGGCTCCCATAGGGCGATGAACTTGGCTGGATGTGACCTTTCTGTAGCAACTCCTAATTCTGCCTCTTGATTTCATCATTCTCCAGAATAGAGCGCCAATAGATCAGTCCATTGGGTAGCGGCACACCTGGGGTTAGGTCAATGGGGTGCTTGACCTGATAGTGTAGAGGCACCCCTGTGGGTGAGGTGAATATGTCCCCGTAATCCTCCACAACCTTGTCCATTTGTTGTTGTCTTGCAGAGGAGCCATGTCTAGAGGTTGTGGCCACAGTATTCTTCTTTCCCTGGGGGAGGATCATCAGGAAAAAAAAATTCCTGGTTTGGGAAATGAGCTTAATGCATTGTTTTGTAATCACCAAAGAGATAGTGGGAGGCGGTGGTACCTCTAGTATCTTGTACAATTTATTTCCCAAAGTAACAATAACAACGCGAGGCCGGGACTCATACACAACATGTCACTTCCACAAGTATGGTTGGCCTAATAATACATCAGAAACATCAATAGGAGCAATGTCACACAATACCTCATCCATGAAGGGCTTGATGCTATAGGGAAGGTGGCACTGCTGGCTGACGCGGAGATCCCGTCCTTGGTGAAGCCACCCGATGGTGTATGGTTGTGGGTGCACTGTGGTTGGCAAGCCCAACTGCTTCACGACATGTACTGAAATGAGGTTCTTTTGGCTCCCATTGTCGACAATGAACCGTAGCAGGGAACCCTTTACCCACATTTATAGTGGAAGAGATGCTCTACCTCCTTTGGATCTTCTGGTTCCTCCCTCTGGATCTTCGTAGTAGAAATAGTGGCATTGGGCTTCGCATCAATAATATGCTTCCCGTTGTCATTCACCTTGTCAGGTTCTGATTCAGAGTCGGAGCATGCATCTAATTTAGAAGCCCTCATCTCAGCCACCAATGACTGCTTGGCCTGACACTCACTTGTGTTGTGAGTGGAGCTCTTATGAAACTCACACCACTTTCCCGTGTCCTTCCTTGGCTTCGCGGTGTTGTTCTTTACTTGTGTCTTTGGCAGATTGTCTTGGGCCACCATGCCTTGGCTTTGTCCTTTGTTCTGCGGTTTGGGGGCACCTTTCCCTTCCTTTTGATTCGCAGATCCAAGTCTCGCTTCTTATGTTTGAATTTCAACTCAATCTTAGCAGTATAACGGTATGCCGTACTAAGCGAGGAGATGTCGAGGAACTACATTTTCTCTTGAATGTATTTGTGCAGACAACTGCGATACTTTAGCACCAAATGTTTCTCTGAATATTTGATACCAAACTTTGTGCGCATGTTATGGAATAATTTCGTTAGCTCATGCACATCTTGATCCCTTTGTTTCTACAGCGTGGTCCATTGTATGTACTTGTCCTCATAGCTCCCCACAGGATAGTATTATTCCTTGATGGCATCTCGGAAATAATTCCAAGTGGGTACGATTGAGAACAAAGAGGGTTCTGTCTCGTCCATTTTCTCACAGTAGGTTTCCCACTAGTCCTTGACATGGGGGGTAGCTTAGTGCAAAAATAATCTTCTCCCGGTCAGAAAAATCATGAACCGAGAAATATCCTTCTAATAGATTCAACCACCTATCTACGACATCTACATCTATTTGACCCTCAAATATGGGAATGTCAAAGTTTACTTGTACCTTAAAGGGAGGCACGCCGCCATAGTGGCCGCTGGATGCAGATGCGCTGCTGGTGGGCAGTCCTTGAAGGATCTAGGCAAAGTTATCCATCATTGCGTTCCTTTTTTTTTCAAGGGCCTCCTCGAGCAATATTTTGATAGGATCTCCTGCTCCCTCATCTTTCTTTTCATCCCCCATGGGCATCCACTGGGGTTTGCGAGGCTGATCTTGCAAAGGTTCCACCAGATCAAGCCCTAAATCCTTATACCCCGACCTCGTTGGGGACATGCAAAGAACGATCGAGAAAAAGCAGACCGCTCTGATACCATTGATCTGGATTTATGCAGGAATGCAACAGAATATAGAAATAACCATAAACATAGAAATATAATGGAAATAAGGCTTCATTTCATTAATATCAAATCATAGAAATATGATTACAAACGCGATGGAAATAAAATAGCTAGGGTGCTGGTAGCGAATCTCTGAGAAGAGATGTGGCGACTACAGACCTCTGAACTATATTAAAATGAGGCTCGAGGGCCTATTTATTATGCAGAAACAATGGAGAATTCTAAACGTCCAAAAACCTAACCCTAGGAGATGAAGCGCCAAAACTATGGGCCCCGTTTGGGTAAATTGGTGTTTCAACTTCCCAGGGGCGTAACTTCGGCATACTATCTCCGTTTGGGGCTTCAAAACAGCTCCGGAAGTTGAGGACCCAAAAAAATGCTAAAAATAGTAAGTTGTGAAAAAAACTGAAAGAGACAATGGTGGGGCCCCAATTGGAATAGGAGGGTGGCCACCAATATCCACCTGGATCAGAGACAACATCAAGGAACAATGTTACCCCGTGGGGAGCTATGAGGCCAAATACATCCAATGGACCACGCTGTGGCAGCAAAGGGATCAAGATGTGCATGAACTGACGAATTTTTTCCATACCTGCACACAAACTTGGGTATTAAAGATTCAAAGAGAAATTTGGTGCTCAAGTACCACAGCTATCTGCACAAACACATTCAGGAGGAAATGGAGTTCCTCGACATTACATCGCTTGTCATGGCATACTACTATGCCGCTAAGATCGAGTAGAAATTTAAGCAGAAGAAGCGAGACTTTGGACCTGCGAATCCGAAGCCAGGAAGAGGTGCCCCCGAACCGCAGAACAAGGGGAAAGGCCAAAGCGGGGTGACTCAGAAAAACACCACAAATCCAAAGAAGGACATGGGGAAGTGGTGTAAATTTCATAACAGTCCCACTCATAGTGAAAACGAGTGTCGGGCCAAACAGTCATTGGTGGCAAAACTAAAGGCACCCGAATCAAATACATTTTCTGATCCTGAGTCAGAACATGACAAAGGCAATGAGAAAGGGAAGCAAATCATTGATGAAGATCTCAGTGCCATTGTTTTCACCACCAAGATCCAGAGGGAGGATCCCAAGGATCTAGAGGAGGGGGAGTGCCTCTTCCATTCAAAGATATGGGCGAAGGGTTCTCCACTACAATTCGTTGTCGATAGAGGAAGCCAAAATAACCTCATTTCAGCAAAGGTTGTGAAGAGGCTCGGCCTACTGAACATAGCACACCCGTAGCCGTATACCATCAGGTGGCTTCAACCGGGGAGAGATATCTGCATCCGCCAACGGTGCCACCTTCCATACAACATCAAGCCATTCATTTTATGTTCCTCCTCTTGATGTAGCTGATGTATTATTGGGCCAACCATACTTGTGGAGGCGACATGCTGTGTATGAGTCTAGGCCTTGTGCTATTATTATTAATTTGGGAAATAAGTCATACAGGATACCAGAGGTAGTACCACCTCTTTGACTACTGCAAAACAACACAGTGAGATTGTTTCCCAAACAAGGGAATTTAGTTTCCTTACAACTTGCTCACAGGGAAAGAACAAAATTGTAGCCACAACCTTGAAAAAGGGCTCCCTTGCACGACTGCAGCAGATGGACAAAGTCATGGAGGAATACGAGGACATTTTCTCCTCACTCACAGAGGTTCCTATACACTGTCAGGACAATCACTCCATTGATCTGACCCCCGACACACTACCGCCTGATGTTTCCATACCTCCTGCAACTACAAAAAAAATCCACACATGAACTCTCTGAGGCTGATAAAGAAACCAAAATTACTAAACGCATCCAGTATGTCTGCCTGCAGGTCCATGACATCTTTGACAAATCTAATACCCAGTTCAACAGAATTTGGCTCATCTCATGGAGGATATCAACGCAATGGGGACCATTGATTCCTAAGGAGGGAGGAATGATCCAGGTGGATATCGGTGGCCGCCCACCTATTCCATTTGGACCCGCACCATCAATTCTTGCAGCTTTTCACATTCAGCACAACTTACTATTTTTAGTAGGTTTTCGGGTCCTCCACTCCCAGAGCCGTTTTGGGGCCTTAATGATCCAGGTGGATATTGGTTTCCACCCACCTATTCCATTTGAAATCCCACCATATCTTTTTTTCAGTTTTTAAGTTGCAGCATAACTTACTATTTTTAGCAGTTTTTAGGGTCCTAAACTTCCAAAGCCATTTTGAGGCCCTAAACGACGTTTTTTGGGAAAATTGGGAGCAACATGGGTTCATGGACCGATGTTGCTCACATCGAAATCTGTAGTCCTTGGTTAGATATTTATAATGAGGTATGATATGCGTCAAACGAAGATCGTATGCCAAAGTTACGTCCCCGGGAAGTTGGAACACCAATTTACCCAAATGGGGCCCATAATTTTGGCGCTTCATCTCCTAGTGTTAGGTTTTTGGATGTTTAGAGTTCTCCATTGTTTCTCAATAATAAATAGGCCCTCAAGCCTCATTGTAACATAGTTCATAGGCCTGTAGCCACCACACCTCTTCTCAAAGATAAGCTACCAGTACCCTAGCTAGTTTATTTCCATTCTGTTTGTAAGCAAATTTTAGTTCTTTGATATTAGAAATGAAGTGTTGTTTATGTTGCATCTCTGTTTTTATGTCTATTTTTGTATTTTATTGCGTTCCTGCATAAATCCAGATCATGACGAAACCAAAATCCAGTTAGCTTCATTGATAATGGAAGGTGCAACACTTGTTTGGTGGGAAGCCAAGATAAAGGAGGAGATCAAAAAATATGGTAAGATTATCTTATCATGGTCTGATTTCATTACTGCAATAAAACAACTGTTTTATCCATTAGCTCACATGCAGAAACCCATAATGGACTGGAAAAATTTTAAGCAATTGAAAGGACAAAATTTTCAAGTGTATACCCAAGAATTTAGAAGAAGAGCTCTTTTACTAGGAGTAGATTTGCATAGCCAAGACACTTTACTCAAGTATATAGAAGGTTTGCATACTTACCTAAGACATACCATTCTCATGTTTAACCTTACAATATTAGATGAGGTTTGTGTTCAAGCCACACATTTAGAGTCAAGGGGAAACCAAAACTTAGATGGGAATGAGGAAAGTGAGTTTAAAGGCAAATGGAAGAAAAAGAGAAATGAAAATACTAGAAAAGAGAAGGGAAAATTCTTCTACAAACACTATTCTAAAACAAGCCATGATGAGGACCATTGTTGGAAACTTCATCCAGAGTTGAAACCAAAAAGTTTTAAAGCCAAAGATAAAGCCAAAGAGAAAGGAAAGATAGTTGCAATAGCTGAACAAGACCTAGGGTCAGAAATAGGAGATGAAATAGAAATCATGGCTATGGAACTAAAGAACTTGAAGGGGAAAGAGATTGTAAATAAGCCCAGTTCTAGTATTTCTAACTATCACATAGAAGCTCCAAGTGATGAGAAGAGAATTGAACTATTTCATGTGAGGGTCATTTCCAAAGATACCAAGGTTGACACACTATTTGACAGTGGGTCACAAGTGAAACTTATTTCTGAAGACTTGGTCAAGAAACTAAATCTTGAGACCATTACACATCTGTAGCCATATCCTCTTGGTTGGATTTGTAAGGATGCAAATTCATAGGTTTCAAAGAAGTGCATGTTGCGCTTTGCAATCACAGCACATTTTATTGACACGGTTGAATTAGATGTTGTTCCGCTTGATATTACAGGTATCGTGTTGGGTAGTCCTTACTTGTATACCTGAAAGATATCTTCCATCGCCATGAGAATAGGTACCATTTATTCAAGGATGGAAAGGAGTTTATTGTGAGAGCTCATCGCAAAAAACTAGAGTCTTCTTTAGTGAATGCAAGGCAGATGAAGAGGCTCATCAATGCAAGTCAAAACTTGACATTGATGATGATTAAACAAAGGGAAGTTGTATATAAACCTTTTCATGTAAATGATGATGTAAATAATGAGTTGTTTTAGTTGAAAAGCAGGTTGTCTTTGGAAGAAGATGACAAGCATTTGCAACAATCTTCATTGGTGTCAAAAGGTGTTGACCACAAAGTGTCAGTGCAAGAAGTTGCAAAGGTCCAAGAGAGAGAAAAGAAACATAGGAAAGAAGGCACAAGGTTCAACAATGATCATTTCTAGTTTTAGAAAGGCATGGTACAATGGCGAGGAAACTTGGTCAGGAATCGACACAAGTACAAAGCTAATCTAGCAAAAAATCGCCATAAGAATAGGATGCAAGGTGAAAGTAATTTTCAGTTTCCTTTGATTATAGACCAATGTAGAAAAAATATGTTTACTGCAAAGTTAATTTGTTGTTCTGGAAGTTTCGAAAATGTGAAACATGACGAGGTCAAAGTCAGCAACGGTTGGTCAATCAAATCAAGGAAAAAATTGTCGTTTCATGAAAAGCTCCAATTATTGAAATCAGAGAAATTTCAATGGATTAAGATTGGAAGAGTGGGGACATAGTCTCCTCATCTTCATGTTCAATAGTCTAGAGAGATTTTGGGGTCCAAAAGCTTCTCAGTGGGGAGGTGTGATCAGGAGATCATGTCCATAGTTCAAAAATGCTCAAAAATTAAAGTGCTCAAAAAGGTTTTCAACCTGAGAGACTGGAAAGGTCTCGTCGCTACAATTCTGGCACTGTGAACGGTTCACAAAACAGAGGTCGTATGTAGAAGTTATGAAGGTTTGAAAAGCCCAATAAAATCCAAAAAAATGACTTTGACCAAGTTTAACTTTACAAATTTGAAAAATTTAAAAGAGAATATTCCAAGGAATATTCCCCAAAATATTCTGTCAAGGCTAATCACAGTTTGACATATGGAAACACTGGCTTCGTTGATGGTTTGACTTGTTGATGTTCGAGCCTATCAATTGATGCATGTTACACAACATTTTGTCACTGTCCCTGCAATCCCCATCTCGCCCATTATAGGGTCATTTCCATGACTAATAAGAAGTGTCATGCCTTGCAAAGACCATCATTGTATCCATTTACATGAGAGTAATATTCCTTCTGTTGACAATCCCTAAGTAGAGCTTCAGAAACCCCTATTTTTGCCTTGGCGCTAGTAGCCAGTTCTACTCTCGCGC
>CM076584.1:324212170-324423343 GCA_034641835.2 Pinus albicaulis | reverse complement strand
CCAATGAGGAATATTAACACTGGGACCCACACTAGTTGGCGGTCTGTCCTAGTTAGCCTCCTGCGCTAAGCTGTTTACGGATTTTTTTTTGAAAATAGAGGTGGATATTCCACTCTAACAACTCCAAGGATGAGTCATTGGGAGTGGTTGGACTGAATAACCACAGACTCCCTCCTTTAGTTTATGGTTTCCACCTCTTGTGGGAACCTCCTAAAGGATAGGCCTCCCTTCCACCTTTGTAGGGATCCTAACCTCCTCTTTTTCCTCTATAATAAAGAAGCTATCTCTCTTTTCATAAGCTAGTTGAACATGGAGAATTAAGTATACTATAGCTGAATTATTGAAGTGATAGAAAAAGAAGGAACTTCATTGAGAGAGCTTAAGTCAATGCCCTCATCCCGTCTGAATTCCCTGATGAGCATCTGAGATGTGCTTCGGCTGATCCCCACTGGAGGAGACTGAAACATCAAAGCTTTGGTTGTAACTCTTCTTTCTATCAATACATATGTGTGACTATTGTTTGGCTCCCATGTTGTTTTATGTTAAATATTTAATGCAATATGCTTAGCCCTCTTTGACTGGCTAGTAGTTATGAATGAAGTTATTATGTCGTATGTTGTTCTTGTTTGCTGATCTATGTGCAGGTATCCAAGCATGACTACAGAAGGATTGTGACTTGTTAAGGCAAGAACGAGAGGCCAACACCACTACATCCATGATGACAGCATTGGATTCTAGGTAGGTCGATCTATCGTGTCCTCTTTTCATTCAGTAATTAGGAATCAACACTCTAGCATGTATCTTTGTTTCTAGACCCACTCTAGGGCTAGAGGGATTGTCTCTGTCCGCAGAGAGGATTTACTTGCTTAAAAAATTGGCGACTCCACTGGGGAATAGTGTGAGTTTGTCGTTTCATATTGTTGGGTCAATTTCAGTCATTGATTTTCTTATTTGTCTTTTTCTGGTTTTCTTTCTTATTTTATATTCTCTGTTCAACTCAAGAGTGTCAAGATTGACCTCTGCTCATTGGAATTTGGTTTTTCCTTTTTTCCCATATTTATCCAGCTTGGCATGCTTTTTGCTTGAACAGTCACGCCAATTGGTGCAGGTTTCTTTTGTTGTGGTCGTGCTAACTCCTATTTGGTGCGGATTACCGCCTTACAGTCGCGCCGAATCCTGTAGGATTTCGTTTGACCTCCTTGATGTGTCTTTTGGTCAGTGGTACTTGAATCTGGGTTGTTTTTTGTGTGTAATTGAGCCTTTGGGACTGTTTTGACTGCTGTAGGCTTGTTTTTCTCAGTCGTTTGTCTGTCTTCTTATTAGTGTAGTTTAAGGACTTAGGGTTTCTAAGTGTATTGGTGCACTGAGCCTTCTGTTTGGAAATCAAGTCTTTTTTATTATTGTCAGTCTGATTCCTGGGTTTATTGCGCTAAGTTTTCTTGATCCTTTTGAGTGTTTTCTTTGGTTGAATGATCATTTCCTTCTTCATTTGATTCTTCTCCTTGTTCCTCCGAGCATAGATTACATTGCTTGTTTGGGTCACTTTGAAAACTTTCTTTTGATTTGGAAGATTGCAACATTAGTTTGAGTGCTTTCTTGTGTTTGTTTTGCATTGATTGAGTCATTCAATTTTGATTCCTACATTCGAAATACTCAGGATAATTTCCATTTTGTTTTTCATGTAATTAGTGCATTGTGTGCTTTATCTCATTGGAAAAAAAAAAATCTTTGCATTCTTTCCTTTGTATCGAAAGTGAAACATTCTTTTGCATAACTAGCATTTGATAGTCTAGGAAAGAGTTTTTCATTTTTGTTTGATTGTGTTAGATGCATGAGTGGATTTCTTCCCATATTTTCATTGTTTGCAATTGTTTGAAAGATCTCTATCCTTCTCGTAATTAGCATTCATTGAATGAAATATGGTGTTTGTTTGCATATAGCTTGCATTTAGGAAATTGGAGATCCAAATTCGGTAGGGCCTTAAAACTGCAACATAATCCAAGATCAACCTTTAAAGTCATTTAATTAACATAAGGAAGCATTGGAACCTAACACAACATCTTTAGTGGTCTAGGCTAGAAATGTGTTTCGGCGTCTTAAAACCTAGTAGCTGTCGTTCACCATCTGACTTTAGACAGTGCTATTACGGACTTGTGCTCCTCGTACCGTCAAGTATATAAAGGGAGACCCCTCTAGGTTGCAATCCTTTTATTCATAGGAAGTTGAGTCTGCCGCCTTGTAACTGTGATACACCGAACACATCATTTGGGGAGACTACCTGCACGTCGTTAAGTCCTTGGTCATTTTTCTTTCATTTGATCACCAAGGTGTATATGGTAGTTCACGGAAACTTGGTACACCCTCTTGCTTAGATTACCTGAGTAGTCATTTCTATCTTTTCGTGACCCTTTAAAAAGTGAAAATATCATCAAGCACTTGTCCTTTCACACTCGTTTCAACCTGAAAGTGATAGAGTCACCTTTTGCATGTTTCTCGACTCTTAAAATACGAAACGATAGAGTTTTGTTTCAGTGTCTTAAAATATTAACTGGCCATGAAATATTCCTTGTTAAATTTATCTTCCTTAGTATTTTGTTTTATGATTATTTCCAATGGCAACATTTCTAGAGTTTACCAACCATGGAATCCCCTCCAAATGGAATCCTAGTCCTTTTCCCGCTTTTGGGAATGTTGGTGCTACTTATATGGCAACATTGTCGCTTCCGAAGTTAACTGTTGGTTTGCTTCTGTGGTTATTCTCCACCTCCATGGTCTTGAGTATTTTGCCCTCTGTACAACCATATCCTCCACCTGAAAAACATTGTTTTGATTCTAAGGTGGACCTTTCACCTCATTCAGCTATTTCTTCATCCTCGTCTTCTACTTCGCCTGGTGATAGTTTGGATTCTAGTAACAAAGTGGCTAAGAAGAAGAAGAAGAAGAAGACGAAAAATAAGAAGTCAGGTAAGAGAGAGGCCAACTCTGCAGCTATTGTGCCTAAGAAACCTTCCATTGATAAACCATCCCACCTTTTACGGAAAGTAAAATTCCCTTGCATGTTGTGCAAGGGTGACCATCTTCTTTGATATTGCCCTGGCATTCCCAAGGTGCTTGAAGTATGGTTCGACGGTCGTCCGTCGTTGTCTTTGGCTTCTGGAAGTCATGTTGATGACACATCTTCGACTTGATATGATAAGACTCATAAGAAATAGGGTAATATCATGAATCCCTGTAAGTTGTGTGAAGGGCATCATCCCATTCACCTTTGTCTGTATATGGATGAAGCCAAGAGAGTGTTGGAAAACCCTACTGTTTCTGCACCCTACCTTCCGGTTGGCTACCATAAGCTTTCTTCGAGTCCTCTGCTAGTTGATTCAATGATCAGTCAAGATTCATCCTTGGTAAATCCCATTCCTTCGAAAATTCAAATTCATGAATCCATTCCCGACCAACCATTGGTCATGGAATTAGTCGATCTGATCCCGACTATGGTTCATCAGGTCTTTTTCGTCGAGAGTGGATCTCATCCCCCTCATGTTCTTCTTATTTATTTAGATTCCTTGGACTTGGAAAAAGATCCTCCCATCCTTGTGACTCAAGAAGTTTCTCCTCCTGCTCCCATGATGGAGGTTTAGGAGGATGCTCATCTTGCTCCTATAACACCAGGGGATGACCATCTCATTTCTATGGTATCCCCTCTAAGTAGTTTGGTCGCTTCCTTCGATTGGAGTCAATTTTCGAGATATCGCCTTCCTTCTTATGTGCCTTTTGAGATCACGGTACAGGCCTTTGATGTGGCCATACCTAGCATGATTATAGATGAAGGTGTGTCTATTAGTATTTTTTCTTCAACTACTTGGCAAGATTTTGGTTCTCCACTGCTTATGCCTGTTACGCAGAATATGTTGGCCTTTAACAGAGTAACCAATCAACCTTTAGGGATCCTTCTAAAGTTTCCTATTACTTTGGGAGGGAAAACCGACTATATAGATGTGATGGTTGTCCCTAGCCCCTTGGATTTAAATTTACCCTTGGGGCGTGACTTTGCTTATTGCATGGGTGCACTTGTCTCCTCCCTCTTTCGTGTGATTTTTTTTTTCACACAAAGGTCGGATCATGACCATTGATCAACTTTCATTCTTTGGTCCTGATGTGGTAGCTGGCTCACCATCACCCCTTCCAGATCTTTATCCGTTGGTTGTATCCTCCCCGCCACAGGTTAATTATGTGGCTACCTGTCCCATGCCTACATTCAGTGATAGTGCTATTGTGCATCGTGTGCTGGGGCATTGGGTCCTGATTTCCGAGATGTTGTTCTGCCATCTGATGAGAACCTCTTGGAAGACATGACTCCTTATTCGACATGATGAGTTGTCTTTGAAGGATAGTTCGTCTTATATGTCAACCTCATTAAAAAATGAATTAGATCTTCGGAGCATAGTTTGTTTCCTTATGTAGACCTCCCTAAAAAATGAAACAAGATGTCAAGGATAGTTCGTCTTCTATGTCAACCTCGTTAAAAAATTAATTAAGTCATGAGGATAGTTCTTTTAATGTGTTAACCTCATTAAAACAATGAAACATGTTCTCGTTCAATTCGAGCCTTTGATTAGATTTCGTCAAATCCGAGTCGAATATTTCTATGATCTCGTAATTTGAACCTTCACTCCATCCGCTTTTCATTCATTACAGCTGGACTGAATCTTGGGGGGCATATACCTCGAATTGAGTCACCATGATGGGGGCATGCCCGTGCCCATCTTTCAAGCATAGTTTATCTTTGTTTCAAGCTTGTGTAAAAATGAAACCAATTTCAAGCATAGTTTAATTTTTTTTTTGAGCTTGCATAAAAATGAAATATTTTGGCTTTATGTGCTTTGTAAACGTTTTCCTGACTTTTGGGTTGTTACTTATCATGTAGATTATTTAACTGATACATTAGCTAACATTGTATTAGGCATTTGCGTAATCTGTAAAATCATCATCACATGAGAGACTCAGATCCATGTAGGAAATTATATATATATATATATATATATAGATATCGATTTTTTGCATTAGTGTGCATCATAAATTCAAAAAATATGTGTGTTTCTGTTACATCATGGGAAATCATGTCTCTCAAAATATGCAGATATAAAACATAGGTGTCTAATATGCGTGATGCTCATGGTAGCATGTCACTGCGCGTACAAGCTGTCTCAACAAGCGGTGAATTCGCCTTGGCACCCCTACAGTATGTGTCTCGTAGGCACGAGGAACATCGTTGAATCATGCATAGTCCGGGACTCCGCGTGTGAGTCCTTCCAAGTTGCGCACAATCTCTTCTTCCTCACCTCCCTTGCCATGAGGGTCAAAATCGCGAGGGATTCACCTCGCTATCGGAGACATGCCTGTGGGTCTCTCTGGGCCAACATCTGAAAATATTTGGGTTTTACGTCAGACATACATAATTAAAAAAATCATAACACTCATGAAAATTAAAAATGAGTCTTACCCAAATCTTCATCCCAATCCTCTCCCTCTAGGAGTGGGAGGTTCGGATCACCAATAAAATATGTACCAGAGTAGGGCTAGTCCTCCGCGATAATCAACTGTTGATGGAGCCAATCAAATAACTCCAGTCTCCAAGACATCTATTGACTGCCCCCTTCCCTTGGCATCAGAGTTGCCCATTGGGCCATCCATGGTTCCCTCACTGGTGGTGTTGGGACTATGACCTCCTGACGCTGAAATATTGGTAGTCATTCCAGGAAGAATGATACCAGGATAGACCCATAACTAAATTGCTTCAGTTTGGTATTCTTGCACTTTTTCAGCTGGTGTTTCATATTTTTTGTCACGGCCTCTACCCAGTTATAGATGGTCGGTGTCAAGCATTCTAAAACAAGAAGTAGATGTGTCGTTGTTGCTTCGTGCGGTGCTTGTGATTCCGCAGCTCGTGTGATGGTATGCAGCACTACTTTTAGTGCTAAGTCTGGGATAGTTTGGATATCTACTTTCCCACTTCCTGATCCCTTCCGTGCCCCTGGACATACCCTGTCAATCACCGTGGACATGTTCTCCATGAAAGGCCAGCTGCTGGTTAGGATTGGTGCTACTCCCCTCCGTGATAGTCCTATTATGAATTAGACATCAGAAACATCAATCTCAAGTTCTTGATCTCGAAGGATGAAATTTTCCTGATTCTCATCCAATATGCTGAAAAAATATTGTAACAACTTCGGTTGAGCTCGGAGACACAGTGTTAAGAAGAAATTTTTCAGTCCACAGTCTCTGAGAGCTTCCATGCTTCTCTCATTTTCCATGGCGAGTTCATATTCTTCGCTATGGTCCCGTTCTTTCCATTCGATCACCATTCTGCCGCTTTATACTTGCAAACATTTTCATATGGAAAATATTAGCTGATTTAGAAGCTTGAATTTGTTAAAAATTGGGCCCTTAACTTTCATTTTTAAAGCAAACATGGTCTGCACGGTTGGCGCAACTGTTTCTAAAATAGTGGCGCCAATGGGCATGCCCCAATTCAGAAAAATGGGCGATTGGCACGAGTCCGTGCCCAAAACTCGTGCCAACCATCGTGCCCTAAAATTTACATTTTCCTCCTCATAAATAAAAAGTGAGGATTGCAGGCAATAAAAGAAGATTTAAATTAAAGGGAAGGATCTCGACTCTTACTTGGAACTGATGGATTTGAAATTGGTCTGCTGGATCGTCTGCTATCGTCACCGCAATATCACACTGTAAAATGGGTAACTATTACTCCACAAGAGGTAAAAAGTGAGAGGTAATTATTTTTACCATTTTTGGCATTTTTAGAACTTTTCACAACCATAATTAGGTTTTAAGACATGTTTTTCAATTATTTTATTATATTATTTCGAGAAATGGGTTTTACATGTATCTCTTGTGCCACGACAGGTTTTCACGCAATAGTGATGAATTAATGAGTTGTATTTTATACTTTTCCAGACTCGGTAAAAACATGAAAAAGTTACTACTGGAGTCATCTTTCAACTATTTTCTGACTCTCTAAAATTGAAAATATTGCCGAGACTCTTGTCATTTTGAACTCGTTAAATGGCTGCGAAGCGATATCTACCTAGTATATGTTTACCCTTTTTTCGGGCTAGGATGGATTATTTACAAAAAAGGAATACCTTAGCCTATCGTGACTAAGAGGTTCTTTCAGATATTTTTTTCTACCTTTTTGGGTCTGAGAGACTATTTACGAAAAGGGCCATGCTAGATTTTTCTTTTCCGCTTTCTTTTCAAACTCTCTAAACATGAAAAGATGTCCAATTCTCCCTTTGTTGAACTCGTTAAACCCTGATGACATCGAATTTCATCTCCATGACGTTATTCGAGTTCGTCCTTGCTAGGGCTCGTAAAATGTACTAGGTTGGATTTATCTAAAGGACAAACTTACGACACAAGCATATGCTATCCCCTTTAGATTGTTTTAAAAAATGATTGGGGTACTCACCTGAAATAGTGGGGGAAAATTGAACTAGATTTTAGTTGTGTCGGCAGTATGTCGCTCTTGAACATTACACTCATTTGCATTTGTGTCGAGTTGGGGAAATCTCATTTCGTCATTTTTTCCTTCATGGGTTTGGGTAATCCATTTTGACCTCTCATCTGCTCTTTGCCACGTCATCATGACCTCAGATCCCTTGATGTCAAATACTACCAAATCCAATGTCGTGTCGCTGATGTGTTCAAGAGAAGTTTGCCTCTACATTTTTCAACCTCCCTCTGATTCTCTGTTGGTCTTGATTCACTATTATCATGTTCCTTTGTCTCATGTTGATGATGTGGGAAACATTATGGCCCTCCTTCGACCAGATCACTTCCTGTCGACTTCAGCTCATTATCTAGGAATATAATCTAGAGACTCCCTTCTGGTACCTTAGAGCCTGCATGCCTCAATGGCAGGTTATTCGCATTCGACGCAAGGTCCACGTCATTGGTCTTCGATCGGGCGATTGTGCGGGTGTTTGACACGAGATCACCGTTCACATTCCGTGGATTGTACTTGTTGTACCTTGAGAGCCATTGTCATTATTGGTGGTTTCTCTCGTGCTTTTTAACAACTTTCATTATTGGCTGGTAATCAAGTGATTTTTTTTCATGTTCGAATTCAGCACATATATTCGCATGCTCAAATTTGTACTTGTTTGGGTCGAGATGGAGCGCAAGACCCTAGGTTTTGTCTGATAACATACAGGCATGGGTTCTTGTGGATTATCATGACTTATTGCATGCCTCTTTTGATTGGATGGCTGTGATCATACCTGGGTCTATTTGTTGATCCTTACTGCTGGATGGCTGCGTCCATACCTCGAATCTCAATTTTTATGCACTCTATTATGGATGGTTGTGCCCATACCATGTGTTCATGTATCAGAGATAGTAGTTATATTTGCAATTGTAGGTTTTCCAACAACGGTGTTTAGTTCGAACAAGTTCTCATAAAGCATTTTTCCCCTCCCTCTCTCTTAGACCTCATGCTTTAGGGGGCATCTGTTACACAACATTTTTTCACTGTCCCTGCAATCCCCATCTCGCACATTGGAGGGTCGTTTCCATGAATAATAAGAAGTGTCATGCCTTGCAAAGACCATCATTGTATCCCTTTACATGAGAGTAATATTTCTTCTATTGACAATTCCCTGAGCAAAGCTTCAAAAACCCTTGTCTTTGCCTTGGCGCGAGTATCCATTTCTGCCCTCGCACCAATGAGGAAGATTAACACTAGGACTTGCACCAGTTGGAGCTCTGTCCCATTTAGCCTCCCGCGCCAAGCTGTTTATGGAATTTAAAAAAAAAATAGAGGCAGAGATTCCACTTTAACAGCTCTGAGGATGAGTCATTGGGAGTGGTTGGACTAAATAACCACTGACTCCCTCCTTTAGTTTATGGTTTCCACCTCTTGTGGGAACCTCCTAAAGGATAGGCCTCCCTTTCACCTTTTTAGGGATCCTAACCTCCTCCTTTTCCTCTATAAAAAGAAGCTATCTCTCTTTGCATAAGCTAGCTGAACATGGAGAATTGAGTATAATGTAGTTGAAATATTGAAGAGATAGAACAAGAAGGAACTTCATTGAGAGAGCTTAAATCCATGCCCTCATCCCATCCAAATTCCCTGATGAGCATCTGAGATGTGCTTCGGCTAAACCCCGCTGGAGGAGACTGCGACGTCAAAGCTTTGGTTGTAACTCTTCCTTCTATCAATACATATGCATGCCTATTGTTTGGTTCCCATGTTGTGTTATGTTAAATATTTAATGCAATATGCTTAGCCCTCTTTGACTGGCTAGTAGTTATGAATGAATTTATTATGTTGTATGCTATTCTTGTTTGTTGATCTATGTGCAGGTACCTGAGCATGACTACAGAAGGATTGTGACTTGCCGAGGTAGGAACGAGAGGCCACCACCACTACAACCATGGCAACAACATTGGATTCCAGGTAGGTCAATCTACTGTGTCCTCTTTTCATTCAATAATTAGGAATCAAAACTCTAGCATGTCTCTTTTTTTCTAGACCTACTCTAGGGCTAGAGGGATCGTCTCTGTCCGCAGAGAGTATTTACTTGCTTAACAATTCCACGTGGGAGGCCTGGAGGCTGCCACGTGGCCTCAGGCCGAGGAGGAATAGCAGATCAAATTTTTTTTTTTGAGTTAATAGGAATTGAACTGCGGACCTCCCGCATGAAAATGCAGCGCCCTACCGTCGCACCACCATTTTGTTCTTTTTAATCATTAGACCGCACACGAATTTTAAATGTTTATGAATGTGTGTTTGGGGGACCGGGAAGGGCTAGCCCCCGAGGGCCAGTCCCTCCCTCATGCGACCAAAACCTCTATGTCCAAGCGCTTATAGAAACGACATATTTCTTTTTAATGGTGTTTATTAACCATAATACGTGGATTAGCCACTAATTTTATCATTAGCGCTTAAAATGCTCTTAGCATTTAAAGCATGCTTATCTGCCCGTTAATCCACATTTAAATTAATCTAATTTGGGTTTAATTTTGGTATAAATTATGGTGGGCATGCCATGTTTTGCGAGAATGGCCAACTTAACTAGAGTTAACTCCAGTTCTCCACATTTACTAGATTTTTTTAAGGGATATTGGATAGTTTACTGTTTTGTCCATAACACCTTCGATATTCGACCAATTTTGATGCATGAATAGTAAATTTTGGGTATTCTAAAAATTTTGAACACATTGGCAGAGGTTTTAGAGCCATCAGATGTCATTATGTGCATGTTTTTCTTCAGGAGAGGTCAAGGAGCCATCAGGGCCACTAGGGTGTTTTTAGTGTATTGGATATCTATTCTCTATTTTTTGGAAATGAATAGTCATTCTTGGGCAATTCAAGCATTATGAAGATGTTTTTATAGATAACACATTCATTTGAGGCTTTTATTCACATTTAATTACCATTTTTGAGCAATAAGATATGAGGGACATGCGATTGGGAGCTGGACGAGTAGATGTATCCTAGGAGAGGTGAACTCCTTCATCAAATTTGCTAAGTAATATTACATGTGATGTTTAATTCTCTGTTATTTACTACTGTATAGTGTTTTATAAGAAATTTACATGCTTTAACCTCACACAGAAATCTGTTTAACTAAGTTAAAATCATTTGTTTCACCTGCAAACTTTACAGAACTTTATGCACACATTTTAATTATTGTTTGGATGCTTAGCACAAAAAAAATAATACATTCCATTTTTTTCACTATTTCCCAATATCTGTAGTATATATTTGAATCATTCCACATAATATTCTGTGTTGTCTTCCTCTTTCTGTGAAAACTTAAAAATCTTCTCCTTGATGTCACAGGATTTATAGTAATCCTAGTATTTCTCCAAAAAGACTTCCTTCATCGCATCCCATGAGGAGATAGTCTTCCCCCATAAACCCATGAACCATTGTAGGGCTATCCATTTTAAAGTAGCATGGAATATTTTTAACTTCTGAGCATCAACGATATAATCATACCCTTGACAGACAATGTCAAATTCGAAGAGGAATGTATCGGGATATTCAAAGGAAAGCCCATGAAAATTAGGTAGAGACGTTAAAGGAATGGGATTCATTGGTGCGTCACCTATAATGTTTCCAATTTGGAAATCAATATAAGAACTTGTAGGTGCCATGAATAGCCTCCAATACTCACCCGTGATTTCAACTGGTTCTGCAATTGGTAATAGGGGTGATTCGACTGTAGGAGGTTTCACAACACTCCCTTGGTCTTGTGGAGATGCGAACTGCTCCAGGACTTCTTCTTCACAATTGAAATTGCTCAATTTAATTGCATGAGGTTTCACAACACTCCCTTGGTCTCGTGGTAACACAAACCCCTTCGGGGGTTCTTCTTACCAGTTGCAATTTCTCAATTCTTTTGACCCTTTTCTTGCTATTTATTCCTCATCTTCTGGCTGTAGGGGTATCTCTTCCACTGGTACTTATTTATTCCTCCTTCTACTATTGAAAGAATTTTCTCTGGTACCATAGATGGCACTGGCTACTCAACCAACTTCCCTTCGGACTTCATCTGAACCCTTACCCTGACAGTAGCACGAGAAGATGCTTCTGATTCAGCCTTTGCAATGATCTCCTGGATATACATCTTCCTTCCTAGATCCTTTCCCTTATTTGGGGGTCTTCCTCTGCCCCTATTATTCAGATATTTGTTCATGCAATTGGTGGGAAGAATTCATTAAAATAACAGAAGCGCTCAGGACCCGGAGCAGGATGGAAAATTTCCTCCCCAGGATGAGAGAGTATGTTCAAAAAAGAAAATTAAATAAACTAAAAGAAACTCAGAGTTCAGGACCTGAACTGGGGTGATCAAATACCCTCCTCGGGACGATAAATTGGCCCTTCAGAAAATAATCAAGAATTAGAACTTAGAGCATGGCAACAAATTCCCTCCCCAAGACGAGAGATTGGTTCTAAGAGAAACAATGAAAAAGGAAAATAAAAACATAACACTATGCTCAGGACATAGAGCAGGGTAAGGAATTCCCTCCCCAACGTGAGAGATTATTTCTAAAAAAAAAAATGAAAAAGCAAAGAAAAAAAATACTACGCTCAGGACTTAGAGAAGGGTAATAAATACCCTCCCCAAGATGAGAGATTAGTTCTAAAAAAAATAAGGAAAAAGCAAGAAAACAAAAAACTATGCTCAGGACTTAGAGCAGGGTAATAAATTCGCTCCCTAAGATGAGGGATCGATCCTTAGATCAATTGCAGATCCTGTTCTTGCACCTTGTTACCCTCCTTGGCAACGGCGCCAAAATGTTGGTGTCCAAGTGTGAACAAGTATTCAAACCCTTTTTCCACATTAATTATCAATCCGGGTGTGTTGGTTATTGCAAGACTAACATGCACAGTGTTTGCAAGAGCAATAACATAATCTGCTATTGAACATAGGCTTAATAATTAAAACAAGAAACTACTGTAACAACGCTTAAAGATAAATCACGGAATTATAAAAGCATTCACAACAATTACAGAATCAAACCGGAACAATAGTTACAATAATAAACAAAAATACAAAATCATAAAAAGGGAAATAACGCAGCACCTGATCAGAAGAGTAGGACCAACTCTCTGATCAGGGTTACGGTAAACTCACATCTCACAAATAAAACAACAAAGCGATGTGCATTAAATTTATTAAAAACACTTCTATTACAATATCGGTCCCTTTCTTCTTAACCCTAATTCACAGCCCTGAGTCCCTTTTTATACAAATGTTTAGGAAAAACCATATTTCCCATCTAACAACTAAATATCTAAAATTATGCAATTGTTATAACAACAAACTAGTTGCTGAGAGGAAACCACAAAAAGACTAAAATAGATTTGGGGTAAGTTGTAATCTATTGCGCTGTTGCAGCATATTGAGATAATGCTGAGAATTCAGAGTTGCTTCGTAGCTTGCAATTGTAATCCCTTTACTTGCCGAATCTGTGGAAATAATGGAGTTAATATTTTCATAGGTAAAACCTCCACGACTATTACTTAATTACTCTAATATTCCATATAATACAATGGGAAGGGATTTACCTCATGTGTTTAGAACAATTAATGATACAAAGAGGTAGAACAGTGGGTGAAAATAGGAGAGAAAAGTATATAGATTTGGTACCCAACACCTATCCGTCCTCTTTATAATTAAACATTCATCTCACGTTCAGTATGATTGACAACATATGATGATGGTGAAATAGTGAGTAAAATCTCTGAGTGTCATATTGCTCAAGAGGGTTCTCAAATCTCCATCTACAGTTCTTCGAGAATATACCTAGCATCCCTAGATTCATCTTGTATAACTTGGCCTTCGAGATGAGCTTCATCAACTCCATAATTGGCAGTGGATTTGAGTCCATCAAAACAAAAACCATAATTGGCAGTGGATTTTAGTCCATCAAAACAAACTCCTAAGAAAGAATACACTAGTCCCTTCAGGAGTTAAAAATGAAATCCAAAATGTCCTCCAGAAAGAAAATGTCATTTCTATTCAATTTTCGAGCTTGAAAATGGGGATATCAACATCACATTTACCTTGTATCCTCCAACTCAATTTTTGAGCTTGAAAATGGGATATATCGACATCACATTGACCATGCACCCTCCAACTCTAGATGGCGTTACAAGCTAAGCTCCATATTTCCTTGAGGTTGTGCCAAGACCAATGAACTAAACCATCCATGGCTTTCCAAGTTGCCCATATACTTTGGAAGATGAATGATCTTGAAACTTGAAATAAGAGAAGCTTAGAAATAATATCACATGAGCCAAATGTGGTAGCAAAAGTACGTAGAAACATCAACCAAGCTAAGTCCACTGTCATCTTTAGGCTTGGTGCACACATCCCAAGGATCCATCAAGATGAACCTCTTCCCACTATAATTAGATCATAGCCATAAGTATGATTGAAGAATTTTCTCCAAGCGTTGAAATTCAATTTTGCTACGAGACCAACAAGAAACATAATAGACATGTCAAACTATTACACATAGGTTATTTGTCCATGTGGTATGCATTCATCTTGATTCAAGCCTATTACACTTCAAATTGTAGTGGATGTTAAAATCTCTAATCCACAAGGCACAACCACAATAAGGAGCTACTATGGAAATCACCATTGTCACTTAAGAAACATATCTTCACTGACCAACTTTCCTATGGCTCAATTACCAAATTTATGCTTATGCTTTTGTTTTTAAAGTGAAACACTTTCTTCTCAAAAATATATGATATTGTAATAATAATTTTTATAATCATAATTATATAAATAATCTAAGTAGGTTAGAAAAGTGATTCATCATTTAAGGATATCACATGGAGAATCATTACATCATAATGAGTCATAATTATATTGATTTTTAATCTAACTCTTAGTTCAGGAGATGAGTAGCTCAATTTTTTGGCGGTGAATTTAATGAATTTTATTATATTAAGCTTCTTGAATTTGATTATGAATCTTTTAAATGCGGGAAAGGAACTTGATTACATTTGAATATTTATAATTGAATATACATAACCATTGAATCATCAATTTGCTACTTTTTTTGGTTTAAACCAATTCCATAACAATTGACAAATGTAGTTGACAAATTCATTGCTTTGGTTATAGATGATTTTTGGAAAATCAAATCCTAATGATGAAATTTGGTTAAAAATGATGTTTCTCTAGGGTTATTGATATCATCAATTGAGAGGACTTTGGTATCCTACTCTAGGCTCATAGCCATCTCTACAATTCAGAGACCAAATATGTTGACCTTCATTATTCAAATTCATCCTTGAGTTTAAAAGGTTCATATTTTGGCTTCAACTTTATCATCTTATAATTTATCCAAAAGCATTTGATGCATGTCACTATGATCTGGTCCAAATACTGATAAAAAACAAAATGATACAAATGTTTGCTAGAGTTTGAATTGGGGGAACAATGTAAATGAATTTAAATGAAAACCATGAGAGTTATATCAATTGCAAGAAATCTTGAATTCCAAATAAATTTGGCATATACAAATAGGGTGTGGATAAATTCCAACCATTCAAGTAGGTTAATACTTCAAACATAAGTGTTACCAATGCAAATATATATGCATGTATAACCAAAAGACAAAATCAAAGTCTTTTAGTCAATAATTGCTAAGGATAGAGATATTTGTTATCTCTATAGTGCATTATTTGGCAACTACACTAAATAACAAAAATGGGAGAACTTGATAACTGAGGGTACTCCTATCATGTCAATGATTCAGTTCTTGAGACCCCCCTCTTTAAATAAGATCCAAAATTCAACTTAGATCCTTTGGCAACATTTGTTGACAATTTCAATGTCATCATGGAAGAGTAACAATTTAATGCTACTCTTTGGTACACTATTGCCTTATGGTGTTTCCTTCTAGTGCAATTGCTAGTTTATTTAATAAGCATATTGAAATATTTTATTTATAGACACATATATCAGAATTGAATGTTTTTTATTTAGTAAATATTTTATTTTTATTTTAAAAGATAAATGTGTCAATTCCATATTAAGCGTGGGAGGAATTACACATCTCTCTCATGTTAAGTTGCATAATGAACCTCTAATTAAAAAAAACTAATATGGATATTTATTTTGTTTTTTATTATGTCTAACATTGCTTTTTATTTAACAACACATCTCAACTCAAGTTAGGCACAACAAGAATTACACATCCTTTATTATGGCTTATAAAATGGCCATATATGCTCAACCATTATTTTGTAATAACTACCAAGTGAGACAAAAACTAAATCTCAACAATTATTTTATAATAAATACCAAGTGAGACAGAAAGTGACCATCTAAAAATGACATTGGTGTAGTTAGATGCCACTAAAAAATGTAGTGAGTTCAAGTGATACTGAATAACCATGACGATTGAATAAAATTTAGGAAGTAGGCAGAGGATTAGACTACTCAGTAAAGTTCTTGATAAAAATATTTTTTTTTTCAACAATGTCAGGTGATCTCGAAGGGGTTGTTTCTGTTGGGAATGTGATATAGGTAACTCAAAATGGCACAAACAATATTGAGTAAAATTGCCACAAATTCCTCCTTATTTGGTTCAAATTTTGTCACCATGTTTTTGCAAAAAAGTATTAATTATGTTTTTTAATGTTCTCAATAGCCACATGCTAAACAATATTGACATCACCACCTCTTTTGTTTAAAACTCTTCAAATTCACAACATATACATGTAAAAAAAGGAATAAAAACAAAAAATGAATAAATGTTGGAGAAAAAGGGATTTATTAGTGAAATTGAGATGAACAACAAATTTTTTTGTTACAGGTTATTTTTGTTTCATCTCTTAGAAGGAAAAAAGGTTATCTACAATAAGAAAATCAATCACACTTATCGAATGAAATTTGAGAAAGATTCCAAGGTTATTATATTTGGGAAAGAATAAGCCTCATACACTAATGAAGGAAATGCAAAAAAAAACTTGGGGCATAACTTTCCCTTCTCTTTATTAAATAAATTTTACAATACATCGAGAAAATTCTAGAATTATCTAGCATTGTGATATTTTAGAGATATCTAAAATTAATTGATTCTAAAAATACAAACTATCTAAAAAATAGTTTAGACTCATAAATAAGTGTTTAACTAGAGTTCATATGCAACTAACTACCCCCTCTAATTAACAGGGGAGATTACTATACTTTAATACTCCCCCTTAATCTCAATTGTTACATTTAATGGCAATGCCTAAGTGATGCATCTGAAACTCAAAAAAAATTCCCAATGGCTTGATAAAGATATCTATTAGTTGAGCTCTAGATCCACACAATTGAAGTGATATGTCACCATTGTTGACAAGCTTGCAAATGAAGTTGATTTAAAAAATTCCATGTATATTCCAATAAACAGTTCCTTAAAACAGATCTAGTAAAATTATACTTGAAAATCCAAGATCTACACTTACAAATTTATTTCTCTCTAGGTTTATAGTTTTGTAGATTATTGCTAATAGTGTACGCATGCAAATTAAAATTATGCAGAAAATAAAGAATGAGAAAATAAAAGCTCACAAACACATTGACACACAATATGACCTGGGAAAACCTTTCGGGAGAAAAACCCAACTAGAAAGTGGTGTCACTCCACTCTCTTTCTTTGAATGGAAATATGGCTACGAGTACAAATAAGTGCGGTTTGTGGCCCATGGGATGCTATAGTGCACGAATACTATATGTGTGTTCTATCTCTTATCCCACAAAACTATTTTTTCTCAACTATGAAACAAATGCACTCGAAAGAATGGAACCCCTTTATTCCTAGTGGCCAAGTTATAAAACAACCCGATAGCCTACTAGCGGTTAGGTTTGACTACATCAACTCTTAAACAAAGTTACAATATAGACTCTTCTAGAATCTTCTACATCATAATAATGTAGCTAGCCCATTTTTCATGAATAATGGGGTTGATGTGGCATTCTCTCGAACTATGGTGTTGAAAACATGATGCAGGAGCATATACTCACCATTTTTATCGCAGAAATGATCGGGAGGGTCAGAGCTATTTACTAAGAGAGTTGGTTCCCTAATGCTTGATTTTATTATTTATTTCTATGCATTTTTTTCCTATGTCTATATGAAAAATTTATAAAATGTGGATTAATGTAATAACACCTCTCTTTGAGAAAGATCTCGGGAATGGGAGTTAGTTATATTTTAGATTATATTCATAGGCCTAAGTTGGGGAGTTTAAGTGAGAAATTAATGGATCTAGAGACATTCTAGGATCTAAAACTAAATTAGTTTCAGTTCCCTTTGTACAAGTATTCTTAGGTAAAAATAATGAATCAAGAAGGATGGAGAGAGAGAATAGAGTGTATGGGAAAGCGAGGCTTGCAGAAGCTAAGTCTGGCTAGAGGCCAGTGATGGGCTTGATATGTAAAATCTAAACAGGAGGGTCTTTTTTCAATTTCATGTAAATATATGGTTTTTAAGAATTCATAATGAGACTAAGGTTATGCGTGGATTATGTTGTTAATGGCCTCAAGGCCCTTTGTGTGTGTTTTCATGTGTGTTTTATTACATGGACAATTATTATATTCTAAAAATATTTGAGAAGAATTCTGAGGGAGACTTGAGTTCCTATGTGAAGAAAGACAAGAGAAATTAAGCTTAGGAGAGAATCATAGCCCATGGATTCATGAGGAATTCCACATCGATTTCATAACAAAATCTTAAGGGGGAGAGTGGTGGCGCAACGAACATTATTTTCTAGTCTATATTCTATTAAATGCTGGTGGGAAGTATATGCCCACAGTTAGATTTAAATTGTTTAAATCTAACGGTATACTACCCACCAACATTTAATAGTGTATAGATTGGAAAATATGTATTGTCGGAAAGTGGTCCCATGGCTAGAGGTCGCGTTTATTATTTTACTAGGTGAACAAACAACGCAAAAGTAGCACGTGGAAGGTTTTGCACGCACAAGGGTGAGAATATGTGTGTTGGAGGAAATATATGAAGACCAGGCAGTGCGAGAACACATACATATTTTAGAAAGACGAGGAAGCATATGTGAGAACATATTCTGAACGTGCAGACGAGATCCAAAATACATAAGACAGAATGAAGAGTAAAGAGAGGTGTAGAATAAGGATTGAAGCATAGTGAAGGAGGAGGAAGAATGGTGTTGGAAGAAACAAAATAGCAACATTTTTATGAATCCATGAATACTTGTCCATTTTTATGAAAATCAGGAAAAGTATGAAATTGGTCAACTGATAGAATCCAAGAGAAATTCTCTTCTATTGACAAGTCTTAGGTAGACACATAATTTAATAACTAGTTTGGATGAAAAGGTGGGTCAGGCATCCCCCAGGAGGGAACCTTACCCTTATGTTTAAGAGTTTGGAAAATTTGTGATTAAGGTCAAAGCATTAAAGAAATGGGAAGGACCACCCTAGAAAGAGTATTTCCCCATAAGTGTTACAATAGGGGGATTTTAATAGAAGTTGTGAAATTATACAAAGTTCAGGGCTTGAGGAATTCGAGAAAACAAAAAAGGCACATAGATAATGTAAAATCACCTCACACATAGGAAACTGGGGATTTCCCCATTGGAACTTAATTTGGAAAAAGGCAGGGCTCTGGTGGTGTTGTCCGATTCGGTGGTTGCACTGAAGGGAGCTAGGCTTGGCTTTGGAGATCTTGGTATAAGCCAGAGATGAGGGTTGCATTGGAGTGGTATCAGAGCTCAGAATATTGAGCAGTATTGTGGCAATGTGAGAGTTAAAGAATCTATGTGTCTGAGCATCAATCACGTCATGTTGAAATCTATGTGAACTTGCCAAGTATTGAAGTTGTGTTAAATGGTTATGAGATATTATGGAGTTGGATGTTGCTGTGTATTAAAGAAAATAATTCTGAGCCATGTGAATTGGATTGTATGCTCATAGTTGGACTGTGAAAGGAGGTGAGTGAAACATAAAGAACTGTGTTGCTGAATTGTTGTGCATGTGAATTCCATCCATTGGGAGTTGTCCAAGTTAGACTGCCAGAGTAGGTTGTTGTGTAAGTTGCATGGATAATGAAGCTATTTGAAGGAAAAAAGCATAGTGTGAGGATTCGTTGTTGCATGTAAATGGTTTGATGTTTGGAAACATGAGGTTAGAGAACCCACCACCAAAAATGTGTTATCATTGTAATTGTTGTTTAATCACCATTTAAAATCCGTAAAGGAGATGTTACGCTCCCTCTTCCACTGCTCAATTTCAGGAACTACTCCCTTTATTTCTAGAAACCACTGGAGTAAAATTCTGGAAACCAACTATAGTGATTTCTTTAATTTATGGAAACTAACCGCAGTAATTTCCTTAAATTATGGAAATCAACTGCAGTTCATTAATTTCTTGTTGGGAGCTTCTGAAGTGGTCCATTACTCCCACTGCAGTTCTCTACCATGATTAGTGGAACGTTTGACACATAGCCAACAGAAGCTTGATGGAAGCTGGGCTATAAACTCTTCTGTTTGGTCCCCAAGTTCACTAACTCAAACCCCTTCAGTTTTACACCATCAATTAGAGTTAGCAGAGCTTGGAAGATTTTTTCAGATCTTCTATATCCCTTTTCTTTCTACTTGTGTGGATAAAAAAAAAAAAACTGCTGCTCTTCATTATTAGTATTGAAGGTCTGTTTTCTCATGTACGAAGTGTCGAATGTGGACAAATTCACAGATAGCAGTATGATATGAAAAAGTCCATTTGTTTCTATCAATTGCTCTTTTACCTTGTAAGAATTCGTTCACAGTGCACGTGAGTTGGATTGAGCATAAATCAAAGTTTTATTTCTGGGCTCATAGTCCATTGGTAGAGATGACTTAGTATTAAGGAAGGACAATTATAATCAAGGGTTCGATGTACCAAAGTTCCAAAAAAATTTCCAGAAACTAGAAGTCGAGCCAAATTTCTGCCATAAAGCAGTAATACTGTGGGTAAAATCTGCCAATCTGTTTTTTACTTTAACTCAGGACTGAATTGGAGAATTGTTACTAAGGCCATCAATGGCTGGAGGTATGTTTTTACTGGGAATTATAGTTTTATATTCCGCATATAGTTTTTACTGGGCATTTAAGAATTGTTTTCTAATTTCTTACATATGGTATCAGAGCCATTTTTTATCTATGCCTTGTGATTATAGACATAGTTTATTTTTAAAATTTTCCGAATTAAAACATTTATTTGGAAATATGTCTGCTCAATTTTTATGCATATAATATTTATTTATATTGCAATTTGGAAAATTTATGCATATAATATTTATTTAGTTTTATTATATGCAATTTGAAAAAAATTATGCTTGTATTTAGTGCATGATTTAATTATTTAAGTTTTAATTAAAACACGATTATTATGAATAAGTATACAAGAACCATGGTTAAATGTTATGCATGAATGTTGTAGTTTTATTTATGCAAATTATCAATTGATTTTATGAAAATAATATCTAGTGATCCATATAATTTTAATTAATTAGAGAATAGCCACATCATCTCTAATTAAATAAAATTATATATTATGATTGATTAAGATCACATAAAGAATAGACATTAATTGTAATTAATTATATTAAATATAATAAATTTTATCCCACAAGAATTTTTATTATATTTAAGTAATTAATTAGGATAAAATATTCATAACTTACCCACACGAGTTATGAATTAATAAGTTTTATCATAAAGTTCAAAATATTAATTGAATCTGCTTGAACTAAAAATTTAGTCCACAGACAATTTTTATGTCATTAGATTAAATTTTTAAAGCATGATTTACATTCTTAAAACATGAAATTATATTTATGCCTCAATTTTAACATAAGCATGTGATTTTTTTTTTTTTTTTTAAATTTTATATAGCTGTACAACCTGCAAATTTCTCTGAAATTCATACTGATATCCCTGAACTTAAGGGAGATAACTATAAGGTCTGGAAGGAGAGAGTTCTCCTTCATTTGGGGTGAATGGACATAGAAAATGCTATTAGGAAAGACGAACCACCGGCACTCAATAATACCAGCACTGCAGTGGAGATCACGCTTTATGAACGATGGGAACGATCTAATCGTCTAAGCGTGATGTTCATTAAGACTAAAATTTTAGCTGGTATTCATGGTTCCGTTGAACAACATGAAAAGGTCCGAGACTTGCTGAAGCCATTGATGATCAATTCGTCACTTCAGACAAGGCACTAGCAAGCACCCTAATTATGAAGTTCTCATCCCTACGGCTCACTAGTGTAAAAGGTGTGCGCAAGCACATCATGCAAATGAGGGACACTGCGGCTCAATTGAAGAAAATCGAGGTTGAAATATCAGAGTCTTTCCTGGTGCACTACATCTTGAACACCCTTCCACACCAATACAGACCCTTCAAAATATCATACAACACACATAAGGATAAATGGTCAATTAATGAACTTATGACCATGTGTGTTCAAGAGGAAGAGAGACTGGTGATGGAAATGGGAGAAAGTGTAATGCTGGCAATGCGAGGAAAGGGAAAATCTCAAGCCAATCGGAAAGGGAAAGGTAAAATACCTCCCCAAGCCGATATCAAGAAGGATTCCAAGTGTTTCTTTTGTAAAAAGAAGGGACACATGAAGAAGGAATGCGCCAAATTTCAGAAATGGCTTGCAGACAAAGGTAATCCAATCTCGTTTGTTTGTTATGAATCTAATATGGTTAATGTCAATATTAACACCTGGTGGATTGATTCTGGATCAACAATTCACATTTCGAATTCCTTGCCGGGTTTACAAAACCGAAGGAAGCTAGTGGGAAGTGAGCAAGGCATCTTATCAGGAAACAAGATGGGCTTGCATGTGGAGGCTATAGGAACATGCTATTTAACTTTAAGTAGTGGATTTGTTTTAGAATTAGAAAAGACCTTTTATGTACCAAGGTTCTCTAGAAACTTGATTTTAGTTTCAAGGCTTGTACCTTTTGGATATTCCTTTAACTTTTCAGAAACATCCTTCAGTTTATTTTATAAATCTGATTGTGTTGGGAATGGTATTTTGTCTAATGGTCTTTACTGCATAAATTTACAAAACAATGTCACTTATGATTCAATGCATGTTCACACTGGTATTAAAAGATGTGTTATTGATGAAAATTCCTCTAAATTATGGCACCAGAGACTAGGTCATATCTCCATAGAAATAATTAAAAGATTGGTAAATGAAGGGGTACTTAATACTCTGGATTTTACTGATTTTGAGACTTGTGTGGACTGCATAAAGGGAAAGCAGACCAACAAGTAAAAGAATGGTGCCAATAGGAGTTCGGACATATTAGAGATCATACATACTGATATATGTAGTCCAGACATGGACTCACATGGTCAGAGATACTTCATCTCTTTTATAGATGATTACTCACGATATATGTATCTCTACATGCTTCATAAAAAGAGCGAAGCATTAGATGCCTTTAAGATCTTTAAGGCTGAAGTAGAGAAACAACATGGCAAGCAAATTAAAATCGTGAGATCAGATAGAGGTGGAGAATATTATGGTAGATACACAGAAGATGGACAAGCACCCAGGCCATTCATAAAATTTCTTCAAGAGCATGGGATTGTTACCCAATACACCATGCCTGGTTCACCCGACCAGAATGGTGTAGCAGAAAGAAGAAACCGAACATTATTGGACATGGTGTGAAGTATGCTTAGCAGCTCCAATCTTCCTAAATCCTTGTGGACTGAAGCACTTAAGACGACAGTGTATATATTAAACCGAGTTCCAACCAAGGCTGTTCCTAAAACACCATTTGAATTATGGAAAGGTTGGAAACCGAGTTTGCGACATATGCGCGTTTGGGGATGCCCGTCCGAAGTGAGAATATATAATCCACAAGAGAAGAAACTGGACCCAAGGACCATTAGTGGGTATTTCATTGGATATGCTGAAAGGTCTAAAGGTTACAGATTTTATTGTCCATCTCACATCACTAGGATTGTGGAGTCAAGAAATGCAAAGTTTCTTGAAAATGACTTGATCAGTGGGAGCGATCAAACCAGGAACATAGTTTCTGAGAAGGATCATTCAGAATCTCAACCTTCCACCTCAAGTGAAAGATTGGTTATTGTTCACAACACCCCTCAAGTAAAAACTGGTGTTGAACAACCAATTGTTGAAGTTCCACAAGCTGCTGACAACATTCCAGTAGATCAGATAGTTCAAGAATTGCCAAGAATTTTTGAACAACGAGTTAAACCAAATACTTCTCAAGAATATGGTGGGAAAACATTAAGAAGATCTACTAGACCAAAGAGATCAACAATTCCTGATGATTATATTGTGTATCTGCAAGAATCTGACTACGACATTGGAGCCAAAAATGATCCTGAGTATTTTTCACAAGCCATGAGTTGCAAAGAATTAGAATTATGGTACGATGCCATGAAGGAAGAGATGAATTCTATGAAGAGTAACGAAGTCTAGGATCTTGTTGAGTTGCCTAATGGTGCAAAATCCATTGGATGTAAATGGGTCTTTAAGACAAAGAAAGACTCATTGGGCAACATTGAGAGATACAAGGCAAGACTTGTTGCAAAGGGATTCACTCAGAAAGAAGGAATCGATTACAAGGAGACTTTCTCTCCTGTATCTAAGAAAGATTCCTTGCGCATTATTATGGCATTAGTAGCCCATTTTGACTTGGAGTTGCATCAAATGGATGTGAAAACGGCATTTCTCAATGGAGATCTAGAGGAGGAGGTTTACATGAAACAACCTGAAGGATTCTCCTCTAGTGATGGTGAGCATTTGGTTTGCAAGCTCAAGAAGTCATTATACAGATTAAAACAAGCATCCTGCCAATGGTATTTGAAATTTCATAATGTAATTTCTTCTTTCGGTTTTGTAGAAAACATTATGGATGAATGTATATACCTGAAAGTCAGTGGGAGTAAAATCTGTTTTCTTGTTTTATATGTGGATGACATTTTGCTAGCAACCAATGATAAGGGTTTGCTGCATGAGGTGAAACAATTCCTCTCTAATAATTTTGATATGAAGGATATGGGTGAGGCATCTTATGTCATTGGCATTAAGATTCATAGAGACAAATTTCGAGGCATCTTGGGTCTGTCTCAGGAAACCTATATTAATAAAATTTTAGAGAGATTTTGGATGAAGGATTGTTCACCAAGTGTTGCTCCCATTGTGAAGGGTGATAGGTTCAGTTTGAATCAATGCCCGAAGAATGACTTTGAAAGGGAACAAATGAAGAACATTCCATATGCTTCTGCTGTTGGAAGCCTAATGTATGCTCAGGTCTGCACAAGACCTGACATTGCATTTGTTGTGGGAATGTTGGGACGATATCAGAGTAATCCAGGTTTAGACCACTGGAGAGCTGCAAAGAAAGTAATGAGGTACCTTCAAGGAACCAAAAACTACATGCTTATGTATAGACGGACGGACAACTTGGATGTGATTGGCTACTCAGATTCTGACTTTGTTGGATGTGTTGATTCATGCAAATCAACATCAGGATACATTTTTATGATGGCCGGTGGAGCTGTATCATGGAGGAGTGCCAAGCAGACCTTGATTTCCACTTCTACTATGGAAGCCGAGTTCGTCTCCTGTTTTGAGGCTACTTTAGATGGTGTATGGCTTAAGAATTTCATTTCTGGGCTTAGAATTATGGATTCTATCTCTAAGCCATTGAGAATATATTGCGACAATTCAGCTGCTATTTTTATGGCTAAGAACAACAAAAGTGGGAGTCGAAATAAACACATCGACATTAAGTATTTAGCTATAAGGGAACGTGTTAAAGAAAAGAAAGTGGTCATTGAGCACATTAGCACTGAGTTGATGATCGCTGATCCTTTGACTAAGGGCATGCCATCGTTTAAATTCAAGGATCATGTAATGAATATGGGACTTGGTTCCATTATGTAGATTCTCATTGTATGAACAATGTTATTTTTAATGAAATTCTTAATTATTGTGATGTTTTTCTCATATTTATGTGAACTTTAATTTGATTTGAGAGAATTCATCTGTGTAGGACCAAGAATAAACATGGGGTTTATTCATTAAGAAATTGTTGCCGCGTAAATTTTAATAAGAATAAATACATAGTAATACATGGAAGATAATACTCATCATTAGAGGACTTATTGCCATGATTCATGTATCTATTACTTAATACAGATTATCAATGGGTTTTAAGATGAGACATTAAGAGTGGAAGTATGGACCAAGTGGGAGAATGTTACGCTCCCTCTTCCACTTCTCAATTTCAGGAAATACTCCCTTTATTTTTGGAGACAACTGGAGTAAAATTCTGGAGACCAACTGCAGTGATTTCCTTAATTTATGGAAACTAACTGCAGTAATTTCCTTAAATTATGGAAATCAACTGCAGTTCATTAATTTCTTGTTGGGAGCTTCTGAAGTGGTCCATTACTCCCACTACAGTTCTCTACCATGATCAGTGGAACGCTTGACACATAGCCAACAGAATCTTGATGAAAGCTGGGCTATAAAATCTTCTATTTGGTCCCCAAACTCACTAACTCAAACCCCTTCAGTTTTACACCATCAATTAGAGTTAGCAGAGCTTGGAAGATTTTTTCAAATCTTCTATATCCCTTTTCTTTCTGCTTGAGTGGATAAAAAAACAAGAAAAAAAAAGTTGATGCTCTTCATTATTAGTGTTGAAGGTCTGTTTTCTCATGTACGAAGTGTCGAATGTGGACAAATTCATAGATTGCAGTATGATATGAAAATTTCCATTTGTTTCTATCAATTTCTCTTTTACCTTGTAAGAATTCGTTCACAGTGTGTGTGAGTTGGATTGAGCATAAATCAGAGTTTTATTTATGGGCTCATAGTCCATTGGTAGAGACGGCTTAGTATTAAGGAAGGACAATTATAATCAAGGGTTTGATGTACCAAAGTTCCAAGAGATTTTCTAGAAACTAGAAGTCGAGCCAAATTTCTGCCATAAAGCAGTAATACTATGGGTAAAATCTGCCAATCTATTTTTTACTTTAACTCAGGACTGAATTGGAGAATTTTTACTGAGGACATCAATGGCTGGAGGTATGTTTTTACTGGGCATTATAGTTTTATATTCCACATATATTTTTTACTAGGCATTTAAGAATTGTTTTTTAATTGCTTACTAGAGAATTGTAGTTTGAAAGAGAGTTTTCCAGGAAATTCATTTCCTAGATTACACAGGGGAGAGGAAGAGAAAGAAAGGATATGAGAACATAGAGAAATGGGTTTAATTTCACTCTGTTCAGATAGCACATTCTGAACAGAAGAATATGTACACAATTGCAAAGGTGAATTTCCAAAATCTAGTTTGTTCTGCAGATCATCAAAGGCTAGATGTTGAAGAAACTTCATTGTAGAGAAAAAATGATAGCTCAGAGGATGAAGGATGTATATTTGGTGGTGAATCTTGTGGATGAGTCATATTTAAAAATCATATCTCTTGTTATTTCTAATTTGATAGAGGCCAATGATTCTAATTGGTAATAGGCATCTCTCAGGATTTGTGTTGGAATTTTAAATTTCCATCAAATCATGTTAGAATAGAAGTATATGTGTTATAATGGGATGTTTCATTCACAGCATAAAAGGAGATGTGTGACCGATTTGCATGAAAATTCATTTTGTGTGAAAATCGTTAAACTATTGTAAACTACCAAGTGAAGAGAAGCCTATATCAAGCCAATTAAGAGAAGCCCGTAGAAAGTGTTATAGGCCATTTTGTCACATTTGGTCATTCAACCTATAAACTGGATTAATCAACATCCTTTTACATCTTAAAATCATCATTTCAAAAATCCCTAATATGATTCTCCTTAATCCTATATTTTCTGCTTGAATCAACCGTTTTAAGCACCAACACAGTCTGTATGCCTGTGGACCTACGTTCACGAGCATGTTTCTCAATGCTGGGAAGCGTTAATCACCAATAGGTTGCCCTGTGTTTGAGTGTGTTGATTCTAGAAATTCAAGAAATATGAAATATTTCTGAAGCTTCCTCTTCCATAAGCTTCCCAAAGAGTTGTTACAACTATTTACCTCAGGTAAAACTCTCGAATCCTATCCTATCCTACCTTCGAGTTTCCATCCTTTATCCTTTGATCCAATCCTCCCATCAAGAGTAAATCTCAAGCCAAGATTGGTAAATGGATAAGAACTCCCAACTTACCATCCTCTTGTATATATGTGTGGCCATCCACAAGCTAGGGTTGGATTTTTAAGATATATTCTACCCTCATGTTGGCTCTGAAAAGTCATTATTCCATGCATGGGTGATTAGAGGTGCACTTTGTGACAAATAAGGAGCAAGTCAACTTGGAGGATCTCTTCTATAAGATCAAATCATATATTTGGTTGTAACTCACTCCATTTATATTAATGCAAATAGTTATTTGTTTTCCTATATATGATTTTATGATTTTATGTTTTTTGATGCCATGTGTATCCATTGAATGAAGTGATTAGATGATGCTACATAGATGTCATAGGTCGTTGGTTTGTAATGTTTGATTGTGCAAGTTCTAATCACAACGACCGGAGCTAGGATTGGAGCATTCAAGTGAAGAGAGAAGTGAAGCATACGACGAATCACAGGTGGGCTTCATCCCATAATCTATTTAATTCAATGGAAACATTAGCTTCTTTGTCTTTTTGTTGTTCTAGTCTAGGCCACCCAGTCTAGGAAAGATACTTCTGTTCGAAGTCATAGATTCCATATAACAAATTGACGACCATACTATGGATCGATGTATGCCCTTGGTGGTTTATTTGTCCTTACTGTTTATTTACTTCTTATTTGGACCTTTATTGATCTAGATTTATGCAAGAACACAATGAAATACATAAATACATATAAAAGCGGAGATGCAACAAAAATAACACTTCATTTCATTAATAACAAATAATTGAAATATGCTTACAGACTGAATGGAAATATACTAGCTAAGGCACTGGTAGCTTATATCCGAGGAGAGATGTGGCGGCTACAAGCCTCTGAAGTGTGTTACAATGAGGCTCGAGGGCCTATTTATTATTGAGAAACAATGGAAAACCATAAACATATAAAAACCGAACCTTAGGAGATGAAGCACTGAAACTATGGGCCTCGTTTGGGTAAATTGGTACATCAATCTTCCCCGGGATGTAACTTTGGCATACGATATCCATTTGATGCACACAATACCTTGTTAGAAATATCTATCTAAAGACTACAAATTTTGATGTGAGCTACATCAAAGGAACTTCCATGGTGCACCGTGTTTTTCCAAAAAACGTCATTTAGGGCCTCAAAACTGCTCCAGAAGTTTAGGGCCCGAAAAAATGCTAAAAATAGTAAATTGTGCTACAATTAAGGAAACTGAAAAAACTGAAAGAAGAAGTGGTGGGGCCCCAAGTGGAATAGGCGGGTGGCCACCAATATCTTCTTGGATCATTTACTGTCATACTCGGTCAAGAACAGACCTAAGAATACCTTTCATTCAGTTTCAATTGCAATTCGTGTGACGAAACTTTCTGTTTCTTCACCAATGCTCCCTACGGTCTAGGGAAAAAGTGTTGCACCCCTGTAGAGCCCTCTCTATGCCTGTGTCACATAGAAATGGTGCATCTTCTGCACTTGCATTGGCCCCTGTTCTTGCATGAATTTTCTCTTGTTTTTATTTTCTCTTTGATCAACCTTGTTCCAATTGCCCTTCCTTGAGTATTTGAGTGTTTTGTGGTCCATCTGAAGCCTCCATTTGGTTTGATTTTTTTTTTTTTAGTACCTTTGACAAGGATTTATTTAGATTTTCATTTTTTCTTATCATTAGGTCATCGGCAAAATGATTTTTGTTTGATCATTGAGTGCTTGACTGAATTGGTGTTTTAGTCATCATTTTGAAAAATTTACTTTTATCAAAAATTAGGAAAATATCTTAGTTTTCATCTAAAAATTAAGTGGAATAAAAAATAAAAATATTATGCATCATGCATTACATATAGGAATTTAATTTTGATTAGAAAAGTGAAGTTGTAGAGATCGATTGTTGCATCACTTATTTGTTGCATTGTTGATTGATTTCTTCTTCCCCTACGTAGTTAGGCCTTTCATTGTCAAAAGGAAAACGAAAAGATTTTTTTTTCTCATATTAGTTGCATCATATGTGTGTTCAGATGACATTGAGTTTTGATCCTTGAAATCGAAACATAATTCAAGATCAATTCTACTATTCATCTCAATTAACTTAAGAAGCATTTGAAACTTAACAACACACATAGAGGTCTAGGCTAGAGAGGTATTCTAACATCTTTAAACGTAGAGATATAATTTTTTTCTAGCGTTGCATTCTGGGGGTGATATCCCGTTCCATGTACATGAGTGTATCAAATTGTTCTCCACATACCTTCAGGTATATTGGATGGCACTCCACACATGAAAAGTATATGGGGATGCTCTCACCAAATGATTACGTATTAGAGAACACTACTACGGTCTGCATTCCCACGTGCTATCGAGTATAGTTTGGAATTCCCCTATAGGTTGCTATCCTCGCCATAGGTAACCAAGTTGGACTCCTTGTATACCATGATACAAAGAACACGACATTCAGGGAGATTTTTTGCATGTACGTTAAGTACTTGGTTCGCCAAGGTGTATATTGCAATTCATGATTTCTTGGTACACCATTTTTCCTAGTTACCCCTCTTTGTTTTTGTTTGTGTCTTTAATTTATAAAATAAATTAATTGAATACATAACAATATCCTCCCTGTGGAAAAAATCCTTACTGAATCTTAAGTTGAGACTAATGGCAACAGTTTACGAGTCTACTAATCAAGGAAACCCATCTGATGGGAATCCTGGTACTTTTCCTATTTTTGTAAATATTGGTGCACCTTATTGTTGGACATTTGATAAACCAACACTCCCCATGTGTTTCATGACATGGAATAATCGGCTCTCGCGGATCCTTATCTCTGGCGATGCAATCGTTGACTAATACCTGCGGGTTTTGGTCTAACGACAATCATGATTCCTAACAAGTGGTATCAGAGCATAGGTCATGACTTCGATACACACCCGAATCGCATTGGGGGGGATATTTTTGCACATTGGATAAGCCAATGCTTCCTGTGTGTTTCCTGACATGGACTAATTTCCTCTCGTGGATCCTTATCTCTGGCGATACAATCGTTGACTAACACCTGTGGGTTTTTTTCTAATGACAATTGTGATTCTGAAGACTTATATGGCAACATTGTCCCTTCCCATATTTATGTGTTTTCCAATTTGGTTGTTTTTGACCCCTATGGTTCCGAATGTCCAAACTTCTCATCAACCAAGTTATCCTCCACCTGTCAAGTCCCGCTAGCACTACCGGTTGAGGATGGGCCTCGTCAGCAAGGAGACCCACGATCAAACCTCACCGGGGGGTTGTTATTCCCTGTGCTAGAGGGAGGAGGCATTCTATAAACTCTAGTCAGTAAAAGGGCTAGTGCAGCCCAAGATGAGTGTGATCCGTGGGTGAATTTGATGGATTAGATGCCCCTGGGCTGCGGATACTCAAGCCACAGGTCAAGCCTGCTGGAGGATCACAGAAAACTTGACAGAAAAAAAACGTTATCCTCCACCTGAATAGTATCAAACTCATGTTGATCCTATCCATTCTACAACTATTGTTTCTTCATCCCTTTTTCCTCCTCTCCTAGTGAAAGTATTGAATCTAGTAACCAGGAAATTAAAAATAATCAGAAGAAAAATAAGTAGGGGGGGAACCAAGCAACCATCGGTACCCATGCAACTAGTATGGATAAATATTCCAATCAACCCCAAAAAGTAAACTTATATTTCAGGTTATGTAAGGCTGACCAACTTATTAGGGATTGTCTTGGTATTCCCAAGATATTAGAAATGTGTTCTACAGGCTCACATCAACCTTTGTCATCAACCTTTGGAGATCATGATGGTCATAAATGATCACCTAGTAATAGTAAGGTTCATGGGAAAAATGATAAAGTCAAATTTACTTGTAATTTATGTGAAGGGAATCATCCTATTCACCTTTTTCCTTATATGGATGAAGCTCAAAAGTGTTGAACAACCTTACAACTTCTCAACCTCATTTTCTGGCTAGTTATTGAAAGATTTCCCTTGATCCTCCACTAGTTCATGCAGTAATTGATCAGAATACATGTCTAGTTAATCCAACTCTCTCTAAATGTGAATCCCATGAGTTAGTTCCCAACCAACCAATGGTTGATAATATGGTTGAATTGATTCATCCTTCAGTTGATCGTAGCTTTCTCATAGAGAATGAACTTCATACCACTCAGGTTCTTCTTGTTTCTTCAGGTTCTAATGAACTCGAGGGAAATCCACCCATTTCAACGGTACAGGGGGGAAATGCTCCCGTTCCCATGACACTGGAGGGAAATCCTCACATTCCCAAGGTACAAGGGAGTAGTTATCCCATTCCCATAGCCCAAGAGGGTAGTTCTTCTGTTCCCACAGCACCCTCTCCAAGTAGTATGGTCACTTCTTTTGATTGGAATCGACTGGCAGGATATCATCTTCCTCCTTATGTTCCCTTCCAGATCATAGTACACGATTATAATATTACCATACCTAGCACAATTATAGATGAAGGAACATCTATTAGTATTTTTTCCTCGACTACCTAGAAATCTTTCGTTTCTCTGCAACTTGTGTTCGTTACCTAGAATTTGTTGGATTTTAAAAGAGGGACCAATTGACCATTAAAGATCCTTCGTTACTTTCCTATTACTTTGGGAGGAAAGACTATCTATATCTATGTGATGATAGTACGAATCCCTTTGGATTTTAATTTATTCCTTAGGCATGAATATGTTTATGTCATGGGAGCTCTTGTCTATTCACTTGTTCCTGTGATGTGTTTCCAACAGAAGGAAGAATCACGCACATCGATAAACTTCCGTTCATTCATCCTAATTTGACTCCCAATCGACCAGCTTCCCTAAATGGTCCTTATATGCAAGTGGTATCTCCCCCACCAAAGGTTAATTATGTGGCAACCTGTTCCATGCCCGTGTCTACTGATGATATCGTAGGTGGCGTCGTGCATCATTTACTAGGGGCTTTGGAGTGTGATATTTCCATTGGATCCTTTGATACCTTCCAGAGAATGTTTCTCCCATATGATTGGAACCTCTTGGAAGCCATGGCCTTTTGGGAGCCATGATAATGTCCCATGAGAAGAGTTCCTGTTCTTATGTCAAGATCGTTAAAAAATGAAAAAAGGTCCTATGATGATAATTCTTTTATGATGTCAACCTTGTTAAACAATGAAATAGTTTCCTATGAGCATAGTTTTGTAATATTCCAAATAGGAAAAGACAGTAATACAAAAAAAAATAAACTAGAAACTACAACAATATGAAAATAAATTGAAAACACCATAAAAATAGACCGAACAATTGAGCCATTTTATTAATATGAAGGTGAAAAAAATATAACAATGCTTCAAAATAGATAGTACTCAAGACAACAAAAGCGAGCTGGAATGGCCTCAAGATCTCCCGTTGAAAGCTCTGCTCTCTGTTGTGCTGCTGGAGCTCTCCCTATACGATGCCTTGTTGGAAATGTTGTTGCTAGGTGAATAGGACTGTGTAGATGAGGATTCTCTAATGCTCAGAAAAATCCGGGATTTAGAATCCAGACTTTATGGAAAAAACCCAGAGTAACCCAAAAATGATTTCCAGATTGGCTCACCTTGGAAAATCACCCTCCGAGGGTTTGCAATGCATAACTGCTGGGTATGCAGATCTATGGGATGAACTGAAAGGTAGAATAGCTGCAAGTACTCCCAAACCCATCTATTTAAGGGCTGATCCCTTCAATAAATTTCAAATAGAAATGCTATGAAATTTCACCCTCTTCTGATGAACTCTGCTACTGGAATGCGTAAGTCACTAAGTGACTGTGAAACACTAGAGGGTCAGAAACTGGCCTGGATGTTAGATGATGAGATCAGCTCACATGGACAACAAAAATCCTCTCTTGATTCGACACTCGAAGTCCCCTGAGGATAAGGTTTGGATCTCCGCTCGAAGACACTCGTGTGCTAAACAACACTGCAGACTTGGCTAAATAGCTCAAGCATGCTCAAGTCATAAACGACAAGAAAATAATAATAATACAGAATGATCTCCATGGATGCCCTCACCCTTTTATTATACTTGTGGAACCCTCACACCCTTGGCCCCACACAATAATAATGCTACTCTCATGGCCACTAACCTACATTATGACTGCGCCATCCTCCATTGTCTCCACCACCTCCATGACTGCACTGTTGATTTGGTCAAATTGACCCCATCGACATGCGCTAACCCACATTCACACCAAGGAGTGGTTTATTCATCTTGAACCTATCTAGATGCATTGATCAACATTCACATTAATAAGTGGTTTTATTCCTACTAAAAGGGATTTATGGGTCCCTCTACCCTCTTATTCATCTATTAATTAAGGAAGAAAAAATTTAATATTCGAATTATCTAAAAGAGAAACTAGGAATATTACAGTCCTCCCCACCAAAACCTTGCTTGTCCTCAAGCAACTGCAAAGATGTGGGCCACCCTATTGTCCCAATGCAACTGAGACCAATGCCCAGATCCCATACAAACCCCTTAGTGCAGCTATACTGCTGTGTCACGCTACTTGGAATGGACCCCTCAATGCCAGGATCCCAAATGGATATCTCTCCGTAGCTATCATCAATCAGTCCTCCCGGATCTTAACACCACCATGGCCAATCATCGCCCAAGTCCCCTAGCTCGGACTGCGCATTGCATCTGGCTATAGCTACTGCCTCATGAGGTGAAGACCGCAACATGCATCAATGCTCCATGGCCCCTGCTATGCCGTAGATATGACTGTATAACCTGCCCCACCAACTGTGTACCAACTCATCACCTCTCTCCCCTGACTCAATCCAATGTTGATCATACTCTCCCAAAGTCAGGATGTAATGCTAAAGAGTTATCGATATGCTCCCCACTACCAACTGTAAATCATAGTACCTGTCATGTCTGCGGGTCCCTGCTCTGCTATGCATTTGACTAAGAAGATCATACCATCCATAGGATACAACTCATGATCTCTCGCCAGTCTGTCCTGGTCGAAGAATCCAATGTGGTGATATATGCATACAAAACATGTCTGGAGTGTGGTTTCCAACTCACACTCAACTCATGCTGCTCTATCTCGCCTGTCAATGAGAACTACCTCAAAGGGAAGGCCCCTCCCTCTATAACAGGCTCAAATGGGCAAGGTGTACTGCAAGCCCCCTTGATGTACTCCTAGAGAGTGCTTCTCCCTGAAATTACTGCAGTCATGCTAACTGTATATGCATCTACCAACACCTCGTCAATGGGTCAGCCCAAATACGGATGAACCACCATCTCCAACAACTCCTCCTCAATGGTTGACCCCAAGGTTAGCCACATATCTAGCACTGTCTCACTGTGAGCCTCCATCTAGCTCTCCCCCAAAGGGCTATCATGCATGATGGGCATAGCCTCTTCCTCATTTTCTCCATGCTCTGCCATAAGATGCTTAGGTTGAATCATCACAAGTGACTCATCATCCTGAATATCTCTCATTGAGTCCTCTAATTTCTCACCCTAAACGCTGAAACATAAATATGGCCTACTATCATCAACTCCACATGGAGGCTCATGCTCACCAGAAATATCCTCATATGACCCCATGGACTCATGTGAATAAGAGTCCTCATCCTAGCATATGGAAGGAATTTCCCTCTGCTCTACCTTTGCCACATCATTTGCATCACTCAAGCATGAGTGATTAGGCCTCCAAGGTTCTTTTCAGATGAAGCAAAGTCCCTTCCTCCTCAAATCATTCTTGATGCCTGAATGCTCAAGAGTAATCCTCCGAACGACACTCCCTCTGCCTCAGATCTATCGATAAAACCCTCATAGCCCTGTATCTATTAAACACGGTGTCTCCATATGCTCAATAGTATCCTCATCAATCCTAGGTGAGCTTCATCCCAGGGTAAACCTAACGCCCTTGTCCATAATTCCCCTTGTAGGCAATGCTCCAAGTGCTTGCTGCACCGTATCATTGGTCACTGCATACCACCAAGTGTCTACGCACTCCTCATCATGCCAGTGTATGCTGTAAACTACCCCTGTACACCACCAGATACCACTGGTTACGACTATACCATCCTGTACTGTCATGTATCCTTCATGGGCCAAAAGATCCACCACTCTGCTAGTAAACCCCCCATGAGGTGGGCTACATCTCCCCATTTTCTCTAAAGGATCGGAGCGACCCGACTCCTTGCATGAAAATGACATCATTTCTCCTATTATCCATAGCTCAAGTGTACCATATACCCATGAGAAAACATAGTCTCTACATACTGACATGTACGATGGCCTGCCGATTCCACCTCCTCCAACTAGCTCATGTCAAAGTAACCTAATCACCCTGTGACTCTATGAACAATGGTTATGCTGAGATAGCCCCTGAAAAGGGTGTACCCTCCTGTTGAACCAAGCTCTCACTAGGGATGTCTAGGGCTCTGATATAGTTCTGAAAATGTGTGTGTGCCCAAACATCAAACCCATTGCACAATGACTAACATCACTTATGAACTCTATCATGCGATGGTAAATACCTCCTCGATCCCAAAATTATTGGCCCTCGTGTCCCTATGGTAATCCATGGACTCTGCTAAAATGTGGCCACCGATGTATCCAACTACCTACCCTGCTCCATGGGGTACTAGCTCAGTGCCTCTCGCCATCCAACCTCGAGAAAATAATCAAATGAAAAAATCCCCGCACATAGAATAGTCCCTCCATTGTGGGAGTGTTGCACCCTATAGATGTATGCCTAAAGGGGGGGTGCTCTAACAATCCAATATGTCATCTAACTGCACCATTAGGGAATCCAACCATTCCCCAATGTGGACCAAATTTGTTGCTGACTCGACACACACCACTCTCATGCCTTCCATCTCCTCATTCTACCATAGGATAGCCTCTCGTACTGATGTGGCCTTCACCTTCAAAGCTAGAAGGTCGACCTGAAATTGCTAGCCCTACTATGTGCGACCATCATCCATTACCTCTGTATCTCCTAGTGCCTCCTCAAGGGCTAGCCCAAAGGATGGATGCACACCCTCCTCCATAGATACTCCAATACACAAGGCATGCTTACTAGTCAGCTACATGTGATTGTCATTCGACAATTTTTCCATAAACCTAGAGGCCTTTGTACCTATTGACTCATCAAAAATGGTGGAGTTGTCTCCTGACACCTTATCAACCTGTGATGCACTGCTATCATCAGAGAACTCGGTCACAACCCTAGATACCCCATCAATGGATACCTCAACACTGGGTGGTGTCCCATCAACAAGTGTATGCTCAACTGTCTCCTCCAAAGTCTTTGTCATACTCTTTGATGACCCATAAAAAGTAGGTAGAAAAAGTCTACCACAGTACGCTGAAGGTCATTTCCTTGCATGTACCCTCTTCCTCTGTTATAGCTCCAAGGTCTTCAGTTATATTTAATCTGGAAAAATTCTTGGAAAGTGAGATGATCTCTGAAATCTTGGGTATGAAATTGGTATTCCGTGAAATAATCATCGTAGTGATATTCCTCAGGTTCTTGAGGCCTTATTGCTCTTGTCTCCACTGCTAAGATAGTGGGCATGGTGGGATGCTATGAGATGTGTGGCATCATTGGTTGCTCAGTCCAATGGTGATAAGTACCCAAACTTTCTCCATTCTGAAACCCCCACAGGATTTCCCTTTGCTTTTCTATTGTCATCTCCCTTATTTCTCTGGTGAGATCCTACATTAATATGAGGAGGAGATTTCCAAAATCCTTCCCATAACCTTCTTCTGCCATTAGAGACTCCCTTTATCCTCCTCCACTGGAACACATTTTTCTTTTCCGGATGTGAACTATGAAACAAGTTGAATCTGGTATTGCAATTGGAAGAATTTGAAAAACGACCACCACAATAAATCTAAGAAAATCATATTCAGAGAACCTTCCATTTTTCTCAATCCAGACCGAATTTGGAGAAAATTCACAAAGAGAAATATAATTGGTCCATTCTACACAAAACCCATGTCTCATATTTTTGATATGCATCTTCATTTGGCTGTACCATCTAACAAAAAACCATCACTTTTTATCCCAATGAATTTCTGCGTTTTCTTTTTTTGTATCTCTCAGAGAACCTTTCGTTTCTCCAATCGAGACCGAATTTGGAAAAAATTCTCACGGGGAAACAAAAGTGGTCCACTATGCACAAAACACAAGTCTTAGATTTTCGAGATTCATCTTCATTTCCCCAAAACATCTAACAAAAAACCATCACTTTTTATTCCAGTGAATTTATGCGTTCTCTATTTTTGTATCTCCTTTTCCAGTCTGTATTGTATTCTCTGTCTTCTAGTGTCTTAGACTAGTTGTTCCACATGCTGAGCCAAGTATATGTGCTCTGATACCACTGTAATATTCCAAATAGGAAAATACAATCATACAAAACACAATAAAATGAAAACTACAACAATATGGAAATAAACTGAAAACTCGATAAACATGGACATAAAAACTGAGCCATTTTATTAATATGAAGGTGATAAAAATACAACTATGCTTCAAAAAAGATAGCACTCAATCTGGCAAAAGCGGGCTGGAATGGCCTCAAGATCTCCTTCTGAAAACACTACTCTCTACTGCGCTGCTGGAGCTCTCTCTCTGTGCTACCCTACTGGAAATGTTGCTACTAGGTGAATAGGATTGCGTATATGAGGATGCTATGATGCTCAGAAAAATATGGGATTTAGAATTCAGAATCTATGGATAAAACCAAGAATAAACCAGAAAGGATTTCCAGATTCGCTCACCTTAGAAAATCACCCTCCTAGGCTTTGCAATGCATAACTGCTGGGTATCCAGATCTATGGGATGAACTGAAATATAGAACAACTGCAAGTACTCCCAAGCCCAACTATTTAAGGTCCAGTCCCTTTAATGAATTCCAAGAAGAAATTCTATGGAATTTCACCCTCTTTTAATGAACTCTGCTACTGGACTACGTAAGTCACTGAGTGACTGCACAACACTAGAGGGTCTGCAACTAGCTTGAATGTCGGATGATGATATCAGATCACATGGACAAAAAAAATCATCTCCTAAGTAGGCACTCGAAGTCCCCTGAAGATGAGGTTGGGATCTCTGCTCGGAGACACCCGTGCGCTAAACAACATTGCAGACTTGGCTAAACAACTCAAGCATGCTCAAGTCATAAACGACAAGAAAATAATAATAATCCAGAATGATCTCGATGGGTGCCCTCACCCTTTTCTTATACTTGTGGAACCCTCACACCCTTGGCCCCACACAATAATGATGCTAATCTCATGTCCACTAACCTCCATTATGACTGTGTTATCCTCCATTGTCTCCACTACCTCCATGACTGCGCTATTGATTTGGTCAAATTGACCCCATCCACATGCACTGACCCACATTCACACCAAGGAGTGATTTATTCATTTTGACCCCATCTAGATGCATTGGTCCACATTCAGATTAAGAAGTGGTTTTATTCCTACTAAAGGGATTTATTGGTCCCTCTTCCCTCTTATTCATCTATTAATTAAGGAAGAAAAAAATTAATATTCTAATTAGCTAAAAGCTAAATTAGGAATATTACAAGTTTCCACTACGTTTCAAACTCACATAAACATGAAATAATATTAAGCATATTTATTTTCCTATTTCAAGCTCGTTAAAAAAATAAATAGATCCCCTTCCAGTTCGAGTCTTTGAATAGATCTCATAAATTCCCAGTCGAGTCTTTCATTTGATCTTGTAAATGAACCTTCATTCCATCCACCTGTTAGCATACAATAGTCTACTTAGGTCAATGAAATTAATTTTGGGGGGGCATGTATCTCAAATTGAGTCGTTTTGCGGGGGCATGCAAACTTATCTCAAGAATAGTTTTTTCCTATGTTTCAAGCTTGTATAAAAATGAAACCAATTCCAAGCATAGTTTTTCTCATATTTCAAGCTCGTGAAAAAATGAAACCATTCTCATCCCATCTCTCGTGATTGAAATTTTTTATTAGCCTCTTTTTTTTCTTCAGATGAGCCTTGGTTTTATCTTTCTATCATCACCATCTGCTTGGCTAATCATACATTTTCACTTGGGTTTTACCCTTTCCTAAGGAAATGCTGCGATGAGTGGTCTTACTAGCCAACCTCTTGACCTATATGTGTTTTGAGAAGTTCCATCATGAAAAAAACTAATTTATACCCTTTATACCACTCGTTCCTCCAGGTAGAGTTTTCTTTTACCTCTTTTCAGACTCCCAATATATGAAAATATTGTTGAGCAATTGTCTTTTCGAACTCATTAAAGTAAATGCAAATAGGTCTACTCAGTATAAGGTTAACCCTTTTCCGGACTTAGATAGCCTATTTACGAAAAAGGAATACCTTAGTCGAACATGGATAATAGGTTGTCTAAGGTATTTTTTTCTTCCTTTTCGGACTCAGGGGACTATCTTTGAAAAGGAGCATCTAGAGTTTTCTTTTTTCGGCTCTTTTTCAAACTCTCTAAAAATGAAAAATATGTCTAGTTTTACTTTCACTAGACTCGTTAAAACATTAAACGACAATATACTTGTAAAACATGATGATATTGAAACAATTCTTCTCAGGGTTCATTAAACATAATCGGAGGGGTTTAAAAAATAAAGAGGTACTTACTAGTATGGTTGGGGAGATTGGGAAAACATGGTGCTCTAGTTGTTAATGGCAATGAGTCAATCTTGAACACGACACTCTTCCACTTAATCTCCATGGATGTTGGGTTAGGAAATCTATGTATCTTTGTTGAGATTGCAACAAGATGATGAGCTTAGTGGAGAGAAGTCGCCTTCACTAAGTGGGCCCGCAGGCTATTTTTGGCACAACGTCTATTTTTAGACTATGTCTATTTTTAGACATATGGATCATATTCTATGAGTTGCAGGATGCTATTTGTGGATGGTTGGTCAAGTTGGAAAAATATATGGACTTCTATTTTTAGACATATTGGGCAGAATCTATTTTTATATTGCCAGTCTAAAAATAGATATGTCAAATATTATTAGTTCTTAATAATATTTGGACTATAAACATTATCTTATTCTCTTATAGCACTTCAGTTAAGTGCACAAATGTGGCACAGGAGCTGACAGAAGGAATTATGCTATTCCTAATGGTTAAGTGGAGCTATTGCCTGGATACTTCAGTTAGAACTCATGTGAGAGAGTTTGGTGGAGTTGATTGAGGAATTTAATGGAGTTGTGTTCAGTTTAACTAAGCTAAACATAGTTGAGCTAGTTGTATATAGTCTAACTGATTGATACACTTGTGAGAGTGGTGTGAATTAATTATTAATTAATTCAATAATTATAAACTCATTAATCAACTAAAGAATACATCAGTTCACTTCAGTGCATGGATAGTTTCAGTGGAGACCAGTGAAGAGCTAGGTGAAAGAGCAGTGTGACTATCAGTTGTGACTATACTGTTGCATGATTTGCAACAACCAGTGATTGGAGATGCCAATGAGGATTGTGCAGTAAAAGCCATGTGGTTCGAATTTAATTAAGATCCATTCTTCAGCAGTGACTGCGCAGTAGAGGCAGGCTATCAGGTGGCAGAGATTGGAGCATGTGTTTTGCTAGATCTAGCTTGATTAGTGTGTAGCAATTGGAGATTGTACTAAGAGCTTGTGAGGAGCTTTGTATGATGATTGTTACATGATCTCTATGAAATATAATATACAGATAGTTGGGGGTTTTCAGCTTTAAGCTTTCCCATGAAATACTGTGTTCATATGTGTGATTATTTATGGTTTTAATATGCGCATGCGATTGTTTCTATTTCTGCAATTAATGATCAATTGTAGAAGAGATTATGTATTATGCATGAAGTTAAAATAGTGTGTGATCAGGAGAATATACGTGGATAACATATCAGTTATACAAATTTCTTCATGGTATCAATGGGATATTGATCATTGGAGCAATTTCAAAACATTGAAGCGGTTGAGTTTTGAGCTGGTGGAATTCGAATTTGCAGTAGTGTTTTCTTGGTGTCGAAGTTGAGATGTCTTTCAACGGATTATGATTGGAGTATGCCCTTGAGGGCAGCTTGAATTATATTGCATGGAAGGACAGGATGGAGGTGGTGCTGGATGACAATGGGTTGAAGGAGTTCATAGATGCAGAAATTCCAAAACCTACTTCTAGTGATGCTGCCGTACTTGACGCATGGCAAAAGAAGATAGCAAAGTGTCGAAGGATTCTATTGGAAGGTGTGAAGGATCACATAGTGTTTAGTCTTCATGGTAAAGCTTCTCCATTCCTGATGTGGAAATATTTGAGAAATTTATTTCAAAGCAAGAGCGACCAGATGAAGTTGGCGCTCAAGGATAAACTCAGGAACATAAAAATGGAGAAAGGCGACAGTATGCCCAAGTACCTCATGAAGTTCATCCAATGTAGGGATGATATGGGAAGTGTGGGGGTTACTGTTGATGATGAGGACTTGGTGAGTTTGGCTCTCCTTGGGCTTCCGAACAGTTGGCATTCCTATCAGGACTCTGTCAATGGTCGGGAGAAATTGGCAGGATGGGAGTGACTTTGGTCGGATCTTGTGCAAGAGGAGATAAGGTGAAGTACCAGGGATGGATCTTCATCAAAGAACTTAGATGAAGAAAATTTCACTTTGGCTGCCAAAGCAAGGAAGGGGAAGAGCAAGAAGAATGCTTCTCAATCCGGTGTGAAAGGCAAGAAGCAGGACATGTCCAAGGCGAAGTGCTTTCAATGTCACTAACACAGACATTATGCCACTAATTGTCCACAGAAGAAGAAAATTAACAGGCTGCTGGATCTGCAGCTGGAGAGGCCTTAGCCTTGCAGTTTGAGCTGGATTTTTTGCTGATCGCATGCTTGGTCTCAAGTGTGATGGGTTCAGTGTGGTTTCTTGACAATGGTGCGTCTTTTCATATGATCGGAGACAAATATTTGTTTACTGATCTGGATGAAAAAGATCTTGGAGTGCACATCGAGATGGGCAATGATGGTAGATACAGTGCGACCGGTATCGGTACCATTTCCTTTGAGAGGGAGTCTAGTAAACCCTTCATATTTAAGGAAGTGATGCATGTTCCAGGATTGAAGAAGAATCAGATCTCGGTGGCCATGTTAGAAGACAATGGATATGATGTTGTCTTTAGCGAGGGAAAGGCTTTCCTGTGCAGTAAGGCAACTGGTGAGACCCGCAGGATAGGGGTTCGAGTTAAGAACCTTTATCAATTGTAGGTAGTTGGCTACGTAGCAATGGCAGGCAAGGCAGAAGGAGTGGTGAGCCGGGATGATGGTGAGCTGTGGCACTGGAGATTGGGTCACCTTCACCATGGAGCTTTGAAGATACTGCAGTTGATTTCTAATGGGCTTCCCAAAGGTACACTTGCGCAGTTAGATCAGTGCAAGGGATGTACTTTGGGAAAATTTGTGAAAGCCACCTTTCACAAGAAGGATAGTTGTGCCACGACGATCCTTGAGAGAATTCACACAGACGTGTGTGGACCTTTCTCAGTAGCTTCGACAGCAAAGCATAGGTACTATGTGATATTTGTTGATGAATTTTCTCGTAAGTGTTGGATCTTCTTAATGTAGAAGAAGAGAGAGACATACTCAAAGTTTTGTGAGTTCAAGGCACTGGTTGAGAAAGAATCGGGGAAGCAGGTGAAGGCTCTTAGGAGCGACAATGGTGGTGAATTCATCTATGGTGAATTCAAGGACTTTTGCAACACAGAAGGAATTCGAAGAGAGCTCATAGCACCTCATAACCCACAGCAAAATGGGGTTGCGGAGCAAAAGAACAGAATGAGTGCTGCAAGGGTGATCTTGCATGATCAGGGCCTTCCTATACACTTGTGGGCTGAGGCATGCAAAACTGCGGTTTATGTGCAAAACTGTTGTCCTCACAGGATACTTGGCATGAGTACACCCGAGGAGGTGTTTTCTGGTAAGAAGCCTGATATTTCCCATTTGAGGATTTTTGGTTCACCTGTTTACATTCATTTGAGGAAGGATGCCAAGAAGAAGTTGGAGCCGACTGTAGAGGTTGGGATATTTTTGGGTACACTGATACAACCCACAACTATCGTGTGTATTTTACAGACAGTCGCAACACTGTTGTGTGATGGGATATCAAATTTCATGAGGAGAAAGCCATGAAGTGTTCACTTGAGAGTGAGCCAAAATTGCATGCAGATGAGGAGCTATTAGTTCCTAAGGATGAACCTCAGGATGTGGATTAGCCACAAGAGGAGGTTCATGGAGTGGAAGAGACCACTCATGCAGCACCAACCATCAAAGGGAGGAAGCGCACTACAAAAGCTGAGCGACTGGCTCAAGATGCAGATAATATTGTAGGAGCACCTACATCACAGCACAGACAGAGACAGTCACCTAACTGGTATACTGGATACACGACGCTTATGAGCAAGTGTATCGTGATAGAGCCATCCTCTTTTGAGGAAGCTGTGGAGGATCCCGCATGGGTAGATGCCATGGTGGAAGAGTATGATTTGATTGTCAGAAACAGTGCATGGGATATTGTCCCAAGGCCGGAAGGGGAATCAGTGGTGGGTTCGAGATGGATCTACAAAGTGAAGCAAGCAGCTGAAGGGAGTGTGGAGAAGTAAAGGGCAAGATTTGTTGCCCAAGGCTTCTCACAGATTGAGGTGATCGATTATGAGGAAACCTTTGCACCTGTCGCAAGGTATTCTTCCATATGGACGATTCTTTCTCTCTAAGCGCAGATGGGGTGGCACATTCATCAGATGGATGTGAAGACTGTGTTCCTCAACGGGGTGATTGAGGAGGAGGTGTACATAGAGCAGCCCGAAGGTTTCAAGATCTTCAGCAGTGAGTCGCATGTGTGCAGGCTCAAAAGAGTGCTGTATGAATTGAAACAAGCACCTCGTGCTTGGTACACATGGATAAACAGTTATTTCACTGTACTTGGATTCTCCAAGAGTGAGGCGGATCCGAACCTATACCAGATTGTGGTGGAGGGTAAGTTGCTGATCATTGTACTTTATGTAGATTATTTGATTTTGACAGGTGATGAATTATTGATACACTCATGCAAGGCTGATCTTGCAAAGGAGTTTGAGATGAAGGACTTGGGCCTCCTTCATTATTTCCTGGGATTGGAAATTTGGCAGCACAATGATGGACTGTTTGTTTCTCAAGGCAAGTATGCCCGGGAGATACTGGAGAAGTTCAACATGCATGGTCACAAGCCTGTTGATACTCCTCTTCCTAGTGGATGGAGGAAGGAGGATGCTAATTTGGCAGAGGTAGTGGATGCCACTGTTTATCGACAGTTGGTGGGGTCGCTTATGTATCTGGTCAATACATGACCCGAAATATGCTATGTTGTTAACCAGCTTTCAAAAGCTATGGTTAAGCCTACCAATCTCTTTTGGAAGGCAGGCAAGCATGCATTGAGATATCTTAGAGGCACATCGGGATATGGATCATGGTACAGACAGGAGGATGAGTTGAGGTGGCATGGCTTCACGCATCGGTATCATCATATCAGAGATTGTGTGCAGCGGAAGATCATGTTACTGTCTTACATTCCCACGGAGGATCAGGATGCTGATATCTTGATGAAGGTGCTCACCAGGAGAAAATTCGAATACCTCAGAGGCAGGATAGGGGTATCAGATAATCCTTATCTTGTTGAGAGGGAGTGCTAATATTGCAACAAGATGATGAGCTTAGTGGAAAGAAGTATCCTTCACTAAGTGGGCCCGCAGGCTATTTTTGGCGCAAAGTCTAGTTTTAGACTATGTCTATTTTTAGACATATGGATCATATTCTATGAGTTGCAGGATGCTATTTGTGGATGGTTGGTCAAGTTGGAAAAATAGATGGACTTCTATTTTTAGACATATTGGGTAGAATATATTTTTATATTTCCAGTCTAAAAATATATATGTCGAATATTATTAGCTCTTAATAATATTTGGACTAAAAACATTATCTTATTCTCTTGGAGCACTTCAGTTAAGTGCACAGATGTGGCACAGGAGCTGACAGAAGGAATTACGCTATTCCTAAGGGTTATGTGGAGCTATTGCATGGATACTTCAGTTAGAACTCATGTGAGAGAGTTTGGTGGAGTTGATTGAGGAGTTAATGGAGTCGTGTTCAGTTTAACTAATCTAAACATAGTTGAACTAGTTGTATTTAGTCTAACTGATTAATACACTAGTGAAGAGTGGTGTGAATTAATTATTAATTAATTCACTAATTATAAACTCATTAATCAACTAAAGAATACATCAGTTAACTTCATTGCATGGACAATTTCAGTGGAGACCAGTGAAGAGATAGGTGAAAGAGCAGTGTGACTATCAGTTGTGACTATACTGTTGCATGATTTGCAACAACCAGTGATTGGAGATGCCAATGAGGATTGTGTAGTACAAGCCAGGTGGTTCGAATTTAATTAAGAGCCATTCTTCAGTAGTGATTGTGCAGTAGAGGTAGGCTATCAGGTGGCAGATATTGGAGCATGTGTTTTGCTAGATCTAGCTTGATTAGTGTGAAGCAATTGGAGACTGTACTGAGAGCTTGTGAGGAGCTTTGTATGATGATTGTTACATGATATCTATGAAATATAATATACAGATAGTTGGGGGTTTTTAGCTTTATCCTTTCCCATGAAATACTGTGTTCATATGTGTGATTGTTTATGGTTTTAATGTGCGCATGCGATTGTTTTTATTTCCGCAATTAATGATCAATTGTAGAAGAGATTTTGTATTGTGCATGAAGTTAAAATAGTGTGTGATCAGGAGAATCTCGGTGGATAACATATCAGTTATTCAAATTTCTACAGTCTTTTGGTTCATCATACCATTTTTCAAAGCCTCCATTTTTTGGGTTTGGTTCAATGCTGCCAACTCCCTTCAATGTCGCCGCTATGTTCGAGATATGTCATTCAGTCAATATTTTCTATGATAATCTTAGGGTTTTATTTCATGTATGTCGTTCCTAATATAGTTATGTATCATCATCATTCTGTCTAAACTCACCATACCCATTTTGTGTCATTGATTGGGGATACATCAGAGCCTTCTTGTGACTGGTCGGTTCCTGTCGACATTAACTCATTATCCAGGAATTTGACTTAGAAACAACTCTACATTACCTTGGTGCTGGCGTACATCCATGGAAAGTTTTATCCCTCTCAACGACAAGTTTACATCATTTTCCTTTGATCGGAATATTTTGCATGGTGTTTGACTTCAACTCATTCATTCACACCATATAGATTGTACGGGAGTACATTGAGAGCCATTAACATCATCAATGGTTTCTCTTGCATATGTTAATGACTCACATCATTGGTTGGTAATCAGATGGCGTCTACCATGTTCAAATCCACTCATTGATTCACATGGTTAGGCTCATACATTTGGATGGTTGTGTGAATGAGATGGAAGACCCTGGATCTAGTTTCATCCTAGTTCAAGCTACGATCTCAAGATTAATACAATATCACAATGTATGATGGCTATGATCACTGAGGTAGTCATCTAATAATGGGTCCACCATTTTTTATTAGTGGGCGTGTCTTTTGATCATCGTACATGTAATGTTATATTTTTTGCTGAGTATGGGTATGCACCCCTCAACAAAGATGTCATGATGTAAATTTATTGTAACAAAATATTATCTCACTGGTTGTTCTTGATCTTGACTTGTTATAAAGTAAATCACTTCAGTCATCGGTCGCCATTTCTGACTTTTCACTTTACGAGAAAATATGTTATAGGCTACTTTATAACATCTGATTAATTGGCGTATAAAATGGATCAATCAACATCCTTGTACCCCTTAACATCATCATTGCACAAAACCCTAAGCATGTATCTCCTTAATCCTAGAGTTTTTCCCTGAAACAACCTTTAGTCAAAATTTTTAATAACCAACACAATATGTATGGTTTTGGACCTATGTTCACGAGCAGGTTGCTCCATGTTAGACAAGGTTTATCACCAGCAAGTTTCCCTATGTTGGGGTGCATTTATTCTAGAAATTCAGGAAAAATAAAAATATTTCCGAAGCTTCCTCTTCCAGAAGCTTCTAAGAGTTGTTACAACTATTTACCTCTGATAAAAATCTCAAATCCTATCCTATACTACCTTGGAGTTTTCATACCTTATACTTTGGTCCCATTCTACCATCAGGAGTGTATCTCAAGCCTATATTGGTAAATGTATAAGAGCTCCCAACTTACCATATTATTTTATATATTTGTGGCCATCCAAAAGTTAGGGGTTGGCTTTTGGAGATAGATTCTACCCTCATGCTGCTGTTGTGAAGAGTCATTATTCCATGCATTAGGATGACTAGAGGAGAAATTTGTGGTAAAGAAGAACAAGTCAAGTTGGAAGAGCTCTTCTACAAGATCAACTTCTATATGTGGTTGTAAATCAGTCCATTTCTATTAATGAAAATATTTCTTTGTTTTCCTATATATGATGTTATGATTTCATGGATTTTGATGACATGTTGATCCATTTAATGAAGTGATTAGATGCTGCTACATAGATGTCATAGATCGTTGGCTTATGTCATTTTATTGTGTAGGTTCTAATTATAACGATTAGATCTAGGATTGGAGCATTCAATCCAAGAGAGGAGAAAAGATGCGACAAATCATATGTAGGATTCATCCCATTATCTATTTACTTCAAGAGAAACATTAGCTTCCTTGTCTTTATGTTATTATAGGCTAGGACACCCAGTCTAGGGAAGATACTTCTGTCTACAGTCGTAGATTCCGTATAACAAAAAGGATTTAATGAATATTAGTTAGGTTTGAGTGGAGATTAAAGATCTAAAGTATGAAATTTTGCAAAGTTTGAAATTAATAGATGTGATATTAAGCAAATTGTTGAAGAAATTGAGAAGCAGATCCGAAGATTGAGTCTGTAGAGAAGTTGGTGCTAGAGGAGAACGTAAACTTTTTTTTTTTAAATTTTCAGAACTTGTCCAAAAGGGGAATCAATTTTGATGCCTGATCAAAATATTTATATAATGAAGCAGAGCCAATAGAGGCTTAAATTTTTATTTTAAATGAATAAGTGGAGAGTGCTACTCACAGTGAACAGAAATTTAATTTCTATGAGAGGGTGAAGAGGTTGTAAAATTTCATTTAGAATTGGATTTTTAGGTATAGGAATTTTCAAGAAAAGGGACTTGACAAAGATAAAATGGCCATTAGACATCAGTGACGTTGTGAAGGAGGGAAAAATGATTAAAACAGTGGCAAGAAGGAAGTAAGAGCCTAGATTTTGCAGGATGAGATATATTTTTTCCTGGAAGATATGATATCAGTTAGAAAGAAGAGTTGAGGAGATGCAAGAAAATTTTCAGAAATTGAAGAGACTCTGACAAAGGACCATCAACAGATATAAGTGATGCAAAGAAGTGACGACATTAGAGAAGTGAGAAAGTTGATAAATTCAACAACCAAACAACTAGAGAGTTGAGGAAGAAGGATCACTCCATAGAAAGAGTATTAGAAGGGTCTTACTGCAGAGGAATAAGATAAAATACAACTTCCAACATAATAAAGTTGGGTAGCAGACAATTCCACAAAGGGTGTGGGAAGAACTATCCAAAGACAGGAAGAAATTCAAGAAGAGAGATTGGTTTTGGGTAGCAAGTAGTAATATTGTCACAAAGACAAGGAGAAGGCTAGGTTGTTGCTCACAAAGTGAAAAAATAGGTTCACAAAAAAAAGGTGAAAACATAAAAACGAAATGGCTATAGGTAGTCATGTAATGGGTTCTGCAAAACTTCACAATAAAAGGGGGAAGAGTGCTAAGCCAATTGGCATGAATCATGAAGAGAGAAAGCTTGAAATTTCTCAATTGAAAGAGGACTTCAACAAGTTAAACGAGTAGCTATAGAGGTAGATAGTGCAACTACAAGGAAGCTTGAGGAAAGATTTGGAATGTAGAATTTGTGTAATTAAGTGGCCTATGAAGAGAATGCATGCAAGAAACGAGAAGAGGGGGATGATAGGTATAATCCATAAATGATTGAGGATGCTCAAAAATACCAAGTCTGACCTAGAGACAATGTTATGAAACCAACTCACAAAATAGAAGAAAATATAGATCAACGACTTAGAAATCAACCTCTTCGAGGGAGAAACCTCCTTTACATTACATAAATGAACAATTATTGGATGATACAAATGAAAAAACCTGATTTCTATATATAAGAGTCCAAGGGATCACAACAAAATACTATCCGACATAACAATAACAATGTAAGGGCACAACAATAACAATAGTTGGCTTCTATGGGGCACAATAATAACAATATGGGGACTACATGGGCACAACAATAACCAAAAGGGGGCTACACAAACAATACAATAAGGGGATACACTAGTATTATAGGGAGCTATCATGTCCGTCTCCTTAAAAAAAGTGTTGTTCTTAACGCTTGAGTAGTTATGGGTGCTTTTGTATAAAATTCTCATCTTCCCATGTTGAATATCCAGTGGGTAAGTTGTTCCACTTGATGATATACCTTGAAATTGATTGATTTCGTAGCTGTTGAGTTCTTGTCTCTGTGACTGCTTCAGGTTCTAATATGATTTTTCCTTCTTCGTCAAGTTCTGGCAATATTGTTTGAACTGGGAGCTTGTCACCTATAACATTCTTTAAGCATGTAACATGGAAAATTGGGTGCACTCGAGAAGATGTAGGAAGCTCCAATTTGTATGCCACAGTACCAGTCTTTTGTAACACTTTGTAAGGGCCATAATAATTTGGTGATAATTGATTATCCTTATTAGCTTGCTTGAGGGACATTTTTTTATATGGTTGTAGTCATTAAAATACCCAGTCGCCTACATCAAAACTTCTTTCGTTGCGATGTTGATGTGCCTGTTGTTTCATTTGATTCTGCACCAAGGTGAGGTTATCCTTTAAGATTTGGAGAACTTGTTGTTGATGCTCAATGTGATATTCCACTTCTTGAACCTTATATTTTTCTCTTAAATATGATGTGATCGAGGGTGGATGATATCCATAAAGTGCCATAAATGGGGTCATTTTTGCTGCATAATGGAAGGAAGTATTATACCACCTTTCAGCCAAAGGTAACCACTTGACCCATTGTGTTTGTTTATCAGATACAAAGAAACGAAGATATCCTACCAAACATTTGTTCACTATCTCAGTTTTCCCGTAAGATTGAGGATGATATGAGCTAATTGAGTACCCAACAAGAAAATAATTCTATCCAAAAATTTACTGTAAAAATGGGATCTTTGTCTCTTACAATAATAACTACGTGAACTTTGAAATGAGAAAGGAAACAAGTGCCCTCTTTTTTTTGGGGGCAAAAAATCGTCTGATTTTGAAAAGTGTTGATTCAAAATACTCTTAATTTTTTTTAACATGTTTTTGACACATTAAATTTTCTTATGTACCAAGTATAAACATTATTTTTAAAATGTTAGTGATTTTTATGTTAATTTTGAAAAGTGTTGATGCCAGCATCATCCCCTTTTTTAGAAGACTTATTTCTGACCTTAAATTTTCTAATGTATTATATGCTAACAATTATTTTCAAAATTTAAAAATTTTGGAAGTACTCGTCTTCTTCCTCTTCAGTTACATATTTTTTAAGTGTTTTTCAGGTATTTGTTTTTTTCTTTTTCTTTTCATTTTTTTTTTGTAATGAGATATTTGACTTTTTGCAGTGCTAAAAAAAATGCCAAAATTTTAAAGTTTCGATCTTCTATCTAATTATATATTGTTAAATAATATTTGATTGCACTTGAAATAATTGTCACTAAAAAAGCAAGAATTTTTAACAATTTACATAAAAATACACATTTTGAATATCGATATAACTGAAAAAATACACATTTTGAGTCTTTTTTGCTAAAAGTGACATGTCAAATAAACCATTTTTATAGGAAAAAATTAACAAAAAAAGTATAAAAATGATTAATTTTTATGAATTTCAGGTCAAAAATTAATAATAATAACAATTTAAAAATAAAAATAAATGATTAACATAAAAAATGAAGTGAAAATCACATTATAAAAAGACTAAACATATAATAACAACAATTGAATACTTATTATTATCATAAAATGTCAAATTCAAAACATTACACGTATAACTTATTAATAGTTACAAAAATTGAGCTTCATTTGGAATCTTAACTAAAATTTAATCAATAATATCATGTAACCCGAACTCTTCATCTTCAAGAGTTTCATTATTGTCTTCTTCCACAATATTTTCATTATTGGCTTCAGTTTGATCATTTTCCTCCTTTGATGGATCTTTGATGTCTGTGAATGTCCCAAAGTATGTCTTTCTAATCATTCCATCTAATGGTGTTTGAGGTTCCTCTTCTTTTTTTTCCACACGAGATTCATTCAAATCACCTTTCCTCAAACCAAATTCTTGCATTGCATCCGTTAGAAATTGAAGAGAATTAATTCTTTGGTGAATAAGTTTGCATTGTACTGGGTCTTTCTCAATGGAAATTCAAATTCTTCCTTTTTGTAAGCAACATGTTAGTGTTGTACCTAATCATCAAGTACAAAAGAAAACATTTAGTAAATTAGCATAAACACAATTAAAATAAAATAAAATTGTGAAATTAATTTTTATATAATAAAACTTACCTTAGCCTGGAAAAAATCCAAAACCTAATCTCCTTCATTTGAACATAAATATAAAATATAGTTAATCAATGGCAAATTTTTTATATATATGTTAACCACATCTCCTTTTCTTTCTTTCTTTATCTTCATATGTTAGTTTTTTTACAACAACCTCATGGAGCATTACTTCCATCTACTTGATTGAAAAGAATAGGCTTATAGCTATCATCCTTTGTCCAAGTTTCAACATGAATGAACTCACAATCACTTATAATTTGCTTATTTCCACAACAAATAATACTTTACTTTTGCCTGTAACATGAAATAGTAAAAGTTCAATTAACTTGTACATAAATGATTTTTTAATATTAATCAAACATACAATTTCAACGTCTTACCAGGTAAGCTGCATCCTTGACTTTTCTTTTCTCTTGAAGCTTGATAATAACAACCCCAATTGTGTGTCTAAATGAGATGTCACAAAACTCCAAAATGGTGATGTTGTGACTTCTACAAATCCCACAACCACTTTACTAAAATCTTGATAAGTATAAGGGTCACTACCATATTCAATGTTTGGGATATTGAAACCCTGAGGAATATCCTGCAATAACTAGGGAATAATCCCTTTTAGGTATGAGTTTTGCAATGTCTTCATAATCACCTGATATTATTTGATATTGGATATTGTGGATCCCATTCCAAATTAAATGATTAAGGCTGGGATCAAGTTCAACATCACTAAGATGTTGTTTTCTCGTCTTTTCCATTTTAATTTTTTCAATAAAGATTCTTAAACTGTTTGGTGCTCCATTTGCATCCTTCTTCATCTTTTAAGAAATAAACAAATATATGTATAAGTTATAAAATAAAAATAATATACATATGAATATAAATGAATGTATAACTCAAAATACCTTTTTAAATGAAAGATAAAAATATTTTAGCACTGATGTAGAACTTGAATCTGGGTAGTTGCATACAACATCATCCCAACTATCTTCATTCAACAATTTAACCATATGTTCTTGTATTCTCATATAAACCCTGTGACTGAATAAATAAAGTAAGAAATTTTAATATAGTGATATGTATAACAAATAGTACCAACAATAATATATTATATTTAACATAAACTTATAATCCATAAATAAGTAAAAATAACAAACTTACTTTAGAAATTCATCAAACATTTCCTCTATTGATAATTCTCTTGACTTTACACGAGATAATATTTTTTTGACAAGTTTTCATCCTTCACTCCTTGCATTGATATCCAAGGTGTGATAGTCATATCTTCTGGAAGTAGCTTCATTTGAGGACCTGATTTACTGCTGGTACATATCAATGATTTATAATTTTTGACGTTATGACTTTTTATGCCAACGTTCTCCCACAACTCAAAAATCTGATCAATCAATTCCCATATCTCTCCAGTTCTAAATTCCAACTGAAAATGTTATCCATACCTCTGAGTATTTAAAAGATTACTTTGGCACATTTTGAATTTATCTTCTCTTGAATTTGATAACCGATTTCCATCCAACATTTCTTCCGAAATGCATGATCAACCTTTGTCTTACCCTACCACAATTTTCTTCAAATTCAATATGAATAAATCTGACCCTTTGAATGAAATTCATAGACATCCTATACTCATTATCTGAATTATGATCCCATGCCAATAACTTTGTTTTTGTATGTGTTAAACCAACATAAATGATACATTTTATTGTTTTAAAATGTAGGTTATTTGGATATTCCTCCATCAATTTCATTTGAGCTTCTAAAGAATGGTTTCCCCCAAGTACATAATATTTGTATTCAAAACATTTTGAATTTTCAAATGCTTATTTGTTAGGAACCTGAATGGGATCAACAAGAAGAACATAATGAACCACATGTGCAAAATGGTTTTACCTCATCAATGTTTTCAAATTGTGAACATGAAAGTGATGTGACTTTCTAATTTTATATTTGAATTGTCCATCATCTGGATTGTAGACTTGAATGACATTAAGTTGAAATGACCGACCACTCTCAATTAAATTTGTCTTTTTCAAATGATTTCGAATGGAATTTTGTTTTGTTTTAATAACACCATCTTCTAAATCAACTCCTGGTGTAATGATTTCCCTGCTTCCTTTTGAGTTTTCACTAGGACCTTCACTGATGTTCATGATTTTTTCAGAATGAGTATTTTTTTGTTTTTTCCTCCTATTGGTTATGATATTTTCTTCAATTGAAGCAATCTCATCATCATCAACTATAAGGGATACATTCTTGGGAATTTTTGTTTTTTTCTTTTATGGATCTTCCCCTTTCTAACATCGGTTCTAATTTGTTCCTCAGTAATGGCAATACATTCTTCATATTCATCTTCAACTTCAAATTCCTCATTTTCAAAAGTAACATGTCTACCTTTACTAGATTGATCCCTTTGATATAGTCTTGCAGCATCATGAAGTATTTTTTTTTCCTTCTTTCCCATATCTTCTTCTTCATGTTCATGGAAAATGGAGACAACATTCATAATATCGCACTCTATATAACATATTCACCCCAACATAACTGAAATGCTCTGAGAAAAATCCTGTCAAACAAAATATAATATGTCAATAATAAGCTATTATAAATATAATGATATTGTTAGAATAATGAAAAACACATAAGTGTAAGTAAAAATAATTACAATGTTCTATGTAATATTATTGATCTAGGTGGTTATAGACACACTCAGGAGACCAAGAGGGCTCAGAAATGGTCAAAATTCAAAGTGGTCATAATGCTTTCGAACTAGGACAAGATTGTAGTGCTCGTCGCCGTGATTCCAATGGCATGAACAACACTCAAATCCGAGTCTATATGAGAAAGTTATTGCAGTTTGAAGTTTGTACCCAAAAAAAAAAAAAATCAAAGTCAACATGCTGCTATGTGGCAGGCCGTATGGATGACATGTGGTAGGCCTAGTGGGACCCACAAAGTTAATGTGGTAGCTCAATCAAGGAAATAGGTGGACCCACAAAAAAGTGATGTGGCAGCACCACAAGTTGACACATGGCAAGTAGGTGGTAGAGGTGGCATATGGTGTAGACCAATGAGGGCTTGCCGCATGGCCCATTCACATGGTGCCAAATGGCACCTCAAATTAGGCCCAAGTGGCCTTGGATGGTGCAACCTCCATTTTTCGTCTTATTCTCACGTTTTTGGGAGTCATTACAATATGGACATGCGAATTCCATATATTATATAGTTTGAAAAAACTATATTAAAAATAAAATTGAGCTTTAAAATAATATTGGGAGTCAATGGTATTTGAACCCAAAACCTCCCAACAACAAGTATCTTAATGTGATTATGCCAACCAATATGCCAAAATCACATTTTGTCTTATTCACCCTCACACTTTGTTTTAAAATTCCATTCATATGGTTTAAGGAAACCATGGAGAATGATGGATAATACATGAGAGATGAGGGCACAGGGAGGCCAATGGAGCCATAAGAAAAGTAGGGGCAGAACGTGGAGGACTGGTGCACTTTTCAACATTTAATATTTTTCAGTTGTAGGTGCGAAACCATGAGCGACCAAAGGGGCGGAACCTTGCCCAGGGAATCTTGAGGGGTATCAAAAATATTCCTTGAGGCGCGGAACTTGCAGGAGTTAATTTTTGAAAAATTTCATGTTGATTTTATACCTCCCGGTGACAGGAATCCAATGGAAATTTCCATTTTAGCTGCATCGCTTCCCATGTTTCAGCCATTTTGTAGATTGGAGTGATGGTATTAGATTCCAAAGTGTGGATAGTCGATTTTATGCCTCTCGACGCCACGAATTCAATGGTGTACTCAGATTTAGTGGCTGAGCATCCACTTCTTCAACCAAATTCAGGGGTTGAGGTATATGCATTATTAATATCATGTGCCTCTTTTATCATTTGCTGTGAGATGTAATATATTATTTTAGATCCTTGCTTGATTTATGTTGCAGGATCTATGTTTCTACTTCATGTGAGATGTATTCACCATGGATTGTTATGATCCCTATGTAACCTTGTTGAAGGGATCCTCATCGTCACCTTTTGTGAGATTATGTCATGTTGATAGGAGGCCTATTTTGAGTGAGATTTCCTGTAGCAGAAAATCTCATGGAGAGACAAGCCACTCATGTTGAGGGCATATATCCTTGTATGATAGAAAACATAGTCCATGTACATCATCACCATTTCCAACACTATAGGAAGCGGCCTACCCAATTTTGACACTGGGCCCGGAGACGTAGCCCACACTGGCTGAACTTCGTTATCAACGTCTCGTGCTCTTATGTTGTTGATTGTTATTTTATTTTCTCTTTATTAAAGCATGCATATGTGTTATTTTAATGATATTTTTAGTGCAATCCTAACCACATCACAGAAGTAAAAGATCATGCTTAAATACGGTAGTTAATGGACTTGGATCAAGATGGTATTAGAGCAGTCTTCTTGCTGATGTGAATTGTGAGCGTGAACAATGATTGAGCGTGCATCAACGGAGGATGACAAAGACATGTACGAGGCCATGCGCGGGATGTCCAAATTTGTGGACATAATGTATGATTCTTATGAGAAGAGAATATTGGAAGAGGAGAAAGAAAAATCAGAGAATAATGCTTCGTCCACATCTTCTAGTGCTTATGCATATTCTTCGTCGCCTTCATCATCTTCTCATCATTCGAATGAGGAGATCAACCAGATTCTTGGGGAAGAGAATGTTGAATTAATGAGGCTACTACGAGAAGAGAAAGAGGAGAATCAGAGACTACAACTTCATTTGCAAGCCACAGAAGAGGCCTTGGAGAAGTTGAAGTGCAACGAAGGCTTAAAGAAGCCATCATCACCTGTGTCTGAATCAACAAATGAGGTAAAAAATGTTTATTTCTCTTCAGTTTCATCTTCACATGCTATTATTTCTGTTGGAAATGTGGAGATACCCATTACAGGAACTGGCATGAGACTCCTTACCAAAATGGGGTATAAGGGAGGAGGACTTGGTGTTAACAGCCAAGGCATAACTCAGCCATTGGAGGTTGTGCAGAGACCTAGATTCACAGGTTTGGGATACACTGAAGGAAAATTCTAGCGGTGTCAGAAGCTTCTAATACATGGTTGAAACCATTGGAGAAAGAGAATGATGGGAACACTTCACCATCATCCTATGACAACACACATTGCAGAGAAAGAGCTGAGGCTAGCTCTTATCACCATGATTTCACTAGAGACCACAAGAAAGGTATAACAAGTCTCAGTATTCTAGTGTTTATTTTGATTACAAGCATGTCGCTAACAATGAAAATAGATCATGGCATTGAAAAACGTGTAGTTTTTGTGGATTACATAACCATGTATTTGTTGAGTGCTGGAAGAGAATGGCAACACGAAAGAGGATGATGCATGAAACGCTTTCTCCACCACAGGAAGAGAAGAAGGAAAAGCAGGTCTGGAGGAAGAAGACTAATTTTAGTCATTGCAGCAGAAGTGGACATCAAAGAGCCACGTGTTGGAGGCTCCATCTAGAGTAGCATCTCAAGGACAAAGTTTCCATACATGAACCAGTTGAAACAATTGTTCGACAAGAAAATGCGCCACAGAGAGATGACCTATTCACTTTGATAAGTGAGAGATGGTTTTTCTAGGTGAGGTAGTGTGTCATGGCCTTATTTTGTAAATCATGTGTTGTAATTTAAAATGTAAAAGTGATGATGTGTTTTCCATCACATATGAAGAAACAATGATGTTTTTTCCTTGTATTTATAGCCGGGGTATTGATTCCATTTTAATGTAAACTTGACCACAAAGTATGAGCTATAAAAATCTCGTGGAAATTAAATTGGGTCAGATTTGGTCATGTAATTGAGCATGCAATTTGTAGGAAGAATGTATTACAGTTTTATAGAGGATGCAGGTGTCGTCTCATCGCTTATTGATCTGAAGAACAAAGGTGAAGGAGAATGAAGGGTGACCTTTCAGGACACTTGTGGTGTAGATGAGGTACAAAACAACTGCAGATTGTTTTCATGCTTTTGGTGGACCAAAAGTGCCTCAGTGGTGAGGATTGATCCAGGTGGATCCAAACACCTTCGGGAGACCAAGAGAGCTCAGAAATGGTCAAAATTAAAAGTGGTCATAATTCTTTTGAACCAGGACAATATTGTAGTGCACATTTCCCTGATTCCAATGGCGCAAACGACACTCAAATCCGAGTATGTATGAGAAAGTTATTTCATTTTGAAGTTTGTACCAAACAAAAAAAAAACAAGTCAGAGGCAACATTCTACCACGTGGAAGGTTGTATGGATGACATGTGGTAGGCCTAGTGGGACCCACAAAGCTAATGTGGTAGGCCAGTCAAAAAAATAGGTGGACCCACAAAAAATTGATGTGGTAGCACCACAAGTCGACACATGGCAATTAGGTGGTAGAGGTGGAATATGATGTGGATCAATGAGGGCTTGCCACATCGCCCAATCACATGGTGCCAAATGACACTTGAAATTAGGCCCAAGTGGCATTGGATGGTGCAACCTCAATTTTTTGTCTTATTCTCATATTTTTCGGAGTCGTTACAAAATCGACATAAAAATTCCATATATTATATAGTATGAAAAAACAATATTAAAACTAAAATTAGGCTTTAAAAAAATAATGGGATTCAATGGGATTTGAACCAAAAACCTCCCAACAATAGGTATCTTAATGTGACTATGCCAACCAATGTCCCAAACTCACATTTTGTCTTATTCACCCTCACACTTTGTTATAAAATGCCATTCAAATGGTTCAAGGAAACCATGGAGAATGATGGAGAATAAATGAGAGATTGGGGCACAGAGAGGCTAATGGAGTTGTGAGAAAAGCAAAGGCAGAACGTGGAGGACTGATGCACTTTTCAACATTTAATATTTTTTATTTGCAGGTGCGGAACCATGAGCGGCCATAGGGGTGGAACCTTGCCAATGTAATCTTGAGGGGCATCAGAAATATTCCTTGAGGCACATAACTTGCAAAAGTTAGTTTTTGACAAATTTATGTTGATTTTACACCTCTTGGCGACAGGAATCCAATGGCGATATCTGTTTTCGAAGTAGAGCTTCCCATTTTCAACCATTTTCCATATTGGAGTGACGGTGTCAGATTCCCAAGTGCGGATAGTCGATTTATGCCTCTCAATGCCACGACTTTGGTGGTGTAGCTAGATTCAGTAGCTGAGCATACACTTCTTCAACCAACTTCAGGGGTTGAGGTATATGCAGTATTGATATCATGTGCCTCTTTTATCATTTTCTGTGAGATGTAATATGTTTTTTTAGATCCTTTCTTGATGTATATTGCAGGATCTATGTTTCTACTTCATGTGAGATGTATTCACTATAGATTGTTAGTATCCCTATCTAACCTTGTTGAAGGGATCCTCATCGTCACCTTGTGTGATATTATGTCATGTTGATAGGAGGCCTATTGTAAGAGATATTTCCTGTAGCGGAACGTCTCGTGGAGAGACAATCCAGTCATGTTGAGGGCATATATCCCTGTATGACAGAAAACATAATCCATGTACATCATTACCATTTTCAGCACTGTATGAAGCAACCTACCCCATTTTGACACCGGACCGGAGATGTAGCCTACAGTGGGTGAAATCCGTTATCAACGTCTCATGTTCTTATGTTGTTGATTGTTGTCTTGTTTCCTCTTGCTTAAAGCATGCATATGTGTTCTTTTAATTCTCTTTTCAGTGCAATTCTAACCACATCACAGATGTAAAATATCATGGGTAAATCTGGTATCTGACGAACCCGGATCAATTATGTACGGTTTCTTTGCATATGCTTGAAGAATGTTTCCCTGTGTTATACATCGCCAATGTAAAATGATATCCAAGCTTATCATGTGACTTCAGAAGGTTTTGAAAGTATATAAACATTTTCAGTATTTGGAAATATATATAGGTCTAGTAATTTTCCCACTAGCTCATAACTTTGAGCATCAAAATTCTTACTAGCATATAGATATAGTTACACAGTTTCACCTTCCATATATTTCAGAAACCATGCATATTTTGTACGATTCACTTCTTTTGATTCCTTCTAGTATGAAATCAACTTCTTTTCTTTTGTGGCGACATCTGCTACAGTTCCAGTAATTAACTGAGGAGGAATTCGTTCAAAAATATTTTTTGATGGCCCACTTGCAGCTTTAGATGATGCAATGGTTGACTTTATTCCAAAAATATTGACAAAAACCTTCGTTGATGCCATTTTCCTGCAAACATATATATGTACATATAAATCATAAAAAAAATATCTTACGTAAAAAAACAATTGAAAAATAAAATAAAACCTAAAACACACGAGAAACATGAAAATTGCGTCCAGGTTTAGTGTGCATTTAGATTCATCCAAAATACCAAAATATAAAACTAGGTCCTTAAATTTTTTATTTTATTTTTACATTTTCTCCACGACCCCAATTGTAAGACAAAATTTAATTTTTTTATAGGTCATCTCCCCAACCCCATTGGAAATTTTTTTTATTTTTATTTTATTCTATTTTATTTTGGGGGTCAATTTTCAAAATCCCCCCCCTAAATTTAAAACAATTTCCTTTAAAAAAATTTGTTTTTTTTTACATTTTCTCCACGACCTTACTAGAATTCCTTTTTTTTTTTTCTTACATCTCATGTCCCCAACCCATTGGATTTTTATTTTTATTTATTTTTTAATATTTTGGGACCCGATTCTCAGAATCGGTTGGGCTGTTGGGCTCGAGCAGATGCCCGCCCGAGCCCAAGGGAGAATCGGCCCCCCTGCTTGGAAGGGGTAGATTCGGCCCCCTACCAGGCAGGGTGCTGCCAGGCAGGGGGGCCGATTCTCCCTTGGGCTTGAGCAGATGCTTGCCCGTGGGTGCATTTTCCCGAGCCCAAACATCCACCCGAGGGTGCATCTGCCTGCGGCATGGCTACCCTGTGACACCTCACGCAGGGAGGTCTACCGATTCAGGACCCCTGCTTGCCCGGGGCACCGGTGGGTATTCTCACCTATCCCAGAGTGGCCAGGTGCTGACCCCATGTGGGCCCACCCACCATGTCTATGTGGATTTTTTTTTAATTTTAGATAATATATTTATTTTAATTGGTTTTTTTATGGTAATATGGATGTAAAAAAATAAATTGTTGGCATATAACAAATAAGTTTCGTCAAATTCTTCATTTAATGGTCCAAGTAGAAGGGCAACTAACCTTTCAAAAGCGATAATCTCCCACTGACAATGTTGCTACTCCAAAAAATCATTCCAATCTTTTAAATAAACCTCGAGAAATCTAGACGTAATATGAGGAATAGTGACATTGAAAGTTCTTATAAAGTGGAAATTGCGAATTTATTTTCCGCGGGTTGAATGTGTGTTAAAAACTATGATAAATATTAAAAAAATAAATTTTATAATCAAGTAAATGTTATACAATTAATTAAGATTAGATTAATTTAGAAAAAAATATTAAAATAAAAATGTGTAGGAAATTTAAATCGAAATTATGTTCAATATTCAAGATAACATTTTAGTAGAAATTTTTTAAATAAATCATAGAAATAAAATTTCGAGGGACATACTTTAGGTGAAAATTTTCAGTGAAAAATTTTAGAGGGAAATTTTGGAGGGAAAATTTCATTTTTTCAGCTATATATTTTCATTGGGAGAGAGATCATTTGCATCATTCAACATCTTTTGTTTGAGTGTTATGGATTCCTCTGATACTGAAGTCTCGTTTTATGAAGCAGATTCAACATCTTCGTCACGTAACAACTCTATTGATATTGATGAATATAATGAGAGAAATAGTGATAAAGGGGAGGATGAAGAATTCAAATAAATAGAGAGTCATATTTTCCACTTAGTCCTAATCCTATGGACTATGAGAGCAGTAGTGACGAAGGCCAAGATGAATAATTTCCAAAAAATAGAGACTCACAATTTCCACTTAGTCTTAATCCTAAGGACTTTGAGAGTAGTAGTGATGAATGACAAGATGAAGAATTTTCAATGAATATAAACTCACATTTTCCACTTAGTCCTAATCCTAAGGACTATGACAAAAATAGTGATGAATGGCAAGATGTATAATTTTTAGTGGATATAGAGTCACATTTTCCACTTAATCCTAATCCTAAGGACTATGAGAGCAATAGTGACGAATGGTAGGATGTATAATTTTCAGTGGATAGAGAGTCACATTTTCCACTTACTCCTAATCCTAAGAACTATGAGAGAAATAGTGATGAATGGCGGGATGTAGATTTTTTAGTGGATAGGGAGTCACATTTGCCACTTAGTCCTAATCATAAGGAATATGAGAGAAATAGTGATGAATGGAAGGATGAAAAAATTTCAGTAAATAAAGAGTCACATTTTCCACTTATTCCTAACCCTATGGACTTTAAGAGCAACAATGATGAAGGGCAGGATGAAGATTTACCAATAAATTGAGAGTCTCAGTTTCCACTTAATCATAATCATATGGACTATGAGAGCAATATTGACGAAGGCCAGTATGAATAATTTCCAATAAATTGAGAGTCAGAATTTCCACATAGTCCTAATCCTATGGACTATGAGAGAAACAATGATGAAGGGAAAGATAAAAATGATGAAGAATATCCTCCAACTCAGTATTTCAATACCAAAAATGATGGTATTGAAAACTTTCATGCGGCCAAAGATGGTAATGAATATTTCTCAAACAATGATGGTGGTGAGTTTCCTAACTATATTGAAAATGATCATAGTAAGAATAGTATTCCTCCTAATGATGATGGAAATTCTTTTTCAGAGAATGATGAAATGATGGAGATGTTGCCAACAATTATTGTGTCTAGGAGTAGGAGTAGACCTTTTCGTATCAATCCAAGATGTTCTAGTTATACAAGGGGTGGAGTATAATATCTCACGAGAAGAAGTTATATCAGTGATCTCATTTCAAGTGACTATTGTAAAAAGGAATGCTTGAAACATATGGATTTCAAATTTGCTTTGGAGAAAAGGAAGAACTATTTGTCAATGAATAAAAGCATGTAGAATTCATATTTAGTGGGGTGCATGAAATCTACACTAGCAGGTTATGATTATCATATTGGGTCTTTATTTCTTTGTATAAAGGCGTTCAAAATGTTTCATTCAATTGGGTATTTTCAACTATCAATAATCCAAGACAATATGGAAAAGGATCCTACATATTATTCAGAAGTTTGTCATAAACAAGAGTTTGGGCCACTAGAAAACACTGCAATATCATGGCTGTAAGACTTCTTTTCAAAACATGGAGTTTTTTCCAAATAGAGATATAATACATATTCCAGATAATTTCTCAAGATGAGAAATATACAACTTATACAAGGAATATGCAAAAGGTGTTGAAGGAAATGGTTGTTTTATTACATATCAATATTTAGTGCAGATATGGAGGAGAGAGTTCAACAATGTTCTTATTCCTAAGAAGACAAGGATGGAGGTTTGCAGTACATGTGCTACTCTAAAATAAAAAAGGGATAAATTTCAACGAGCAGAAAGAGGTAAGAATTCTTAACATTATTTTTTGAAATTGTATAATGATCAAATATGAAAATGTATTTATTAATAGTTTTATTTTATGTTATGTGTAGATTCCATTTTCAAAGCACTTCAAGAGCATCATGAACAACAAACAAGTGAAAGGAAAAAGTTGTACAAGCATCGAAAGAAGTGTTATGATAATCCAAATAAATATTTGGGTTTAATAATTGATGGTATGGACCAGAAGAAAACACTTCTACCACATTTTTTTCGCACACCCAAAAATTTGTAGGAGGAAATTTTTATCAAGTTTTAGTTGGTCAGTTGTATGGTCTTCAATGGGAAAATGTCGCCAAGAGTTTACTTCACAACTCCAAATATTCATAATGATGGAAATATGACAATAACCATAATTCATGAGGTGCTTTCTAATTGGCGTGGTAATATTCCAAAATTTTGTATCTACAATTAGATAATACTTTTCATGATAGCAAAAATCAGATTGTTTTTGGATATCTAAACATGCTTGTTGAATTGAGAATTTTTCATAAGGTAAAGGTTGGTTTCCTTCTTGTTGGGCACACTCATGACCATATTGATCAGATGTTTAGTTGTTTTTTAGTAACATTGAGGAGGAAGGATGTTGGGAGCTTTCCATAATTATTTGAATGTATTAAGAAATCATATATGCCAGAGCCTATTTTTCATGTGTTAGAAGAAACTCTTGACATGCGAAGGTTTATTCTAGTATCACATGGTGAGGAGAAATGCATTAAAAAAATTAATGACATTAGATTCCAACATCAATTTCGTATCCAAAAAATTGATGGGAAAATACTAATATGGGGCAAGAAGTACTCAACTACTGCAGAATGGACGTCTTCATCAGGTTTGTAATTATTGAAGTTCATTCTAGATCATACAATATTTGCGTCAAATATATTGTGATTACAATCATTTGGTGATGTTCATAATGCACGAAGGCAGAAGAGAGATATAGATTATTTTGAATGCCTGGAAAAAATTAAAAAATACATTAGATATACATATGAATACTTTGATGTTGTTGATTCAGTTTGGTGGGAGTCCTTTTTCAATGATCAAAGTGATATCCTTTCAAGATCAGCAAATGAAGATATGCTTTTCAAGAGACCATTTATTTGGCCAAAAAATGTTTCAAATGAACAGGAGGAAACAAACATTGTTGAACAACAACAATCACAAGGTTTTATTAATTCTACATAGGTGGAGAAAAGAGAAATGTATATTGGTTCTAAAAGATCTCATGCACAACGTGAAGAAATGGAAGAGCTTTACATGGCTTTAGTACAATATATAAAGGAGGGTTGCATGATCGTAGTGTTAGCACATGAAGATCCACATGGCCATCCATTCTGGGTTTCCAAGGTTATAAAGGTCATTACAGAAAATGAAGATGTTCCAGGTGTTGAAGTGCATTCAATGGTGTGTACAAGCCAGAGATGGCAGTTGATAAAAAAATTGGCGGAAAGAGAAAAATAAAGGGTACAAATATAAATTGTTGCCGCAAAAACCTCTTAAAATTGGAGGAATTTGAGATACTTTTTTATGAATTCAATTTAACAAAGAGAGGAAATCTTCACTCTAGGACGATAGATATTGATCTGAAGAGGTTGCTACCAGAAGAAACAATGTTGAGATGGTAGTCTGCTAAACCCAGTCGTAGATGTAGAAGACTTTTGAAACATCAAGTGGTGGGCATGCATATTGGCTCAGATGAGGCACTAGTTGATGAAAGAGAAGAATATGTAACATCTTCATCTGCATCAAGTCATTCATATGAAGATGTGAATTTTGACAGTGTGCAAAAAAATTTGAGTGATTTTGAATGATTGTGTAAGGAAATTTATATAAATGATATTTGCATTGAGCAATGAAAATGATATTTTAACTTCCATATGACCTTACATGAAGTTATGAGTCATTTTTATGTTTGTTGGATTATATGTTTTAATTATGATGAATTCATTTATCTAAAATATTCACAATGCAACAATAACTTGGAGAAATAATTTGTTTCATTGGGTTATTTTATTCATATAATTTGTTCATAATATCATGGTTGAAATATGTTGAAAAGTTAATGTTTTTTAATTCTATGGGAGAAAATTTTTGAAATATCTTCTATCTTTAACATTATGGTTGAAAACAATTAGAATTTTACAGATTTTTAGTGTCATGATATTATATGTTAAACGACATGGATAAAAATGATTGGAATTTAAATGTGTTTAAAATCCCATTATTTTATATTTAACGTTATTACTAAAAATATGTTTAATTGTACCTAGAAAATAAAAATGGTATTATAGCACCAACATTAGTGTGTTTTTTCCATTTATTTGGCAAATAAAAATTGATTTTACTGTCATTTTTAAAAAATGTTGCAAATTAACCCTGAAAAAAATAAAACCTTGTTCTAGACTACAAACTTTTTGTTTTTGGGTTGTTTTTCATGTTTTTTTGGCTAGAATTCCCGTTTTCTGTTTATAGTTCTAGTTTCAAAGTTTACGTTGTTTAATATTTGGGTTTCCATGAAGATTTTGAATTTTTTCCATAAATGTAGTAGCAATTGTACTAGATTTAAATGAATGAGATAATGCACAAAAGTGTGCATACTTTGTAAGTTTATCAACTACCACCATGATGACAATATTTCCTTTGCACTTGGGTAAACCGGTGATAAAATCCATTGAAACCTCCTCCCAATGTTGAATTGGAATGGATAAAGGTTGTAAAAGAACTAGGATTTTAATCGTCTCAACTTTATTTCATTAGAAAACCAAAAATTCTGCCAAAAACCTTTGAATATTAGATTTAAGGCCATCCAAAAAAAAAGCATTCTTGACCATGTAGTAAGTTTTTAAAAATCCTGAGTGCCCTCCTGAGGGAGAGGTGTGCAATTCCAAAAGAATATTTTGTTTTAGTTGGGAATTCTTACAAAGATATAAGTTATATTTGTACCATAATGAGTCCTTTTTCTAACTAAATGTTTCATATGTACTCGGATCTTGCTACAAATTTTGTATGAGTGTCCACACCTCTTCATGATTCTTCCATTCATCCCTTACTTCAGTTATCCACTCGAGTTGGATAATAGAAATGGCACAAATAAATGATTCCACATCCTCATCCTTTCTTAAGAATGCATCTGCAACAACATTTTTCTTCCCTTTTTTGTAGATGAATTCAAAGTAATAACCCAACATCTTTGTGACCCATTTTTGCGGCTTTTTTGAAGATAATCTTTGTTCCAAAAAGTATTGAAGACTATCATGATATTTTTTTACCTTGAAGTGTATTCCCATTAGGTAAGGTTGCCATCACTTTAGTGCATGTATTATTGCTAACACTTCATTCTCATAAATAGGTTTCAGTAAATACTTTCCTTTTAATTGGATGAATTTCAAAAGCGATGGGTCTTCCTTCTTGCATTAAAACCACACTAATTCCATTTCCCAGGGCATCAGATTCCACAATAATTTTTTTTGTGAAGTTTGGCATAGATAAGACCAATGCTTGGCACATTGCTGCTTTACGATGTTCAAAGGCCTTCTTGGCTTCTAGAGTCCAAGAAAATGCATCTTTCTTCAGTAATGATGTTAAAGGTGCCAATATTCTCCCATAATTCTTAACAAACTTCCAATAATACCATGTTAGCCCCATAAATCCTTGAAGATGCTTTATGGTTGTAGGGATTTTCCATTCCTTAATGGATTTAATTTTGTTAGGGTCTGCCTTAACACCCTCATGAGATACAATATGACCCAAATATTCCACCTCTTCTACTCCAAAGAAACATCTGGAGGTTTTTGCATTTAATTGTTTCTCCTCCAATAGTTTGAGTACCATGTCAACATGTTGAACATGATCCTTACAAGACTTGTTGTAGATTAGTGTATCATCAAAAAATACTAACACAAATTTTCTAAGGAAGGGTTTGAAAATGGAATTAATCAAACCTTGAAAAGTGGAGGGTGCATTATTAAGGCCAAATGGCATGACCAAAAATTCATAATGACCCTCATGAGTTCTGAATGATTTTTTCAGAATGTCTTTAGTATTTATTATAATTTGATGATATATAGAATGAAGATCCAACTTGGTGAAGTAAATGTCTCCATGTAACTCATCCAATAATTCATCAATGAAGAGGATGGGAAATTTATCTTTAATAGTGAGATTTTTTTTATCCTATAATCTAGACACATACACCATGATCCCTCCTTTTTGTGCAGTAATACTACTGGAGCAAAGAAATAACCTTGACTACATTGAATTATACCAGCATCTAGCATTTTTGAAACCATACATTAAATCTCACTCTTTGGGCATAAGGATATATCTAAGGACTGATGTTGACAAGAAAAATTCCTAGAATCAAATGAATAGCATGATCATGATCACGAGTAGGTGGGAGTCCTTTGGGAATTTCAAACACCTTGAAATGATTTTCCAAGACTTTTTGGAGATCTAGAGAAATAGATGATTTTGATGTTTGAACCTCTAGTGAGAATAATTGTGTATTTATGCCTCGTTGTTATTTATTCATAAGCATTTTCATGACATTAGAGTTGATTATCTTTCCCGGATTCCCTACGATACCCCGTAATTCAACTTCCTTTCCTTCCCCAAAAAAATTCAAGAAAAGTTCTTGAAAATTAAAAGCTATCGTCTCGAAAGATTGTAACCATTGGACTCCTAGTACAACATCAGCACCACCCATTGGAATGGATAGCATAGGACTATGCAATACATATTCCCCCATGGCTGGCTTGATATTATGGCACTTTTCAAAGCAATTTATAGTTCCTTCATTTTCAACCATCACTTGACACTCTGGTGTTGGGTATACAAAGCAATTAAATTCATTGGCTACCTTACAATGAATAAAATTATGGGTACTACCCGAATCAATCAACACTATTACATTTTTGTTCTTCATATGTCCTTCTATCTTGAGATTTTGAGGAGTGGTAATTCCTACCAGTTCATTACAAGATATGGTGGGATTTATTTCTTCTTTCTCTAGGGTTGGTTCCTAGTGTATATCCTCTTCTTTTCAGGTTTCTTGTTCATTTTCTTCCTCCTCTTCACAATCTATGTAAAATAATTTCTTCTAAGCACACTTATGACCTTTAGTGTATTTGTTATCATAAATATAGTAAAACCATTTTTCTATTTTTTCTTCCAATTTTTTTGGTGTTAACCTTGTAGGTTGTGGAAGTATAGGAGTAGCAACACTTCCATCTTTATAGTTGTGAGTGGTAGGATTTCTTGTCGCCATAATTTTTCTTTCAATTTTTCTTTCCAACCTGAATGCTTTCTCCAATGAATCAGGTTCCCAAAGGAAAACCTCATGCTGGATGTTATCCTTTAAAGTCCCCATGAAGACATTAATCATGTGTTCCTCTGGAATATAAGTTACCCTTATATTCAATTTTTGGAAGTCCTCATTGTGCTCCACCATTGAACCCTTTTGTTTGAGATTTATCAATTGGCTAAAGAAGGTGTTGCTCTTTGTATCCTCATAATGTGATATCATTTCCTTCGTAAAAATTGACCAAGTGATAATTTTTTTATGAGAGAAAATCCATTGATACCATACAAATGTATTGGGTTCTAAATGTAAAGTTGCAATACGTACCTTTTCTATGTTTTTCACATTATGTAGATCAAAATATTGCTCCATCTGTAGTATCCATGTTATGTGATCCTTGCCATCAAAATTCCTCATATTGATGTTTGGAATATGGTGGGTATTCAATCCAATGTTATAGTTTATGAAATCATGATTAGCATTTATTTTTTTCTCGTCATGAGTTTCCTTTACTACCTTTTTGGCATTAGGAAGATTTTCTTGTAGCAACTTTGTCAAACCTTCCTTCAAACCTTCCATGTCTTTCTTCAAATCTTCCATGTTCCCTTTAAAAAATCCATGTCACCTTTTAAAAAATTCATATTACCTTTTAAACCATCCATGTGACCGTTTAGTTCTTCCGTTGTTGCTCTTTATGAGAGCGATATTTGTTGCACTTGGTCCCGTAATTTTGATATATCATGTTTCAATTCTTCCTCTTAATGTGTCATAGTAGAGTTTTCGAAGGATTCAATGGGTGTGGAATTATTTTTGGGAGGAATTTTAGAATCCAATACTTATATCTATGCTTCAATATTCCCTTGGAATCACTTCAAACTTCTTTTTCAAACAAAAGCTATGCAATTTTTAAAAATGAATAGACACCTTTTTATTTCTTTTTAGGAGGTCGATATTGAACCTGATTTATCTCTGTGATTTCCGATATTCAAGGTATAAAATTCAGTCCTATAGTATCCCTCTAAGTCTTATTTCCAATTCCATAGGTCAGACCTAATTTGGATTTTTCAAGACAAATTTATGTCGAATCGCCCACAATGACCTAATTATCGGTTGGTTCGGTAGAGCGAACTTGTACGGTGTTCTACATGTCATTGTTTCGACCTTCAGCTCTAAAATAGATACACAAGAAACTAAAGTCCATGAAATTTTTACCACTTTTTTCATAATTCAAATCCGATGCATGAAACGTAGGTTATGATGATTTTCCCTCAGTCACCTGTTTAAGATGAAATTATGGAGCCTGCAAAAACCCTATTCCGCAGATCAGATCACTGAAATTTTTGCGAACCAAGGTCTGAAATTTTTACACAAATTTCATCAAGATTTTGGCTCCATGTTGTAAACATTTTAGCTTTTTAAGCCTCAGAAAATAATTTATAACAAAAATTCTAATATGACATGTTTGTAGCAGTGAAACCCTAAAATCCAAAGCTCTGATTCCAAATGTTATGAAACCAACTCACAAAATAGAAGAAAAGTTAGATCAACAACTTAGAAATAAACCTCTTATAGGGGGAAACATCATTTACATTACATAAATGAACAATTCTTGGATGATAAAAATTACAAAACCTCCTTTCTATATATAGGAGTCCAAGGGGTCACAATATAATCCTAGCCGACATAACAATAATACTGTAAGGGCACAAAAATAACAATAATGGGCTTCTATGGGGCATAATAATAACAATATGGGGACTACATCGACACAACAATAAAAATAAGGGGGCTACACTAACAGTAAAAATAAGGGGATACACTATTATTATAGGGACCTAGCAGACAAAGACAGATATGGAGTGCATTTGTGCACTAGAAGAAGGACCCATGCTTGGGTCAGATGGTGGTGATGAAGAAGAAGAGGAAGAAAAATTATTAGACACTATTGTGCAGGTTAGAATGAATCACTAGGATCATGAAGTGGATGAATGTATGGAGTTGAATAAAAAGAAGCAAGTTGGTGAGGCAAAGGAAAAGACAGTGGGAAGCTTGCAGAGCTATGCGTTTCATGAAGAAGGGATTCAAGCATCCATGCAAGAGACCTTAAGGTATCATGTTTTGAAACTAACACTTGATTTTTTGGATGCAGGTGATATATATTTACAAGAACCATTAGAGGAATCCATCCAAAATGGAAAAGGCATGGACATTGAAACTGAGTTGAATTTTTTGGAGGATTGGTTGGACCATCCAAGGAACAATGGTAGAGAAAATGAGATGAAAGAGGACTGAAAAAATACAAAAGAAGACAAGGATGAGGCTTCAATGGAAAAAATACAACAACAAGAGAAAAATAATGAATAATCATTTAAGCAACAAATGCAAGTGAGGATGGAGGATATATGGAAGCCAAAAATAAATCTAGACATGGAAATTTAGGAGATCATAGAGTTGATGATAAAGGTGTCTCAAAAGAGACATAATATAGGGAGGATAATGGATGAAAAAGATTTGTTGATGAAAAATAAATTCTACATCAGCAAGGAGAAGGGAGAGATGTAGAAATTTTTTTGGAAACCAAGTAGAGTGAAGAAGAAAACCATGAACCACTAGTAGCATGATAGACCAATGGACCAGCTACAAAATAAAATTTGGGACCGAGGCACATTTTCTTCATTTTCTCATGGTTAGGAAACGATGTAATATTTTAACCTAGGGAGTATGATGTAGGAGCACCTCCTCACCATTTTCATTGCAGAATTGCCTGGGAGGGTCAAAGATATTTACAAAGGAATTTGGTTCCCTAATGCTCGATTTTATTATTTATTTCTATGTATTTTTTACTATGTTTATATAAAAAATGTATAAAATGTGGATTACTGTAATAGGACCTCTCTTTGAGAGATATCTCAGTAATGGGATTTAGTTGTATTTTATATTAGATTCATAGAACTTAGTTGAGTGGTTTAGGTGAGAAATTAATGGATCTAGAGAAATTCTAGGATCTGAAGATAATTTAGTTGGAGTTCCTTTTGTACAAGTATTCTTATGTAAAAATAATAAATCGGACATGATAGAGAGAGAATAGAGTGTGTGGGGCAAGAGGGGCTTGTAGAAGCCAAGTCTGGCTAGAGGTGAGTGATGGGCTTTAGATGTAAAATCTGACTAGGAGGATTTTTTTTTCAATTTCATGTAAATATGTGGTTTTCTAGAATTTATAATGAGACTAAGGTTATGCATGGAGTATTCTGTTAATTGCCCAAAGGCCATGTGTTTGTGTTTTCCTATGTGTTTATTTACATGAATAATTGTTAGTTTATGAAAATATTTGAGAAGAACTATGAGGGGGACTTGGGTGACTATGTAAAGAAAGACGAGATGAATTAATATTAGGAGGGAATCGTATCGTGTGGATTCATGAGGAATTCCATGTCGAGTTCATAAAAAAAGCTCAGGGGGGAGAGCAGTCCCATGGATGGAGACCATGTTTATTGTTTTATTGGGTGAACATACAATGTGAAAGAAACCTGTGGGAGAGTTTGCACACACAGGAGGATGAGAATATGTGTGTTGGAGGCAATCTATGAAGGTTGGGAAGTGTGGGAAGATAGACAAAGTTTATAAGGGAGAGGAGGAAAATGTGATAACACAATATAAATGCATAGACGAGGTCAAGAACACAAAATAAAGAATGTCAAGTAATAGAGGTGCAGACTAAGGATTGAAGTAGAGTGAAGGAGGAAAAATGGTGTTGGAAAAAACAAAATAACAATAGAAGAAATGTAGAGGGGAATCCATGAATAATTACGCATTTTTGTGAAAATCGAGTAAAGGATGAAATTCGTCAACTAATAGAATCCGAGAGAAATTCCCTTATATTGAAAAGTCTCAAGTACAGGTGGCATTTAATAACTAATTTGGAGGAAAAGGTAGGTTAGGAATCCCCTAGGAGGGAAACTTTCCGTTATGTTTAAGAGTTTGGCAAAGATATGATTAAGGTCGGGGCATTAAAGAACTAGGAAGGAACACCCCAGAAATAGTGTTTCCTCATAAGTATTATGATGGGAGGGTTTTAATAGAAGTTATGGGATTATGAAAAGGTTGAGGCTTGAGGAATTTGGGACAACACAAAGGGAACATAGATAAGGTAAAAGGGGCTCGCTCATAAAAAATTGGGGATTTCCCCGTTGGAACTTAAGTTTGAAAAAGATAGAGCTCTGGTGGTTTTGTGTGATTCGGTGGTTTCACTGAAGGGATCTAGGCCTGCCTTTGGCAATCTTGTTCTGAGCCAAGGACGAGGGTTTCATCAAGACAAGAAGGTCAACTCATGAGTGGCATAACTTTCGCATACATGATCTCATTAATGTGATTCTTGCATAGGTGGATAGGTATTTGCATGTAGAATAGGAAAAAAAAGGTTTGACACTAAATAAATAAAATTTTACCTCCAAAAATGTTGTTTCATGCCTAAAAACGCTCTTGAAAGATTTCAGACCATGTTTTTCCAAATTAGGTCTTGCTAGTAAAAATGGTCTCGTGACTTGATTTCTCCACTTTTTTCACTCTGAAGGCATCAAGATAGATGAAAAATAATATAAAGATCCAACATATATCACATCTCCCCATTTTGGGATGCTTTCAGTCTCCAAAACCTTCCAGTGAATGAGGTGAGGAAATGTTTTCTCCACCTTCTCTCTGGTGTACCATTTAGCTTTGATTGTAAGTTGTTCTTTCAACCCAATCTACCAAAGCTAATTCTACCCCTTATTTCTGGAAATTTTCTACAAAATTTCATATTCTGTCAACTCTACCTGAGCATCTAGTGTCAATTCATCCACAGAAGGAAGGACTTGTTCCTCTTCCTAATCTAGCATGGAAGGCTCATAGAGTTTTTAATTATCTACATTCACAACTGAGTAAATGTGCATGTATGGTGGTAAACTGAGTCAATATGAATTATCACCCACCTTTTCCAGTATCTTGAAGGGACCCACTAGTACAAATGGGGCCAAAATCTGATAGCTATTAGTCGAATATGGGACTTATTGATGCTGGCTCTTCGACACATTGGTGCTCATCAAATCGTCACTAGCATTATATCAAATAGTCGACACTTTAATTAACTTCGGATATTCAATGGTAAAAATGTTGATTATCCAACACAAAAAATGCCAAAATGGTTGTTAGTATGAATCCTTTGTCGAAGTGTACGAAAAAGGACCACTTTAGCTACGCATAACTAATAGCCCTAAAAACAAAAGTGGCTGCCAATATCTTCAGATCTGCGGTTAGTTGAACAAGAAAAGAGCTGCAAAAAACCAGATCTATGCATGGAAAGACATTAAACAGTAAAAACAAGGGTTTGCTCCATATACCAATAGACAAGACAAGAACAATTTTTGAAAGAATTTTTGTATTAATTGGGCACCTGGGAGGAAAACAAGAAGGCGTATCCAATTCTCCTCAGTGGGATGGGTTCTTGGAAGTCTTCAGCACTTCAGATCTAAGATTTCTCTCTCTTGTTGGTGTAGAAAACCCAATGCAAAGAATAGAGCTTAAAGGGAGCTCACACAGCAAATAATGGAAAAATGTGACCAAGTGTATAGATCCAGAGTGATCTAATAGGTAACAAAAGGTGAAGAATGGTAGGAAAAACCCTCCTATTTATAACAAAATATTGGGTCATTCTAGATCTTGGTGCATGATTAAAATAATGTTAACCAAATCTAGATCCACCTTTTATGGAATATTTTATTATATTTGTTGGAGGGAAAAGTATTTGACTTGGGTCAAATCCCTTTGTTTGTCAAAAATAAATAAATAAATTATTTATTTATCTTTTTAAGGAAATGGTTGAAAGATAATCAAATAAATAGTGATTTATTTAATTATTTAAGGAAGTGGTTGAAAGATAATTAAATAAATAATGATTTATTTAATTATTTGTGGGTGATTTGGTCATATTTAACAAGGAATATTATCTAAATAAGATTTAAATAATTATTCCTAGAAAATAATAAAATAAATAAAGGTTTATCTAATTAATTTCTTTGTTTTTGGGTTAAACATGACTGGGAATAATAATTAAATTATGGTTTAATTAATTATTCCATGAGGAAAATCAAACAAATATAGGTTTGTTTAATATTTCCTTTTGGGGTTTCCTGTTTAGACCATAAATGACATAATAAATGTGGTTTATTAAGTTATTTAACATAGTGAAGGCAATTTTACTTAGGGTAAAATTGGTATTACATGGTGTACTTGGGTCCATCTAATGATAATCATAACAAACTAATGTTTTGAAGTTAGTTTTGCGATGCTATAAATTGTAAGAAATCTGACACACCAAATGCCGAATATGAGATAGGTTTCACGTTGCGTTCTGTCACCACAAACATGAAAAATTGTGATAGTTTTCCATTGGATATTGGAAAAATATTTAGTTTTGTTCAATGGGAAAAACTATCATTTATGCATCGGATAATCAACGATATACATAAATTGTGCGATGGGAGTGTTATCGCTCTGACACTCCCTTCCATCGGGCTTGAGCGACCCATTCGAAATATAAGTATCAAATAAATGATGTCAAGTTGAATAAGTTCGACATGAGTTTTGAATATCAGACGTGGTGTTTCATCTGTCTGGGGCACATACGCCAATGGTGATGCATCGGATATTCAACGTATGAGATTTATGTTTGACGGGAGTCTCAAAGACCGACACTTCTTTTTGTCAATTGTGGCATTGATTATCTGAAAAGTACGCTGAACAATTGGATTCGAATATTTGAAAATTAACCTATGTCATCAAATATTCAACGGCAGTCTGCGTATCAATATATATATATATATATATATATATATATATATATATATATATATATATATATATATATATATATATATATATATAAATATATAATTTTATTGATTTTTTATCTCATTGTATGTACACCTTGCAAGCTCCATGCTTGTGTAATAGGTGGCCTCCTCTCTTATAGTAATGGTTATCCTCATTTCTAATATCCCTCTAAGCAATTAGATGAAGCATAGAGTAAATGAAAACAAGCTTTCTAAAATAAATCCAAGGCCCTAAGAAAGGGAAAATTCAGTAAATTCAAAAAAACCAAAAAGCCTAGCTAGGGAAAATGGCAAATGATTATGGAATTTTTCCTATTTTTCTATACATAACAACACTAATTGATATTAACCTCTATAGTATACTTGATTCGGGGGGAAATGGAAATTGAGAACTGAGTCAATCAAATGGCCTACTTGTTAGCCTAAAGGTATGCCTGTATTTTAAAAGAAGCAAGTTTAGTTGATTTAGTTGATTAGGTTGTGCAAATAAGAAAATATGAGTGTGCTCTAGAGTGTTTGTCATCATTTGTGAGTTTACCTTCAAGAAAATGAGCCTTTTATAATGTCTGATTAGTTTGTGAGATTGACTAGAATAAATTAATCCAACCTTAATTTTCATAATGACCTTAGTAGCTCAATAGCATTGGTACACAATATTGGGGATGGTGATGCTAACAATATGACTCTTAAACCCTATTTTTCTCCCACATTAAAGGTTTCCTGAGTAGAATATTTCAAACATTAAGCAAGGTTGCATCACAAAAAATTGTCCTTAAATGGGTGAATGTCGTCATGGAATTTGCATTGATAAGTGATGTGCAATTCCTCGTCCTGAATTAATAAAATAATCACATTGTATGTATAAAAATAACATTTTTTCCAGCTCCATTCTCAATGATGAAGTGGATAGAATTACCATGGATCTAATTGTATTTAACAAAATAATATTTTTTCCAAGTCTCATTCTCAATGATGAAGTAGATAGATTTCCCATGCACCCATATTTAAGAGTGGAACACTTCACCTTTTCCTTTTTAAGAACTACAAACTTTTGATATGGAATGACACTTTACAAATTATTTCAACAAGAAAAAATTCACCAAGACTTACTTCATATGAAAATTTACACCTACGCCAAAGCAAAAAACCAGAAACATGAAGCCAAATCCCTCATCTAAACAAGTTGCATTCCGATGGAAACTTCTTCTAGCCCAGATTATGTGCAAGTCAGTGTCAATAAGGTGTTGTGGACAACTCCTCTATCGCATATTAAAATGCTTAACCTATTTAAAATGTAGAACATTGATTTCATATCTCCATTTAAGGTTAGAGACATGGTAATTATAAGAATGGAAGAAAGTAACTAAACTGAATTTAAGGGCTAATATGAATGGTTTAGTTTGCATTTTATTGACGTAGGGTTCCACTATTTCTTACATAGGACTGAAATAATTTACGGGGGGCCTTTTCTCCATTTTTCATATCATTGTGGGTAACATAATTGGAAAAGAGGAGAGACAATAGAATTACTAAAAGACCAAATATCGTGAGTGCTAATGTCAAATTCCAATGATGTGCTAAATCTTGTCAACCTACTATTGTTATTGTTAATTTTTTTTCCACTTGTATGGGTAGTCAATGTATTTTAGTGGAGTGATGAGGATTATTTGAAACAATTCTCAAAATGTTTTGTGAAGATGTTGAACATCCCGATGAAGAGCTCTGTAATGCAGTAAATTTATTTGGAAATCCCATTGGTCCACTAGTTGATTAAATTGACCAGTTTCTGAGTAATCACTTAGAGGTTAGTTTGTGTTCATTTCTTACAAATTAGATACCTATTTTTTTCCAACATTACAATGACAGGGATAATTTGGATAGAAGATTAGTTGATGCTACTGAAACCCTCCCACACTGAGAAGAACATATTTACAACATTTAGAAAGTAGCTTTCAAGATTACATATAGAAAGGCAATGATGACAGGGGAAATGTAGAGTTGGGGCCAGAAAGTGGATGAGGACATCATCCCCACATATTTTTTCATATGACTAGAAGCATGAATTAACTACTTATTCCAAGAGAATGAAAGATATAACCATGTAGAAAATAGAGAATAGGAATTTAAGGATTCATTTTTTATGTTTAGGGCCTTTCTTGAGACTTTAAGAAAGAGGAAAGATCACCCAGTAACAATGGGTGGCTTAACTAGTAGTGTACTTATGTTTTCCCCTATCCAAGATTAGGGATTTTCCTCTAGGGAGAGTCTAAGAGATAATATTTTTGCATTGCTGCAATGCATAAATACCATTACCCGTGTTAGAACAGTTCTTTTCTAAGTCATGAGTCCATTCCATAGTTTTATTTTTAGGATTAAACTTTAAAAATTTAAAAAAATTATTTTTTGTTTTGTTTTATACCGGAATTTACAGAAGCACTAGTTTTTAGCCTTTCAGACACTCTGTTATTTTCCTGTCTCTAATGCTACTGGAATTTCCAGAAGCATTCTCTGTTTCTTAAAATAAAATGAAAAAGCGCATCCGCTTTAGTTATACCATGTGTCATAGTGTAAATTCGCGTCAAATATTTTTTAAATCTTTTTAGATCTAATTATAGGTGTCGTATTACAGTCAGTTAACTAAAGTCAAGTCGTTATATGCGTTTAGCGATATGTGTCATCCGCAGTTATGGACTGAACCATTAACCTTCATGCATGTCAACGCTAAGTCAGTCATCCGTGTATGTAGGTACGTGCTTTTATGAATCAATGAGATCATGGTTATCACACAACATGCCATAACTGTTTGGTTGGCTGCACAATAGTGCTACCAGAAATTTCATCCAATCAATAGCAAAGACTACAGAGGTGATTGCAAGTCATAAAAACACTTTCCATAAGCCGTCTGGAGCTCTCATATGGAAAAAATAGCCAACTGAAGGTGGTGAAGGTGTGTCACATGGTGCACATCATTGTGAGGAATATTTTCAATGATGGAGGATGATTTGCATGGGGTGATGGACTGAGTTTTAGTTTTAAAACCACCAAAAATACAAGAATTCTCTCATTCAAAGTTTTAGTTGTTGGGATTCGAATTTGCTGAGAGTCATAGTTCAAGAAGGATTTTGGATTTCAGAAAAGATTCCATAGGTGAATACATGCCACACCTATAAGGTAAAACTCTCCCTACTCTGCCACCTATCAATTGCAGGAGACATAGGCATTTATATTTCTGAAGATTACTAAAATAGGTGGTAAGATAAATGGAACAGAACCACAGGGTGCATATTTGGTTGATGCCAATTCGAGGGTGAAAAGTTTGTTTATGTAGTCAAGTTGGTATCCTTTTTTCACCAGGTTAGGTAACTCTCACTCAGGAGTAGCCCAAGAGTTTGCTAACTCTTTTACTGGATAGGAAGCTACAGTTTATGGCCTCACTTTTATAGTTTCTGAAGACTCCATTACTGAAGCCTTTAACCTTACTCAAGAAGGAGAAAGGTGGTTAAAAGGACAAGTTATTACAGGAGGTGATCTCAATAGCTTCCTCAAAGATGCTCACAAAGATCCAAATTGGGAAAAAGGCATCCCAAGCAGCTACCTTAAGAATGAATGGACACAAGCTATCAAGATTATCAAGATATACCTCACATGTGAAAAGAGGTATACAGTTGTATTCCTCCATCACATGAGGTTTATTTTTCATATCGTAGGGATAAAGACATTAAGTCTTCCATTTTTCTTGTTGAAAAGTCTGATCAAGATGTTAGCAAGGGTTCATACTCACACTGATGTCTCTGAGTATAGCTTGTACCATCAAGCTTTGATCAAAGTTCTAGTTGAAGAAGAGTTAGGAAAGAGAAACCAGACTTGGGATCAATTTTTATTCTATAGGGCAGGCCAACCTGCACCTATACTTCCATTTCCACAACCAAACCCTAAGCCTGCAAGGATAATAACAAAGAGAAAGGCCCAAAGAGAAAATGTTCATATGAAGGCTAAGGGAGAAAAAGAGAAAGTTTCTGCAGTCAAAGCTGAAAGAAAGATGGAAAAAGGAAAGAGAACCTCAACAATCAAAACCAAATCTCTGAAAATAGTGCCCCTTGTTCCTCCCTTTCATAAGGTTTACACTAGATCTAGAAGAGGAAGGTCTGAAACAGTAGATAAATCAAAATCGTAGGTGCTACCAGAAATTATGGAAGCACATATTAATCAAAAGTTGCAGAAATAAGATAAACCTACACCATCAGATGAAGAATTTCTTAAGGATACTAGATATGAAATCAATAGAAATAAGAAGAAGGAAGGAGCTAAATCTATTGGTAGCACCAGAAAGAGACATACACGAGACAAAAATAAGTTTAGGCTTAAGACCAAGGCTCTACATAAGCCAAGCTTAATGACAAAATTCATTGACATTGAAGTCAAACCTAAAGGTTGAAAAACAGAAAAATCCATGAACAAAAGCTAGAAAACAATCCCGTCATAGCCCTCAAAAAGAAGAAAAACACAAAAGGGTTATAAGGAGGACAAAGACCCTTTCAAGGAGGCAATACAAGAGCAACTTGATACAAAACATCAACTGTTGACATCAAAATTGACTTAGATAAACTGGTTGAACCTACAACACACATAGAGGAAAGTTAAAAAGGTTTTTGGTACTAATTCCTTTTTGCTTATTAGTCACAATTTTGAACAGCAGCCTAGGTGTTATAGAATACAATTCAGCATAGAATTTTCAGAATTTTATGTGTATTTTGAAAAAGAAACAGGGCGCTATTGAAATTTTTGGTAGCATTCCAGATTTAGCACAGTTACAGGTTTTTACTGGAATTTCCGGCTGCCCCTATTTTAACTAAAATTTGACACCTGTCAGCAAATTGTTTCGAGCCAGTTAAGGATGGATAAGAACCCATAACCAAATGGGTAATAAAAGTGATGATGAGAGGTGGTTATGAGCTTGTTGGAGGTCTTATTAAATGGAGCTACATGGTAATTAAAGACCCAAGACAAAAGGAGATAATTCAACAGGAAAAAGGGTAGCATGGCATCACACTCAACAATTTAGCCTATAATTATTCTCTTCTTCTTTCTCCATCTGTCCTTTCTATTATATTTTTATGAGATAAGGTTTTAATGTATTTTGACACCTATGTTATATTATAATTAATGTTTCCTTATTTTTAGAAGAGATGGAGTTGGTTCCTCTCTTTTTACATATAGAACTTGTAAATACTATCTCTAGGTTGGATGTTAGTCTTCATCTTACCAGCTATTCATCTTCTTCCACTTGTATAAGTTTCTCGCTAAAATACCTTTTACCAACAAAATTTATACTTGCCACAACTTGCCAAATGAATGAAAGTCTTAAAGAAAATTAAATCATTTCAAAATATTTGAGAAATCCATCCCACCACTCAAATAACCCCTTTAAAATTTGAAATGAACTATGATGTGTAAATTTAAATCCTTAAGAAGTCAAGGAGTGACTTATTACACTAACATATTTGGCACCGTTGCCGGGGAGGCACATTGAAGTTTATCCCCAGGTGAATGAAAAATTTATAAGTCTGGTTCTAAGGTGTACAATTTCAGCTTTCTTTTTAGAGTGCTTTACACCTGGTGACTCCATTGTTGAAGTTCTAGCTCCTAGAAGGACTAGAATCGGGGCTAACCATATATTCCCCTTTGAGAATCCCAGTTTCTGACCCTGAAAATATAATCAAGAAAAAGAATAAATGAAAGTTTGCTGCCTCTACTACTGTCTTCTCAAAGGATGTTCCTAAACAAGTCCTACAAACTTTATCGTCTGATTTTGCAGAAAATATTGTACTTCCCTTATTTTCCAACCAACAAACAATACCTACATCACAATTTGGTGCTTCATCATCTGTTGTTCACAATCCACCTATTTTTATTCCACAAATTCGAACAACTCACAACATGGTAGGTCCAAACCCACCCCCTAATTGAATGGATGCAATTGTTGCTGCAAGGTATGCCCCTTTGGTTCTACCTCAGCCTATGAATGCATTACCTGCAAGAGATTATCTCAAGTACATGCCTAATTTTATTGGTGAGGGAGAAGTAATAGCTGAAGAACACCTTGATAATTTTTATGCTTATGCTGACAATCTGAATATTGAGCATGAATATGTGTGGATGAGAGTTTTTGTTCAGATTCTTGAGGGTCACATGTAAGAAAATAGTTCAAATCTTTGACATCTAGTAGCATCACTGGAATTGAAATCCCAGATGATAAATTTTTAAGGAAATGGGGTGATAATAAATATTTTTTGTATTATATCACTGGATTGGTGCAATAAAAAGAAAATAAGGAGAATCAGTTTCTGTTTTTTCCAAGAGATTCAATAAGATGTATAGCAAAATACCTATTGAAGCTTCAACCAAAATGACTTATGCTTGTGTCTTTGATCCTGATTTTTGTTTATTATTGAGAGAAAGAAGATCTGCAACACAAACACAAATGCAGGACAATGCACTGGAGGTAGAATCTAATGTGTTAGAAGCTGATAGAGTGAGAGGAGGGATTGATAGAGAAAAAAGAAAGAAAAAAGCTGAAGTTTCTAGTTCAGGAACTTTAGACATAGATCCTATGTTAGATGAGCTGACCAAGATGGTCAAGTCATTGACTATTGAGATTTCCAAGCTAACGATGGAAGCAATACCAACTACTAATAGAAATGTTTCATTTGATCTGCATAATAGGAAGCAATTTAGAAGACCTAATGTTCCTCAAATTTTGCAGTGAGAGAGGAGAGAAGTTGATGAACAAAAAGTTCATCCTCCTTTGCAAAATGCTATATTTGAAGATGAAGAGGAAGCTGAAAGGTTGGAGAAGGCTGTTGATATCAATTTTCTAAGAGAAAAAGAAGGGCTGATCCATCTTACACAAGAAGAGTATGAGGATTTCATGTCATATAATTAGAATAATGAAGTTGTTCCTGATCATTCCATGATTGCAGCTGATCATCAAAGAAGATATAATATCATATCAAAGAAGGTTGATGATAATCCAAAGCCTGTTGCACAACATAAGAAATAAGGACGAAAAAAAATTCCAGCAGAAAAACAAGTTGAAAAAAATAAATTACTGAAAATTTCGGTAGCATTCAATACTCATTCACTGGAGGTAAAATTTCTCACAAACTGCCCCTTGTTTTTAGTTTTGAGAATGAAATACAAAATATAAAGATTCTGGATCCTCTTGTAGAGCTTATGAAAAGTGATGATTTCAAAAATACCTTTATGAAAGGTCTTCAACCTCCACCTACTGAAGTGGTTTATGATTTTGTTAACATTCTACATGACAAGCCCACTGTTATTCTAGGTCCATTGGTAGAAGAAAAATATGACTCTACCCCTCCTTTCTATCTATATTTGAATATTCATGAACAGATCTTGCATAATTTCCTAATGGACTTCGGAGCCTCACATAATTTAATGCCCAAGGTAGTCATGGATGAACTAGGTCTTGAAGTAACTAGAGAGTACCAATATATCTACCCTGATTCCCAGAAAGTTAAATGTCTTGGTGTCATCAAAGACCTTGTAGTAAATTTTTTTCAATTACCCATGAGAGGAATGGTGATGGATATTGTTGTAGCTGACATCCCTCCTAGATTTGGCATGTTACTTTCTAGGTCATGGATTGGAAGGTTGGGAAGAAAATTGCAAATGGATCTCACTTATGCTACTGTCCCTATTTTTGGAGGAGAACAAAGAAGAATTTATAGAGAAGCTCAGCTGGCATATATCTTAGTGAAAACAAAGACCCCACTAATCATCCAATTTATGCTAGAAAAAATAATGTTGTTTCAAGCATTTTACACATGGATAATGCTGTCCTATTTACAAAAAAAATCCAAATTTTGAAGCAAGTTGAAAAAAAAATCAGTCGTGAAGTTTCCCAGTTATGGAAAAAATTATTTAATGGCTTATGTTCCAAAGATGGAGTTGGTGTAGGAATAGTTCTCATTTCCCCTTTGAAAGAGAGCTCCACTTTTTCTTTCAAACTTAAATTTGAAGCAACTGAAAATGTGGTTGAATATGAAGCTCTGTTGGTTGGTTCAAAAACATCAAAGGACATGAATATTTCAGAGATTTTTGTTTTTGGAGATGCTGAAATTATCATTCAAAAAATCAGAAATGTTTATCAAAATAAGAATCCTAGACTCAGAGATTACCAGAATGCGGTATGAATAATTGTACAAGACTCATTCCTAGCTTTTAACATCTCTTTTGTTCCTAGAGAAAGTAATATGTTGGCTAACTTACTTTCTATTTCAAAAATCTCATTCAAGATTCCAATACCTATGAAGCAGAAATATGAAGTGGATGTTAGGTTCAGACCTAGCATTCCTGATAATGTCAAGCATTGGAGATTTTTTGAATATGATCATGAGACTATAATATTCATTGAAATTGCTAAATATTTTGTTGTCCTTTACATTGACCAAGATGAATATATCATGAAGAAAGATGTTGATTTGCAAGACACCAAAAATCTACAAAAACACATTGTTGATCCGCCTATCATTTAGCTACCTACCAATCACATTCTCGTGAGGTTAATACCACTTAAGAAGCTCTTTGATCACAATGATGTCTCAGTTAAACCACAATTGGATGAAACCGAAGTAGAAATGGAATATTTCAATTTGGGCACAGAAAAAGAACCAAGGTATCTGAAGTTGTCAAAAGCTTTATCAGAAGAAATAAAGGATGAATACCACAAGCTGTTTTGTGAATTTGTTGATGTATTTGCCTAGAAATATGAATATCTTAAGACATATGATACAACTATCATTGAGGATAGAATATCATTGAAGGATGGTACTAAGCCATTTCGGCAGAAATTAAGGAAAATTAATCCACTATTTTTACCAGTGATGGAGAAGGAAGTCAAGAAAATTTTGGTTTCCAAAATAATCATTCCATTGAGATATTCATATTGGGTTGCTAATCTAGTTCTAGTAAGGAAGAATAGTGGTGGAGTCAGATTATGTGTATATTTCAGAAATCTTACCAAATGCTCCAAGAAAGATAACTATCCTTTGCCAAATATGGAGCATATTCTTCAAAAGGTAACTGGTTCAGAGATAATTTCTATGTTACATGGTTTCTCCGGGTATAATCATGTTTTAGTTTGGCTAGAAGAACGAGAGAAGACAATATTCACTACTCCTTGGGGAACATTCATGTCTGAAAAGAGGCCATTTGGGCTTATGAATTACAGAGAAACTTTTCAACGTGCTATGGACTTTTCATTCATTGGATAAAATAAAAAATTATTGGTCATCTATTTAGATGATATTACTGTTTATTCAACTTCAGATCAAGAACACCTTCAACACTTGAGACAAGTATTTGTTAAATACCGAAAATATGGTATATCATTAAATACAACAAAGTCTCATTTTTCTCTCAAGGAAGGTAAGATGTCGGGTCACATAGTTTCTAAAGATGGAGTGAAAATTGATCCTAAGAGAGTGATTGCAATTCAAGATTTAACACTTCCAAGATCCACGAAAGAGGTTCAATCTTTCCTTGGTAAGAACAATTTCTTAAGAAGGTTCATTCCAATTTTTGTTGAAGTGGTGAAGCATATTACTTGCATGTTGAAGAAGGACAAAGAAGTCAAGTGGACCATTGAATCTAGAAACTCATTTGAGTTGATCAAATAAGCTATCATTGAATCACCTCAGCTGGTAAGCCCTGAATACTCAAAACCTTCATTGATCTTCTCATTTTCCTTTCAAGATACTATTGTTGTTGTTTTTTTACAAAAAGATTCAGAAAATAAGGAAGCTCACATAGCATTTTTCAGCAGAGCACTTAGAGATGCAGATTTGAAGTATGAAATGCTGGAAAAACATGCCTATGCATTAGTGAAAGATGTGAAAGCTTTTCGAGTTTATATTCTGCATGTTCAAGTTATTTCTTATGTACCTTCATCTGTTGTTAGAGAAATATTAGTTCAACCTGATATTGATGGAAAAATAAGCAGGTAGGTGACTAAAATTCTTGATTTTGATTTAGAGATAAAACCTACTAAACTAATCAAGGGTCAAGGATTAGCAAAACTAATAGCTGAAGAAAATTGTAAATTTTTGGGCTTGAATTTCATGGATGACAACTTTGAAGGGCAGATTTCTGAACTTATAGACAACATGGCAGTGGATGTAAGGATTTATGAATACAACTGGTATAGGGACATCATCTATTTTCTGCACATTTTAAACCTCCGCCAAATTATGATAAAAGAAGAGTAAAATATTTGAAGCTTAAAACTGTTAAATTATGCATTAAAGATAATTTCTTATATTGGAAATATCCTATAGGACTTTTGTTTAGATTCATTGATCCATATGAGTCCAAGAAATTTATCTTTGATATGCATAGTAGTGTGTGTGGAGGACATAAGTATTGGAGAATTACTACATACAAAATATCGAGAGCTGGCTATTTTTGGCCTAACTTGTTTTTTGATGTATGTGCCGAGGTTAGAGTATGTGAAAAATGTCAAAAGCTCACCAGCAAGAAACATTTGAAGTCTTTCCCTCTCAATCCCATAGTTGTTTCTGCATCTTTTCAGCAATGGGGCTTATATTTCATTAGAGAACTTCATCCACCTTCAAGTGGACAACATCGTTGGATTCTTGTTGCAACTGATTACTTCACCAAATGGATTGAAGCAATACCTAACAGGAATGCTACTCATAAAGTTATCATTAATTTTCTGGAGGGAATATTAACTAGATTTGGATGTCCATCAAGGTTAGTAGCAGATAATGCAACTACTTTTAAAGCCACTCCTTTGGTAAATTTTTGTGAAGACTATGGCATTCATGTAAAATCCCAAAATGTGAAAGATAGGAATATAGAACATATGCATAATTCCAAATAAGAATAATACATATAAAGCTAGAAAAATGTTGTAATACATCAAAAAATCATACATATGAGAAGAAATAACTGAGCCATATCATTATGTATCAACAAAAATGTAAGTACATAGTGCCCCAAAAGGAATGCACCCAAGCCACAAGATGGTTGAAATACACTAATGAAACTTAGGACTGGAAAGCATAAACGTTTGTTGCTGGGAAAAATATATATGTGCACGAATCTGCTGGAGTGCTCAAAAATCTCTGAGATTTTAACCACGAACTCTACTAAAAAAACCCATAAAAATCCAGAAATGTTTTGGCCAGATTTTGAGTTTGGAGTTTTGACCCTTTTTGAGTTGCACACCGCAACCCTGCAGGCTGAGTTACGCACTCCCTAGAGAAAACTGCTGATCTGGGGCTAAAGGAATGATCTATCTGCTACAATATCATAGAATTAACTCACTAACTAAAGGGTTGGGTCCTTCTTCCGATTCCCAAGCTCAAAAATTGAGATATAACTCCTCCATTGAATATGGAGTTGCTGCATGCACAACTGCTGGGAAATGTTGTGTTGTCTAGGATGGTTGATGTTGTAGCCTATTGATAGATAATATAATGTTGATCCTAGGCTGTTGAAGTGATCCCAAGAGTGAAGGATTAATCCCTCATAGGATTCCAAGTTGAAATGCTTGGAACTTCCTCTTATTCTCAAACCCTCACTGCAGAATTACGCAATTCCTACAGGAAATGTTGTTGTATAGGAGAATAGATGGATGGCTTGCTATCGGATATGAAAATGAAACTCCCAAAATACTTCAATGGATCCACAGGGTGAAGGGCTGATCCCTTTGTAGGTTTCACTTTCTATTTCAATAAGCTCATTCAGGATTCCAATACCTTTGAAGCTGAAATATGAAGTGGATGTTAGGTTCAGACCTAGCATTCCTGATAATGTCAAGCATTGGAAATTTTTTGAATGTGATCATGAGTTTATAATATTCATTGAAATTGCTGAATATTTTGTTGTCCTAAACATTGACCAAGATGAATATATCATGAAGAAAGATGTTGATTTGCAAGACACCAAAAATCTACAAAAACACATTGTTGATCTGACTATCATTCAGCTACCTACCAATCAAATTCCCAATGGGTTAATGCCACTTGAGAAGCTCTTTGATCACAATGATGTCTCAGTCAAACCAAAATTGGATGAAACACAAGCAGAATTGGAATATTTCAATTTGGGCACAGAAAAAGAACCAAGGTATGTGAAGTCAAAAATAAAGGATGAATACCACAAGCTGTTTTGTGAATTTGTTGATGTATTTGCCTAGAAATATGAATATATTAAGACATATGATACAACTATCATTGAGGATAGGATATCATTGAAGGATGGTACTAAGCCATTCCGGCAGAAATTAAGGCAAATTAATCCACTATTTTTACCAGTGACGGAGAAGGAAGTCAAGAAAGTTTTGGTTGCCAAAATAATCATTCCATTGAGATATTCATATTGGGTTGCTACTCTAGTTCCAGTAAGGAAGAAGAGTGGTGGAGTCAGATTATGTGTAGATTTCATAAATCTTAACAAATGCTCCAAGAAAGATAACTATCCTTTGCCAAATATGGAGCATATTCTTCAAAAGGTAACTGGTTCAGAGATAATTTCTATGTTAGATGGTTTCTCCAGGTATAAGCATGTTTCAATTTGGCCAGAAGACCGAGAGAAGACATCATTCACTACTCCTTGGGGAAAATTCATGTATGCAAAGAGGCCATTTGGGCTTATGAATTCCAGAGAAACTTTTCAACGTGCTATGGAATTTTCATTCATTCGATAAAATGACAAATTATTGGTCATCTATTTAGATGATATTACTGTTTATTCAACTTTAGATCAAGAACACCTTCAACACTTGAGACAAGTATTTGTTAAATACAGAAATATGGTATATCATTAAGTACAACGAAGTCTCATTTTTCTCTCAAGGAAGGTAAGATGTCGGGTCACATAGTTTCTAAAGATGGAGTGAAAATTGATCCTAAGAGAGTGATTGCAATTCAAGATTTAACACTTCCAATATCCAAGAAAGAGGTTCAATCTTTCCTTGGTAAGATCAATTTCTTAAGAAGGTTCATTCCAATTTTTTCTGAAGTGGTGAAGAATATTACTTGCATGTTGAAGAAGGACAAAGAAGTCAAGTGGACCATTGACTCTAGAAACTCATTTGAGCTGATAAAAAAAGCTATCATTAAATCACCTCAGCTTGTAAGCCCTAAATACTCAAAGCCTCTATTGATATTCTCATTTTCCTTTCAAGATAATATTGTTATTTTTTTGTTACAAAAAGATTCAAAAAATAAGGGATCTCCCATAGAAATTTTCAGCAGAGTACTTAGAGATGCAAAATTGAAGTATGAAATGCTGGAAAAGCATGCCTATGCATTAGTGAAAGATGTGAAAGCTTTACGAGTTTATATTTTTCATGCTCAAGTTATTTCTTATGTACCTTCATTTGCTGTTAGAGAGATATTAGTTCAACCTGATATTGATGGAAAAAGAAGCAGGTGGGTGACTAAAATTCTTGATTTTTATTTAGATATAAAACCTACTAAACTAATCAAGGGTCAAGGATTAGCCAAGAAAATTGTAAATTTTTGGGCTTGAATTTCATGGATGACAACTTTGAAGGGCAGATTTCTGAACCTATAGACAAAATGGCAGTGGATGTAAAGATTTATGAATACAGCTGGTATAAGGACATCATCTATTTTCTACACATTTTAAACCTCCTCCAAATTATGATAAAATAAGAGTAAAATATTTGAAGCTGAAATCTGTTAAATTATGCATTAAAGATAATTTCTTATATTGGAAATATCCTACAGGAGTTTTCTTGAGATGGATTGATCCATATGAGTCCAAGAAAGTTATCTTTGATATGCATAGCAGTGTGTGTGGAGGAAATCACTATTGGAGAACTACTCTGTACAAAATATTGAGAGTTGGCTATTTTTGGCCTAGCTTGTTTTTTGATGTATGCGCTGACGTTAGAGTATGTGAAAAATGTCAAAAGTTCACCGAGAAGAAACATTTGAAGTCTTTGCCTCTCAATCCCATATTTGTTTCTGCACCTTTTCAGCAATGGGGCTTAGATTTCATTGGAGAAATTCATCCACGTTCAAGTGGACAACATCATTGGATTCTTGTTGCAACTGATTACTTCACCAAATGGATTGAAGCAATAGCTAACAAGAATGGTACTCAGAAAGTTATCATTAATTTTCTGTAGGGAATCTTAACTAGATTTGGATGTCCATCAAGGCTAGTAGCAGATAATGCAACTAATTTTAAAGCCACTCCATTGGTAAATGTTTGTGAAGACTATGGCATTCATGTAATACCCCAAAATGGGAAAGATAGGAATATATAACAAATGCATAATTCCAAATAAGAATAATACATATAAAACTAGAAAAATGTTGTAATACATCAAAACATCATACATATGAGTAGAAAAAGCTGAGCCATATCATTATGTATCAACAAAAATGTAAGTACAAAGTGCCCCAAAAGGAATGCACCCAAGCCACAAGATGATTGAAATACACTAATGAAACTTAGCACTGGAAAGCATAAACGTTTGCTGCTGGGACAAATGTATATGTGCAAGAATATGCTAGAGTGCTCAGAAAGCTCCGAAATTTTAACCACGGACTCTACTGAAAAAACCCAGAAAAACCTCGAAATGATTTGGCCAGAATTTGAGTTTGGAATTTCGACACTTTTTGGGCTACACACTGCACCCCTGTAGGCTGAGTTACGCACTCCCTAGAGACAACTGCTGATATGGGGATACAAGAATTATCTATCTGCTGCAATAGCATAGAATTAGCTAACTAACTAAAGGGTTGGGTCCTTCTCCCGATTCCCAAGCTCAAAAATTGAGATACAGCTCCTCCATTGAGTGCAGTTGCTGCATGCACAACTTCTGGGAAATATTGTGTTGTCTAGGAGGGCTGATGCTGTAGCCTGTTGATAGATAATATAATTTTGATCCTAGGTTATTGAAGTGATCCTAGGAGTGAAGGATTAATCCCCACATGATTGCAAGTTGAGTTGCTTGGAACTTCCTCTTATTCTCAAACCCTCACTGCAGAATTATGCAATTCCTACAAGAAATGTTTTTGTATAGGAGAATAGATGGATGGCCTGCTATCGGATATGAAAATGAAACTCCCAGAAGACTTCAATGGATCCACAATGTGAAGGGCTGAACCCTTCGCAGGTTTCACTTTCTATTTCAAAAAGCTCATTCAAGATTCCAATCCCTATGAAGCTGAAATATGAAGTGGATGTTAGGTTCAGACCTAGCATTCCTGATAATGTCAAGCATTGGATTTTTTTTTTAATATGATCGTGAGATTATAATATTCATTGAAATTGCTGAAGAGTTTGTTGTCCTAAACATTGACCAAGATGAATACATCATGAAGAAAGATGTTGATTTGCAAGACACCAAAAATCTACAAAAACACATTGTTGATTTTCCTATCATTCAGCTACCTACCAATCACATTCCCAAGGGGTTAATACCACTTGAGAAGCTCTTTGATCACAATGATGTCTCAGTCAAACCACAATTGGATGAAACAGAAGCAGAATTGTTATATTTCAATTTGGGCAGAGAAAAAGAACTAAGGTATGTGAAGTTGTCAAAAATAAAGGATGAATACCACAAGCTGTTTTGTGAATTTGTTGTTGTATTTTCCTAGAAATATGAATATATTAAGACATATGATACAACTATCATTGAGGATAGGATATCATTGAAGGATGGTACTAAGCCATTCCAGCAAAAATTAAGGAAAATTAATCCACTATTTTTACCAGTGATGGAGAAGGAAGTCAAGAAAATTTTGGTTGCCAAAATAATCATTGCATTGAGGTATTCATATTGGGTTGCTAATCTAGTTCCAGTAAGGAAGAATAGTGGTGGAGTCATATTATGTGTAGATTTTAGAAATATTAACAAATGCTCCAAGAAAGATAACTATCCTTTGCCAAATATGGAGCATATTCTTCAAAAGGTATCTGGTTTAGAGATAATTTCTATGTTAGATGGTTTCACTGGGTATAATCATGTTTCAGTTTGGCCAGAAGACAGAGAGAAGACATCATTCACTACTCCTTGGGGAACATTCATGTATGCAAAGAGCCCATTTGGGCTTGTGAATTCCAGAGAAACATTTCAATGTGCTATGGAATTTTCATTCATTGGATAAAATAACAAATTATTGGTTATCTATTTAGATGATATTACTGTTTATTCAACTTCAGATCAAGAACACCTTCAACACTTGAGAAAAGTATTTTTTAAATACAGAAAATATGGTATATCATGAAATACAATGAAGTCTCATTTTTCTCTCAAGGAAGGTAAGATGTCGGGTCACATAGTTTCTAAATATGGAGTGAAAATTGATCCTAAGAGAGTGATTTCAATTCAAGATTTAACACTTCCAAGATGCAAGAAAGAGGTTCAATATTTCCTTGGTAAGATCAATTAATTAAGAAGGTTCATTCCAATTTTTGTTAAAGTGGTGAAGCATATTACTTGCATGTTGAAGAAGGACAAAGAAGTCAAGTGGAGCATTAAATCTAGAAACTCATTTGAGCTAATAAAAAAAGCTATCATTGAATCACCTCAGCTGGTAAGCCCTGAATACTCAAAGCCTTTATTGATCTTCTAATTTTCCTTTCAATATACTATTGTTGTTGTTTTGTTACAAAAAAATTCAGAAAATAAGGAAGCTCCCATAGCATTTTTCAGCAGAACACTTAGAGATGCAGAATTGAAGTATGAAATACTGGAAAAGCATGCCTATGCATTAGTGAAATATGTGAAAGCTTTTTGAGTTTATATTCTGCATGCTCAAGTTATTTCTTATGTAACTTTATCTATTGTTAGAGAGATATTATTTCAACCTTATATTGATGGAAAAATAAGTAGGTGGGTGACTAAAAGTCTTGATTTTGATTTAGAGATAAAACCTACTAAACTAATAAAGGGTCAAGGATTAGCCAAACTAATAGCTGAAGAAAATTGTAAATTTTTGGACTTGAATTTCATGGATGACAACTTTCAAGGGCAGATTTTTGAACCTATAGACAACATGGTAGTGGATGTAAAGATTTTTGAATACAGCTGGTATAAGGACATCATCTATTTTCTGCACATTTTAAACCTTCTCCAAATTATGATAAAAGAAGAGTAAAATATTTGAAGCTAAAAACTGTTAAATTATGTATTAAAGATACTTTCTTATATTGGAAATATCCTACAGGATTTTTTTTGAGATGCATTGATCCATATGAGTCCAAGAAAGTAAACTTTGATATGCATAGTAGTGTGTGTGGAGGACATCACTATTGGAGAACTACTGCGTACAAAATATGGAGAGCTGGCTATTTTTGGCCTAGCTTGTTTTTTGATGTATGTGCTAAGGTTAGAGTATGTGAAAAATGTCAAAATTTCACCGGCAAGAAACATTTGAAGTCTTTGCCTCTCAATCCCATAGTTGTTTCTGCACCTTTTCAGCAATGGGGCTTATATTTCATTGGAGAAATTCATCCACATTCAAGTGGACAACATCATTGGATTCTTGTTACAACTGATTACTTCACCAAATGGATTGAAGCAATACCTAACAGGAATGCTACTCATAAAGTTATAATTAATTTTCTTGAGGGAATCTTAACTAGATTTGGATGTCCATCAAGGTTAGTAGCAGATAATGCAAATAATTTTAAAGCCACTCCATTGGTAAATTTTCATGAAGACTATGGCATTCATGTAATACCCAAAAATGGGAAAGATAGGAATATAGAACATATGCATAATTCCAAATAAGAATAAAACATATAAAACTAGAAAAAAGTTGTAATACATCAAAACATCATAGATATGAGCAGAAAAAGCTGAGCCATATCATTATGTATCAACAAAAATGTAAGTACACAGTGCCCCAAAAGGAATGCACCCAAGCCAGAAGATGGTTGAAATACACTAATGAAACTTAGCACTGGAAAGCATAAACATTTGTTGCTGGGACAAATATATATGTGTGCGAATCTGCTGGAGTGCTCAGAAAGCTCTAGTATTTTAACCATGGACTACTAAAAAAACCCAGAAAAACCCCGAAACGATTTGGCCAGATTTTGAGTTTGTAATTTTGACCCTTTTTGGGTTGCACACTGCACCCCTGTAGGCCGAGTTACACACTCCTTAGAGAAAATTTCTGATCTGGGGCTAAAATAATGATCTATCTACTGCAATATCATAGATTTAGCTCACTAACTAAAGGGTTGGGTCCTTCTCCTGATTCCCAAGCTCAAATATTGAGATATAGCTCCTCCATTGAATATGCAGTTGCTGCATGCACAACTACTGGGAAATACTGTGTTGTCTAGGAGGGCTGATGTTGTAGCCTGTTGATAGATAATATAATGTTGATCCTAGGTTGTTGAAGTGATCCTAGGAGTGAAGGATTAATCCCTCACAGGATTCCAAGTTGAGTTTCTTGGAACTTCCTCTTATTCTCAAACCCTCACTGCAGAATTACGCAATTCATGCAGGAAATGTTGTTGTATAGGATAATAGATGGATGGTCTGCTATCGGATATGAAAATGAAACTCCCAGAAGACTTCAATGGATCCACAGTGTGAAGGGTTGATCCCTCCGTAGGTTTCTCAGATGAAGTACCGAGAACAACCTTCCAAATCTCAAGATCTAGTTTAGGAATGCATAATTCTTGTAGCTAGAAGTGCAGGTGAGCGTGGCTGAAAGTGGCACTGATTTCCAGATGATGAATTGTGCCCAAGAAAACCTTCCTAGAGTGGGCACTCGAAGTCCCCCATGGGTAAGGGTAGGATTCCCACTCGCGAACACCCGGTGCTAAACAACACAACAAACTTAGCTAAATGTATTATAACACTCAGTAATAAACATCCAGACTCTCTTTCCTTTACTGCCCTCATATTCCTTTTATGGTTGTGATCCTTCCCTAGACTTGGCCCACCTCATAAATGTAATGCGCATGTGGCCACTAGCCTCCCTAAATGTTGTGCTCTCCTCCATGATCTCCATCACTGCTGCAGTTACTCTCCACTTCCTTCATCATGTGTGCATTTAATGCACCACTTCCTCCATCATATTTGCAATTAATTCTTCACTATATCCATCATCTTGAATTTATTCCTCCACTATCTCCATCATATTCCTCATTAATGCTCTATGACCTCCACTCTTTCTTCATTATTATGTTTCTCCACTACTCCATAATGCTACTCCACTACTCAATTAGCCCACATTCACACTATAGAAGTGGATCTTATTCATCTACTGGGTTTATGGGTCCCTCCACCCTTTTATTTGCTTAACTAAATAAGAAAAGTAAGAACTCTAATATTCCAATTAGCTGATGGAATTTTGGAATATTATAATTCAGCTCACTCACTCTATAGCTTACTATCCCCAAGGGAATGGTTTAACTGAATCATCAAACAAAAGTTTGGTAAGAATAATCACCAAACTATAGGAGAAAAACAAGAAAGACTTGGATTCAAAACTAAAGTTTTCTTTATGGGAAGACATGGTGACAATCAAAAAGTCCATTAATACATCACCTTTTCAAATGGTTTATGGAACTGATGTTGTTTTTCCAGTTCAATTGGTCATTCCCGTAGCTAAATTTCTACAAGATCATGAAGCTGAACCATATGAAATGACCAGGAGAGTTTATAAAATCATAGAAGTGTAGCAAAAGCAATAACAAAAATATGATTTGGTATGAAAATATCAGTAAGCTATAAAGAAAATTTTTGATAAAGGAACTAAAAAAGAAGATTTTCAGATTAGAGATGTAATGTTGAAGTGGGATGCACAGCATCAAGATCCAAGTAAGCATTCCAAATTTTATGCTTTATGGCTTGGTCCTTTCAGAATTTCAAATATTCTGCATAACAATACTTTTGAATTTCAACATCTTGATGGAGAAGAACTGTTTGGAGGCCCATTCAATGGGCTCTTTCTAAAAAAAATATTTTACTAAGGCTGTTGGTAGCCTAATTTCACTGTAAATACCAGTGTGTTTCATAACAAGACTCCATAGCCCAATGAAAAGGCACTGAAACTACAAAAGAGTCTTAGATTCTTGGAGGGAGAGCTCTATCCCCTGTGGAGCCAATGTTAGAACAGTTCTTTGCTAAGTCATGAGTCCATTACATAGTTTTATTTTTAGAATTAAACTTCAAAAATTTCAATTATTTTTTTTGGTCACTACCAGAATTACAGGAAGCACCATTTTTTAGCCTTTCAGACAGTCTGTTATTTTCCTGTTTCTGTATTTTTATTTTTATTTTGCGATGCTACCAGAATTTCTGGAAGCATACTATGTTTTTGAAATAAAACAAAAAAGATCATCCGTAACTACCACGCGTCATAGTGTAAATATGCCTAAATTTTTTTTATAATATTTTTAGATCTAATGATAGGTTTCGTATTACTTTCAGTTAGCTAAATTCAAGTCATTACATACATTGAGCCAGATGTGTCATCCGTAGTTATGGACTGAACTGTTACCCGTTTTCTTGTCAACACCAAGTTAGTCATCCGTGTATCTAGGTATGTGTTTTTTCGAATCAAGGAGATTTTGGTTATCAAAATACACGCCATAACCATTTGGCTTGCTGCACATCAGTGTTGCCAGAAATTCTGGCTAATCAGCATCAAATTCTGTAGACATGGCTGTAAGTCATAAACACACTTGTGATAAGCCATCTAGAGCTCTCATTCAGAAAACACAACCAACTGGAGGTGGTGATTGTGTGTCACATGGTGCACATCATGGTGATGGATATTTTCAATGATGGAATATGATTAGAATGGGGTGATGGACCAAGTTTTAGTTTTAAACCACCTAAAAAATAGGAATTCTATCATTCAAAGTTTTAGTTGTTGGGATTCAAATTTGCCAAGAGTCATAGTTCAAGAAGGAGTCCGGATTTCAAAGAAGATTCCAGACGTGAATATAGGCCACACCTTTAAGGTAAAACCCTAATTTTCCACCTATCAATTGCAGGAGACATAGAAATTTATTTTTCTAAAAATGACTAAAACAAGTGGTAAGATAAATCAAATAGAACCACAGGGCGCAGATTTCGTTGATGCCAATTCGAGGGTAAGAAGTTTGTTTATACAGTCAGGGTGGTATCCTCTTTGCATGAGGTTAGGGAGCTCTCGGTCAGGAGTAGCCCAAGAGTTTTCTAACTCTTTTAATGGACATGAAGCTACAGTTTATGGCCTCACTTTGAAGTTTTTGAAGACTCCATTGCTGAAGACTTTAACCTTCCTCAAGAAGGAGAAAGGTGGTTCGAAGGACAAGTTATTACAGGAGGTGATCTCAATAGCTTCCTCTAAGATGGTCATAGAGATCCAAATTAGGAAAAAGGCATCCCAAGCAGCTACCTTAAGAATGACTGGGCAAAAGCTATCAAGCTTATAAATATATACCTCACATGTGAAATGAGGTATACAATTGTATTCCTCTATCACATGAGGTTTATTTTTCATATTGCAGGGATGAAGACATTGAATATGCCATTTTTCTTGTTGAAAATTCTGAACAAGATGTCAACAAGGGCTCAGAATCACAATGATGTTTCTGAGTATAGATTGTACCATCAAGCTTTGATCAAATTTCTAGTTGAAGAAGAGTTAGGAAAGAGAAACCAGACTTGGGAACACTTTTTATTCTATAGGACAGGCCAACCTGCACCTATACATCTAGTTCCACAACCAAACCCTCAGCTTGCAAGGGGAACAACAAGGAGAATGGCCCAAAGAGAAAACATTCATAAGAAGGCCAAGGGAAAAAAAAGATAAAATTTCTGTTGCCAAAGTTGAAAGAAAGGTGGAAAAAGGAGAGAGCTCCTTAGAAATCAAAACCAAATCTATGAAAATAGTGCCCCCTGTTCCTACCTTTCCAAATGTTTACACTAGAGCAAGAAGAGGAAGGTATGCAATTGCAGATATTCAATCATGTACAACATTGTCCAAAAACTTGATATTCAGTCTGAAAACATCTTCCTTAGCCTATCTTACAACTTTACACAATTAACTATATCTCAAGAGAAACAACTTACAATTCACAGTACTCCGATTGATAATCAAAAACAACCAACAACCTTTACAATGCATTTTTCTTGAATTATTATAGCTGATAGAGAGGTAGTGGAGGTAGGCGAAACACTAAAGGAAACATTAAAACAGAAGTAGGAGAAGAGTGCTCGAGGCCCATTCTGTCTTAATATCTATGCATTAATCTTCAGTACTCTTTAGGTGAAAGAGTGGTCTTCGACAGGCTGACATTACTCCAGGTATGTTCTTTGATGTACTTTCGGCTGCAGTACTTTGTAGTACTCTGGTAACAGGAACAAAGGTAGGTAAATGACTTTGAGGTCCGCCATACTGCATAAAAAATGCTCTGGTAGCATCAGGACTATTATGTCAGGTTGGAAATCTTCTCAAGAACACGGTATAGAATGAAAATAGTATGGGTACTTTGTCCTTTCTTGGGAGGAAAACTTCTGCTGATGTGAAGCACTGATGATGTTTTTTTCTATGCATTAGGCCTCTTTAGGCCTTCTGTATTAATCATGAGGTCTTCAATCTGGTAAATTTTCCTTTAAATCATTGAATTAAGGCTGAAGATCTTCAAAAACATGCTTAAAACCTCTTAATTCTTCACTGATACTCTTTGCCGCTTCATGACTGTATCTGTCTATGAAAATAGAGTTTTAATGATGCTGGATGATTTTGCAGAGTGCAGCACTGGTTCTTTTGATGTAGTACTTCATTTAGAAACCTTCCCAAACATTTCTCTGCAATATCAGGCTCTGAAAATGGCCTTCTCTATGCTCTGTGTCACTACGACAGTGATTGTGAGCCATGGCAGTTTCCACTGCTTGTAACCCTGCAAAACACACAAAAATGTTAAGAAAATCCATGCAGTGGGAGGATGGATGCAGTGGAAGGCTGTGAGAATGGCAGCGCAGCATGGTGGAAATGGTGGATGCAAACGGAAAATGGTGGAAAAATGCAGAGTGATGGTGAAAATCTACTCTGATGAAGGTTTGGTGGAAAAATGGACGTGGACCGTTCGATCAGATCTGGAGGCGATGATCGACGATGGAGATTAACCAATGGAAGGGGTTTAGGAGGTCAAGCGATATGAAAAAAATTTAATATAAAACATTAAAGTTTTAATGTTAGGTGGAATGATATAACTTTTCAATGTAAAACATTAAAATTTTAATGTGGGCAGAGGAATTGGTTTTTCAATGTAAATCGTGAAGTTTAGACCTTTGAACGAAATACAAAGGAAATGCATGAAAGACATATGAAACGGGCTTGAATGGTGGGATCCAGTCATGGGCAGAGGGCGATTTAATATAGACCATCAGATCTCGGGAGGATATCGATGGTTGCAGTGATCCGATGAGGTTTTCTGGTCGCACGATGAGAAAATTGTGAATGGAGTGCAAGATGCAATGAGGGTTGTTGATCAATACAGATCAACAGTTGAGATCACTTAATGGAATTTCGGAGGTGGGAAGTGGGGAAGTGGTTTTTCTGAAGAAACAACTATTTACGTGTGGCCAAAAGCAGGTAAGGTAGTTTTCACTTTTCGAACGCGATATGGGTCTCCGGCTGACACGTGGCTTTCAGAAACCGCCCATATCGCGTAAATTTCCAATGTTAAAGCTCGAACACAAAACTTGCGCGATATTGATGTGGGCCGTTGGATCTGGGATCATGAGATCTGATGGTAGTTGAGGAGCATGATATGAGGAACGTGCATGGTCAGTAAGGTGGGGTCAAGCGGATGGTGGTTTCATTGTGGGCCGTTCGATCTATGCGATGGACGGCTGAGATCTGCAGAGGAGAAACATAGGCGGAGGAGTTGGTTAGTGGTCGGGAGTAATCTTGGCTGTGGGATCCGGGGGATTGGACAGTAGAGATTTACGATGAGGCGGGGGTGAATGGGCCATATGAATGAGCAGGATGAATCCTAGTCTTCGGATCAAAAGGAATGAATGGTTAGGATCTAATCAGAAGCGGAGGAGGCAGGGGCCAAATCTCTGACGGGATCATGAAGTGATTGGCTCTGGAATGTTGGATTGGCTACAGATCAACAACTGAGATTGGACCGGAGGGTGACCAATCGAAGAAGTGGGGTAGAGCAAGAATAAATCTAGGCTAAAGGATCAGAATGGATGGACGGCTCAGATTCAATTGGGGATCGGTAAATCGAGGCATCGGAGGGTGGCACATTCTAAAATCTCTGATTCGCGATGAAGGTGGTGCTGCAATGGCCGTCAGATTTAAAAGTGAATCAATGGTGAAGATGGTCATTGGGAGGTTTACAAAGAAATGTTAGTGGGCATGATGAAACAGGTGCGGGTCGTTAGATCTTTTCATATCAGCGGCTGGTAATGCTCCAAAAGCTGACAGAGCAAATACACCTTGCATCGGGGATTTCCACCTTAACAAAGAAAATGCGCTACCGAACATCTTCTGATTCCGATTAGCACCCTCTGACTTAGCGCTTGGGTCCATGGAGGGGAAGTGGTTAGGGGCTGGCCGAAAGGGGCTAAGCCTATATATGATTAAAAATGGGTTTTTGGGCTTAAAAATAGTGTTTTTAAGGCTAAAAGAGGCTTTCGGTAGAGGGGAAAAAGGGATTTTAAAGCCAAACAAAGGGTGTTTGTGAGGTTAAAAGGGGAGATGGGATGATTTAGTAGGCTTGGGAGGTGATTTTGGAGGTTAAAGGGGAAACTTTGAAAAAGGGAAAAAGGGTTAAAATGGGAAATTTTGTAGGGACACAACGGGGAAATGGAGGCCTTTTCTGAGCATAATCTTTTCAGAGGTAGTGAGGCTTTTTGGATGGAAACAGTAGTGAAGATTTTTCAAAGGAAAAGGCCATACAGAGGCTTCAAGAATGAGAGATTTTCATAGGAAATGTATCTCTTGAAGGCTCATAAAAAATTTAGTCACCTGTTTGCTTGACAAAAAATTCATAGGTGGCTAACAGTGGCTCCACATGGGGATGGCATCTTCTTGAAGGTGTCAAGAATTCAGGAAATAATCTTTGGAGTAGGCCAGATGCCTGATCCTTGAACCGTATTTCTTCTTTGATTCATTTGTTACAAACATGATGGATATTAATCAGCAGAAAACATTCCCCAAACAATCTACCTACCCATCCTACAATCCTAACATGTTTTCTTCAAGGTGCATTTGAATTTGCAGACCTTCTTCATCATTTTTTTTTAATTGAAAGCAGAAAACAAACTAGTCTAATTCTACCCTTATCACTCCATGAGACTAGATTAAATTGTTGGCCTCATAGTTTCTCTACCTAATCTAATATCTGCTAGGATTAAACTATCTAGCAGATTTCTTTCTCTACATTCTACAGCGTAAATTTAAAAATAGTCAAACTAGGATTAAACAGTCTAGTTTGCTGTGGATCCATGGCATAAATACAGTTGCACATGAACTGAAATTGCAGAAAATCGAAAACAAAATCTTTAAGGCTTGAAATCTTGAAACTTTGAAGCATCCTTCCTTCCTTTGTGACTCAAATTTTGAACTTGTTAGAGTCACTTTATTCTTCACTTCAGCTCTGGTTTTGGGCTTGTTAGAGCTAATCCTTCCTCTTCTTTTCCGGTTCATATTTTGAGCATATTAGAACCAGCTTCTTTTACTTCCTTTGGCTCAGATTTTGATCATATTAGAGCCAATCTTTTGCACTTCAGAGGTTCAAGTTTTGAGCATGTCTGAACCTCTATTTCTTTGTTTTTTGAAACATTTTCTCTTTTTCTTTGAAAACAAAACACAGTAATGGTATTTACAATGGAAATGAAAATTGGAAATTGGAAATCAACAGTAGTAATTCTTGAGCATCCTTCCATTGACAGGACCCCCAAACAGATCTGTACCATATAGCTCTTGCAGAAAAAAGGCATTTGGACCAATAGTGGATTGGATGATGTATGGACCCTGCCACAAACTGTCAAATTTGCCATGCTTTCCTTTGTCTTCTCTCCTAGAGTCCCACTTTAGAACTTTATCTCCAATCTTGAAGTCACAAGATTTTGTTATTTTATCAAATAACTTCTTTATATTTTCCTGCAGTTTCAGAGCTCTATTATAGACCTCTTCTCTTGTTTTTTGGAGATGAATTGTTTGATTTGTCCTCCTTATCATGCTGTCCTCTTCTGTCCGAATCTCTTGGACTAGTTTAATCACTAGTACCCCAAGGCTGGTTGGAAACACTACCTCTGTTCCATAAACAAGCTGATATGGTGACATGCCAATGGGTTTCTTTGTTGTTAGCCTATCAGCCCACAAAGCATGCACTAACTTGTTATGCCATGATTTCTTATTCTCTCCGAGCAGCTTTTTGATGATGGTCACCAAGATCTTGTTTGATGATTCAACTATCCCATTACCTTGTGGGTAATAAGTAGTTGAATGACCGAATGCTATCTGATACCTGTGACAAAAATCAATAATTTTCTTGGATCCAAAAGCAGCAGCGTTATCAATGATTATTTTTCTTGGGAAGCCAAATCTAGAGAGGATGTGGTCTTCTGGGAACTTAATGATAACAGAATCTGTGGAATTCCTAGAAGGTATGGCCTCTATCCGCTTTGTGAAATAGTCTGTGGCTGTAAGGATCCACTTGTGTTGTGCAGAAGATGCAGGATGTATTTATCCTATGAAATCTAGGCCCCATTGTTGAAAGGGAGCCTCAACAGTAATGGGTTGAAATGGTAATGGGAGGAGCTTTGTTTTGCCCTAAAAAATCTCGTACTTATGGTAGGAAATTATCATTTTATGGATGTCATTGAAAAGTGTAGGCCAGTAATAGCCAGCTCTGAGTATTTTTTTAGTAGTGGATTTCCAGTTTAAATGGAATCCACACTCTCCTGCATGGAACTCTTGTTTAATCCTCTCTGCTTCATTTTCAGGCAAGCATTTAAGAAATAGACCATTTGCATTTTTCCAGTATAAACATTCATTTAGTATGCAATAGTTTCTGGATTTTAACTTTAGGATTCTGGCCTTAGTCTTTGATAAATCAGGAGGGGCATTGAGGTTCGTTAGTACATATAGGATATCAGAATACCAAGGAGAGTTTTGAAATTGTTTTTCAACTGTAGGATTAGGAAATCCTTCCTGTTCATCCAAGGCATCCACCATGTTTATGTCAAGGGCTTGTAAATTTGATTCAGCCATTAGTTGGGCTAGGCCCTAACCCTTGATTAGTTTTGTGGGTTTTATTTCCAGGTCATACTCTAATATTACAGTAATCCATTTGCCCCTCTTTCCATCAGGATCTTGGGACAAAATGTCTTTAACCACTATGTTCGACACATAGGAAATGATGTGAGAATGCATTATATACACCCTAAAGTCTTTCAAGGCCTTTACCAAGGCATAGGCCTATTTTTCCATTATGTTATATTTCAAGGGTGCAATCCTCAAAGCTTTGCTGAAGAAAGCAATAGGCTGTTCCATTCCCTCTGGATTTTTCTGTAGTAGAACTGCAGCCACTGTATGCTTGGAGGCAAATGAAAATATCAGGAAATATTTTGAGAAATCTAGGCTAATTAGGACAGGAGCCCGGGTGAGTGCAAGTTTAACTAATTCAAAAGATTTTTTAGCCTCTAAAGTCCACTTAACCCCTACAACTTGTTTTAGCATGTTTGTCATATTTTTGAGGTTCTCAGCTAAGTTGGGAATAAACTTCCTTAAGAAGTTAATTTTCCCAATAAAGGACTGCAACTCTTTTAAGTTTCTCGGGTGTGTAATATGTAGTATTCCCTCAACTCTTTGTGGGTCTATTTTAATTCCCTTATTTGATATAATATGGCCAAGAAGATTACCTTCTTGAAGCTCGAATACAGTCTTCTTGGAATTTAATGACAGACTGAACCTTCGACACTTTTCAAAAAATATTCTCATATGTCTTAGGTGCTCCTCATCAGTCTTGGAATAGACTGTTATGTCATCCAGATAGATGACAATGAAGTGCCCTATTTCCTCTGAAAAGGCTATGTCCATTGCTCGTTGGAAGGTCGCACCAGCGTTCATCAGTCAAAAAGGCATTTTTACGTACATAAAATTTCCCCATGGAGTGGTGAAGGCTGTCTTGATTTGGTCTTCTGGGAGTAATAAAACTTGGTTATAGCCTGAAAAACCGTCTAACAGGGAGATCCGTTTTGAGCCAACTACCCTCTGTAGGATGTGTTCCATCTTTGGTAAGGGGTAATTGTATTTAAGTGAGGCTCTATTAAGGTCCCTAAAATCAATGCACAATCTGATCTCACCTGTTTTCTTTCTCACAACGACAAGGTTGGAAACCCAGTTAGAGAACCTCAAAAGCACTATAATTCCTACATCGTACATCTTCTTAATTTTTTTTTCAACTAGAGGTAGTTGTTTCGGGTTAATTGTGCGAATTTTCTGTTTGAAGGGTTTTTGGTTCTTTTAAAAGGTATTTTATGCTGTATAATGTTTGTATCATAGGCTTTTAAGTCCTCATAGCTCCATACAAACACATCAATGAACTCTTTAAATAAGTCGATATATTTATTTTTCATGTCTACGAGCAAAGACTTAGCCAAATTCATCATCTTAGGCTTATCCTCGGTGCCTATTTTTCATTCCTTGACATCAGAGTTTGAGTGTTCTATAGTGGGTTTCTTCGCTACGTCGTCAAAATAAAAAAGGTCCTATAAAGGTGCCAGTCCTCGGGGTATATTCTTGTCTTTTGACTGCAGCACCTCTATTTCCTCTTTATCCACATTCTTATATTCTTCGGTTTGATTTCCAAGTTGTTCAGTTAAAGTGTTTATTTCTACGTTATGTGGCAATTTTTCTTCCTCGGGGGGCTCTTCACTCAGGCAGATTTCATCTGACTTAGAGTCTGAATCAGAGAATTCAAACTCATTCCTGCCAATCAGGAAATCCTCTATCTGCTTGTCGCCCTCAAAAACCTGTCAATATTTCTCATTATCAAGAACTGCAGGTCTGTATTATGTCTGAATGATGATTTGTTCGTCGCTAGGAGACTTATGATATGAACTAGCTATGCAGGCTAATCCATTCGCAATGATGTTATGATTCCTAGGAACAAACAAAAGTTCATACTCTACAAAGGTTTTCAGTAAATCCATATCATCATTCTTGTACGCTCTCAATCTAGGGTGTTTAGCTGTATACTGTCTATTCACTTGTTTTATGATTAACTCAGAGTCTCCGTGTACATCTATCCTTCGGGCTCCTAATTTTTTCAACAGATTCAAGTCTAGGATGAGAGACTCATACTCTGCGATATTGTTTGTACATTTGAAGTTTAGATTGAAGGTATGACTCTTAGCATAGTCACTCTCTGTATTATGTAACCACACTCCTGCTCCTGCAGTATTTCCAGTGCAATACCCATTGAAATTCATTCTCCATAAGGGATCGTTTTCAGGTTTATCATCATTTTCCTCCATAACGTTGGTTTCACTGTTATGCGGTAATATGGTGTCTACATCGTGGTGTGGGGTGTCTTGTTCTTCATGATGTGTATGTAGTTCAGAGAGATGACCAGTCAGATATTTGCATTATGTTTCTTGTTCACTCTGAGTTTCTGCTTCAGTGCACTGTCCAAAGGTTTTATCTTCATTTTCTTCTAAGTCCAGAATGGCCATTATGTTAAAGTCTATTGGCTCTACCCTATTGTTTGCATCTCTGTTTTCTATTTATGGCTCGTCTATGGATTCATCGTTGCAAAGGATAAAGGAGTCCAAATCCATGTGTATAGAGTACAGAGGTGAATTTTCAGGCTTTTCAGGGCTGCTAACCATGAACTTCATCCGCACCTCTCTATACAGTCTCCTAAGCTGGCTAAAGACAGGGATTGTGGCATATGAGCCATCCATCTGCATCGTACCTTGTAGCTTGGCACCCCATGACCTATATAGAAACATGCCATACTTAGGTGGCACATCTTCCACCAGAACATCCATAACCATACATTTTTCTAGAATCTGGGTCAAGTTCACACAAAGGTATTTGATTAGGCCAAGGTACTTCACTCTGCTAGAGTCAAATGAATATAAATATTTATAAGGATGGCTCATCTCTAGGCCTAACCTCTCCATAAGTACCTTAGGCATTAGGTTGTGTGATGCCCCAGAGTCATGCATTGCATTGTGAAGGATCTTGTCATGGATATTGAGGCTGATATAAAAAGGAGGTACTACCCCTTCCTGAAACTTCCCTTCTATCTTTGGACCAAACAGAAGGGCTGGTTGGTCATCGCTTAGATTGCCAGTGTCACTGTTTTCACCTAGATTTAAAGCTTTCAAAATTTGGCCTTTATATACATCCTGAGTGGCGAGCTCAGAGCGTGGGACAGAGATTTTATTTTAGCAATCTTACTCTCCAAATTGAAGGGAGACTGACTCTTTGTAAGACTCAAATCTGTTTTGTTAGCCACTACTTTAGTGGCAGAATCAGTGTGCTGATTCTCACTATGTACAGTGCTGGTAGTTGTTTTATCAGGAGAATTAGCTGCAGTGCTAGTGCTGATAGTTGGTTGACTTTGTTTATCAGTATTTTGGCTGTCTTTTTCTTTGTTCTTCCCAGAACTCTTAGCTGCTGATTTGCTACTTTCAACAGTCACTTTAGAAGTTTTCTCAGGCCTTTTCTTAATTGTAATTTTAGAACCCTTTGTTTTTGAATTGTATAAGATCTTTTTGATTCTAAGTTCATACTGTTCTCTGACCTGCATGATGGAATTTTCAAATCCTAACCTATAATCCTTAGATTCTAACCTTTCCTCATCCCAATGTGAGTGTGAGGTCTGATCTTCCTCTGTTGAACAGTTGTGGATCGAGTTGTCTATTTCAAAAATATTTATTATGTTTCCCTCATAATCTTCTATTATCCCCTCATCCTCATCAAGGAAGTTTTCTTGAAATGGGGGTATGACTTGTTGATCAGAGTCTCTCTGTCTATTTGGGGGATTGTTTCTCCTAAAGTTATCGTTCTGATTAAGATTTTGGTTTTTGTTCTGATTACTAACTATGAAAACCATTTTTTCCATCATTTTCTCTAGCCTTTCCACGTTTTTTGCTAGAATTTAATACTTGGGATTGGATGTGGAAGCTGATGTGTCATCCCTACATGTTACCCTTTTCTTAGCCCTCATTCTAGATTTCTTCTCAATTAGGTTAGCCTCTACACTCACGGCTCCTTTTTGCATATCTTCCAATGTGTTGTAATCTCTCTCCCTAAGTTGGTAAGCCATGTCAGCATCAAAGCCTTCAGGGTATTTCACTAGAGCCATACCTTGGGGAGGTTTCATGTGTGGACGAAGAGCATTGCAAACACTATTAAACCTTGTAGAATAGTCATGGACACTCTCTCCTACATTTCTTTTAATATTATTATATTCTGCTAAGATTTGGAGAGGGTTGGTTTTGACTTCCCATTTTTTTATGAAGGATTTAATTAAAGAGGGAAGATCATGGATGCTATTAGGAGGTAGGACTTTAAACCATTTCTTCACATCACCTCCTAAAATCTGTGCAAAGATTTTCATGTTGACTATCTCATCATCTATCTCCATATAGTCAAAAGAATCTTCCATCCTATCTACGTGGTGTTGATCTTTGGTAGACTCTTTTGCAGTGAAATGTGGGTTTTTTTATTGATAATCGTTGGGTAAAGGCACTAGAGGTTGTGGTAATACCAGAGGTGCATACCAGGCTACCATGATGATGTTCTGAGGGGGTACAAGATTGGCTTGAGCAACAGGTATGTGGATGACAGGAATATTAGGACCAACAACACTCTGTTGAGCTGATTTAGGATGACAGAGCCCTAATTTTTGAATGAAATGAATATCTGGAGGTGTAGATGAAGGGGTCTCTCTATTCGTAATGTGTTGACCACTATGAGATGGTGAACCATGGAGCTCAAGGTCTGACTGGTCTAGAGCACTGAATGACCTAGTTCTAGGTAAACTGCTTTGTATGTCTAAATCAAAATGAGTGTTGGATAGAGCTGTAAAGTTTTTTGGTGTAGAGTTAGCTCTATGGATGTATCTAGAAATAGTTGGCTTTCTAGGTGTAGGAGATTTCATCAGAATATTCTCATGGTTGTCAACTATTTCATGGGGGTTCGGGTTAGGATAAGCTCTTGTATGAATGGTTCTTGAAGCCAGTATGTTGTCTTTAAATAAAGAAGCTTAATCCTACTTGTTACTTCTAAAATGGCTGATGTTGTAATGAAGGATGGTCTCCCAGTGGATTCTTATGAAAACTAAGATAATCAGTAGGCCTACAGATCACCAGTGGAGTCTTTAATCATTATGTAATTATGGAGTGACTAGGTGGAAGGTTTAGAATGTTTCAGGAAGGTTTTACTGTCCACCATAGTGATTAACCACCAAACTAAGGCTACTATGGTCTTCTTTGAGTCTTTGAAGTGTTAAAGGCGTGTTTTACTCAAAGCTTCCCCAGTGGAGTTGCCATTATGTGGGAGACTACAATGGGACACAATATCAGGTGTAGCAGTTAAGGGCACTCAAAGTTTTTTCCCCAATGGAGTCGCCATTATGTTGGGGTTCCCATGTTTTGGCAAGTTTGGCAATACCAAAAGATGAGACAACATCAAAACCACTTTTAGACCTCAAGATCTAGCCCTCCTGGATCCAGAGAGGGATCTCTCTATAAAGGCAAAGGTATATGTCTTTGAAGTTTGATTTGAAGGTATTAGGCTAGTTATATGGCACAAGGTTTGTTTTGTTTTGTTTTGTTTGTTTGTTTGTTTGTTGGGAAACAGGAATGAAGGGTTCAATATAAGACAAGGATGAGAAAAGAGGATTTTAGGCAAAGGAGAGATAATTCAGAGAACACTCGAGACCATTGAGAAATGGAGTTAGGAAAGGGTTTACTTGCTATTCAGTATTCAAGGCTTTCAATTGGTCTAGTCATCTAAAGCATAGGATCTTAAAGATGATAGTGTGGTATGAAATCATGATTAAAGAAAGTGAATGACAACGAAACCTCCAAGGTGACTGCCTAGGAATCAGATCTAGGGATAGGACATGCCATTAGACACCTATGATCCAACACCTAAAAGGCTAACTCTTCAGACAAAGGAAACATCAAATATTTAAACACAAAGGTGAAGGCCCGAGATCAAAGAAAGGCTTTGAACTTTCAATGCTTCGACATCCAACTTAAGGGAACTTAGAAAGGTTCAATTGATCGAAAAAGACCCTAGTGAGATAGAGTCAATGTTCTAAACTCCCAGTATCCCAATTCTTTTAATTAAAACCCAACAAGAACATCTAAGAACATATTCATTAATTCACACATCAGCTAGTAGTGGAAAACAACTACTACACTGGTTAAATTAGCTTGAATTAATTCTTAGATAACACAATCAGTAGAAAACATCAAAGGTAAGGAGAGAAGAAACATTAGGGTACCATGCACGGGTATATCTTAAGCCATATTTCTGATGCTTACTAGAGAAAGGAAATTTAATGAAGTACAGTGGAAAACAAAGACAAAGGCAGAAAACATCACCACTGCTTTAAATCAGGATCCAAAGAAATGTGCTTGTCATATTAAAGAGCAACACCAGTCATGTACAGCATTGTCCAATAGCTTGATATTCAGTCTAAAAACATTTTCCTCAGCCTATCTTACAACTTTACACAGAGAACTATATCTCAAGAGAAATAGCTTACAATTCATAGTACTTTGATTGATAATCAACAACAACCAACAACCTTTATAATGCGTTTTTCTTGAATTATTATAGCTGATAGAGAGGTAGAGGAGGTAGGTGAAACAATAAATGAAAAATTAAAACTAAAGTAGGAGAATAGGGCTCGAGGCCCATTCTGTCTTAATGTCTATGCATTAATCTTCAGTACTCTCTGGGTGAAAGAGTGGTCTTCGACAGGCTGACATTACTCTAGGTATGTTCTTTGATGTAATTTTGGCTACAGTACTCTGTAGTACTCTAGTAATAAGAAAAAAGGTAGATAAATGACTTTGAGGACTGCCATACTGCATAACAAATTCTCTGGTAGCATTAGGACAATTCTGTTAGGGTGGAAATCTTCTCAGGAACACGGTATATAATGAAAACAATATGGGTACTTTGTCCTTTCTTGGGAGGGAAACTTCTGCTGATGTGAAGCACTGATGATATTGTTTTTTGTGCGTTAGGCCTCTTTAGGCCTTCTGTATTAATCATGAGATCTTTAATCTGGTACATTTGCCTTTAAATAATTGAATTAAGGCTTAAGATCTTCAAAAACATGCTTAAAACCTCTTAATTGTTCACTGATACTCTTTTCCACTTCATGACTGTCTCTGTCTGTGAAAATAGAGTTTTAATGATGCTGGAAGATTTTTCAGAGTGCAACATTGGTTCTTTTGATGTAGTACTTCGTTTAGAAACCTTCCCAAACATTTCTCTGCAATATCAGGCTATGAAAATGGCCTTCTCTACGCTCTGTGTCACTATGATAGTGACAGTAAGACATTTCGGTTTCCACCGCCTGTAACCCTACAAAACAGACAAAAATTTTAAGAAAATCCATGCGGTGGGAGGATGGATGCAGTGGAAGGCTATGAGAATGGCAGTGCAGCATGGTGGAAATGGTGGATGCAAATGGAAAACGGTGGAAAAATGCAGAGTAATGGTGAAACTATGCTCTGATAAAGGTTTGGTGGGAAAATGGACATGGACCGTTCGATCAGATCTGGAGGCGATGATCGACGGTGGAGATTAACCAATGGAAGGGCTTTAGGAGGTCAGGCGATATGAAACAAATTTAATATAAAACATTAAATTTTTAATGTTAGGCGGAATGCTATAACTTTTCAATCTAAAACATTAAAATTTTAATGTGGGCGGAGGAATTGGTTTTTCAATGTAAATCGTGAAGTTTGGACCTTTGAACGAAATATAAGGAAATGCATGAAAGACATATGAAACGGGCTTGAATGGTGGGACCCAGTCATGGGCAGAGGGCAATTTAATATGGACCATTAGATCTCGGGGGGAGATCAATGGTTACGGTGATCCGATGAGGTTTTGTGTTCGCGCAATGAGAAAATTGTGAATGGAGTGCGAGATGCAATGAGGGTCGTTAATCAATACAGATGAATGATCGAAATCAATTAATGGAATTTCGGAGGTGGGAAGTGGGGAAGTGGTTTTTCTGAAGAAACAACTGTTTTCGCACGGCCAAAAGCGAGCAAGGCAGTTTTCACTTTTCGAACGCGATATGCGTCTCCGGCTGACACGTGGCTTTCAGAAACTGCCCATATCACGTAAATTTCCACTGTTTAAGCTCGGACACAAAACTTACGCGATATTGATGTGGGCTGTTGGATCTGGGATCATGAGATCCGACGTCGGTGGAGGAGCGTGATACGAGGAACGTGCATGGTCAGTAAGGTGGGGTCAAGCGAACGGTGGTTTCATTATGGGTTGTCCGATCTATGCGATGGAAATTTGAGATCTGCAGAGGAGAAACACAGGTGGAGGAGTTGGTTAGTGGTCGGGAGTAATCTTGGCCATTGGATCCGAGGGATTGGACGACAGAGATTTATAATGAGGCAGGGGTGAATGGGCCATATGAATGAGTGGGATGAATCCTGGTCATCGGATCAAAAGGAATGAACAGTTAGGATCTAATCGGAAGCAGAGGAGGAAGGGGCCAAATATCTGACAGCCTCATGAAGCGATTGGCTCTGGACCGTTGGATTGGCTACAGATCAACGACTGCGATTGGATCGGAGGGTGACCAATCAGGGAAGCGGGGTGGAGCAAGAAGAAATCTGGGCCGTAGGATTAGAATGGATGGATGACTCAGATTCAATTGGGGATCGGCCAATCGGGGCATCTGAGGGTGGGACATTCCAAAATCTTCGATTGGCGATGAAGGCAGTGCTGCGATGGCCGTCGGATTTAAAAGTGAATCGATGGTGGAGATGGCCATCGAGAGGCTTACAAAGAAATTTTAGTGCGTGTGATGAAATGGGCGCGGGCTGTTAGATATTTTCAGATTAGCGACTGATAACGCTCCAAAAGCCGACAGAGCAAATACACCTTGCATCGGGGATTTCCACCTTAACAAAGAAAATGCATTACCAAACATCTTTCGATTCCGATTAGCACCCTCTGACTTAGCGCTTGGTCTTAGCGCTCGGGTCCATGGAGGGGAAGTGGTTAGGGGTTGGCCGAAAGGGGCTAAGCCTGTATATGATTAAAAATGGCTTTTTGGGCTTAAAACAGAGTTTTTAAGGCTAAAAGAGGCTTTCGGTAGAGGGAAAAAAGGGATTTTAAAGCCAAACAAAGGGTGTTTGTGAGTTTAAAAGGGGAGATGGGATGATTTAGTAGGCTTGGGAGGGGATTTTTGAGGTTAAAGGGGAAACTTTGAAAAGGGGAAAAAAAATGGGAAATTTTTTAGGGACACAAGGGGCAAATGGAGGCCTTTTCTGAGCATAATATTTTCACAGGCAGTGAGGATTTTTGGATGGAAACAACAGTGAATATTTTCAAAGGCAAAGGCCATACAGAGGCTTCAAGAATGAGAGATTTTCATAGGAAATGTATCTCTTGAAAGCTCATAAACAATTTAGCCACCTGTTTGCTTGACAAAAAATTCATAGGTGGCTAACAGGTTCTAAGGAGGAAAAATACCCTATCAAGGAGGAAACTACAAGAGAAACCAGATCCAGAACATCAGCTGCTGACAAAAAAACTGACTTAGATAAACTGGCTAAAGCAACAACACACAGAGTAAAGGTAAAAAGGTTTTTGGTACTAATTCCTTTTTTCTTATTAGTCACAATTTTGAACAACAACCTAGGTGTCATAGAATAAAATTCATCAAATAATTTTCGACATTTTCTATGTACTCTGAAAAATAAATAGGGCGCTACCAGAATTTCCGGTAGCATTTCATATTTTTCATAGTTACAGGTTTTTACAGAAATTTCAAGCAGCACGTGTTTTAACTGAATTTTGACACCTGTCAGCAATTTTTTCTGAGCTAGTTAAGGGTGGATAAGAACCCATAGCCAAATGGATAATACAAGTGATGATGATAGGTGGTTATGAGGTTGTTGGAGGTATTATTAAATGGAGCTACATGGTTATTAAAGACCCACGACACAAGGATACAATTCAGCAGGAAAAGGGCAGCATGACAACACACTCAACATTTCAGCCCAAAATTCTTCTCTTCTTCTTTCTCCATCTGTCATTTTTATTATATTTTGATGAGATAAGGCTGTAATGTCTTTTGACACCTATGTTATGTTATAATTAACATTTACTTCTTTTTAGAAGAAATGGAGTTGGTTCCTCTCTTGTTATATATAACACTTGTAAATACTATTTCCAGGTTGGATGTTAGTCTGCCTGAAGACTTAATATAATAAAAAACATTTTTTCTTCATGCTGGAGGATTTTGTGACTCAAGGAACATCTAACGTGTGGTGTGTATATTTTCTTTTTTAATTTCTTCTAAAATATGAATTGCAAAAAGTAGTAAAGTGTGAGTAAGAAGTTGTTAAATGATTAACATTAAATTATTTTCTTTAAATTCTCTAAAAGTTATATGTGTGTAATAGAACATGTAATTGAAGAAACAGGGTGCTACCAGAATTTTTGGTATCATTCCAGATTTTGTGTAGTTACAAGTTTTTACTGGAATTTCTGATAGCACTTGTTTTAATTGAATTTTGACACCTGTAAGCAAATTTCTCTGAGCCAGTTAAGGATGGATAAGAACCCATAACCAAATGGATAATACAAGTGATGATGTGAGGTGGTTATGAGGTTGTTTGAGGTATTATTAAATGGAGCTACATGGTTATTAAAGACCCAAGACACAAACATATAATTCAGCAGGAAAAAGGGCAGCATGACAGCAAACTCAACATTTCAGCCTAGAATTCTTCTCTTCTTCTTTTTCCATCTGTCCCTTCTATTAGATTTTGATGAGATAAGGTTGTAATGTATTTTGACACCTATGTTATGTTAGAATTAATGTTTCCTTCTTTTTATAAGAGTTGGAGTTGGTTCCTCTCTTGTTATATATAACACGTGTAAATACTATTTCTAGGTTGGATATTAGTCTACCTGAAGACTGAATATAATAAAAAATATTTTTGCTTCATGTTGGAGGATTTTTTTACTCAAGGAATATATAATGTGCGGTGTGTACCTTTTCTTTGTTAATTTCTTCTAAAATATGAATTGCATCAACTAGTAAAGTGTGAGTGAGAAGCTGTTAAAAGATTTAACAGTAAATTATCTACTTTCATTTTTCTGCAAGTTATATGTGTGTAATAGAACATGTTAGTGAATATTTCATAAAGGATTTGTGGAATAATTTATACATGCAATATATTTTCTGTATGTTGTTTTACTTTGCATAATTAGAGTTTGTGTAAAGAACCATCATCATAGCTCTGTCACCGATTTAGGGTAGGAATATTTCCTAAAATAGGTAGCAGCTATTCATCTTCTTCCACTTGTATACTCTGCTCCCTATAATACCTTTTACCCACACAATTTATACTTGTCACAACTTTCCAAATGCATGAAAATCTTAAAGAACATTAAATGACTTCAAACTCTTTGAGAAATCCATCCCATCACTCAGAAAACCCCTTTAAAATTTGAAATGAAATATGATGTGTAAGGCTTACTCCTTAAGTAGTCAAGGAGTGACTCTTATGGTAACACCCTGTATTCAAAGTTTGTATTCAATTAAATTTGCTGAGAAATATTTGGAGGTCTTATTAATTTATCTAGTTGCTCCATAAGAGGAAGAGTCTAGTAGAGGGTATTAAATGAGAAGTTCTAATCTGGCCCTTTAATGGAGCCTTTCAGATCTTGAAGAGGTTTTAAAGAAAAGGGATGAGGTTTATCAAGCCCGCTATAGTTCCATTACTCTGGATCCAATCCCTTTTGTAACTCAAACAAGAACAACCATCATGGATGATAAAACCTTGGGTTAGAAATGTCTACAAATCTCTCAACATGATTGGGATAAACATGTTCCCTCATTACATGCTTGAAAAATATGAAAATGGTTGCCTAAATTCTTAAGTAATAATTCATTTTCAACTAAGGAACACATCACTAGTTTCTATTAGGCTAATTATAGGCATGATATTCATAATGAAGATGAAGATGTAGTCATGAAATTATTTGCATTGTCTCTAGGAGAAAGTGCTAAAACATGGTTCAATGGCTTACTAGACTATGGCATCATAGATTGGAATTCTTTTCATAATGATTTTTGAAAAATGTGGTCTATTAGGAAAGATGAAAGATTAATGTTCACACAACTTCATGATATGAAGAAGGATAATTGTACAGCTAAGGATCTCTATGAAAATTTGCATAAGCTCATAAGGGATTTTCCACCTAACTTGACACCAAACCATGTGCCCATCTTATTATATTATACAAATTCCTTTGAATTGAAGTTTGGTTTCTACTAACATATATGTACCCTAATACTTTAGAGTTAGAAAAGGAATATGTAGCTAAAATTGAAGAAAATTTGCTTTCCTCTAAATAGAACCTTTAATACCTCTAGAGCCTCTTCATTTAATCCAAAATGATAGAGAATACCATAAATAATGAAAAATCCTTCGTAGGCATGTTGGAGTACTTGTCCAATGAAATGAAGAGAATGGGAGAAATTTTTTTCAAAATATAACAACAGAACCAGGCCATGCAAAAAAATATAGTCCTACTAGAGAGGAAAAATGGGTTTAAACCTAGGGAAAATTCCAATTGGGATAACTCAAGAGATTAAATTTTTTTAAAGAATCCCAAATAATATTAGTGGAAACAATAGGGTGGATTAGGAATATCTCCCTTGGTGTCAACCTTGAAATCTAACACACTTCTAAGGAAATTGTTTATATGCCAAAGAGATAACTAAAAAAGCAAGTGAAATTAATAGGGATGGCCCAAATGACCTTAAAAAATGTGTGGAAGAAATCCTAAACATTGTAAAAAATTAATACATGTTTGCCAATGATCAAATGAATGACCAAGAATCCATTGAGAGAGTCTTAGCCCCTAAACCTTCTCAAGAAGAAATGAGGGAGAGGATTAGAGATAAAAAATGGATAACTTATCAAAGAAAGGGGAAACAACAAAGTCAACCTAAATAATCTCAAGAGTAAATCCACACTAAGAATATTATTAAAAGAAAGGGCCAATAAGAAAGCATCCAAGATGGAGGTTTGAATTCTAATATATCAACTAAAGAAGGTTGAAAGTTAACATTGATTTGGATATGTACTTTACTAAAAACCTTATAAATATCCCTTTACGAGAATTAATGAAGATTCCACGACTTAGGAAGAAGACAAAAAAGGATAGGGGATTTTCTAAAGATTATCCTTCCAAAGATCAACTAATAATATTGCAAACAATATACAAAGGAGGTTAAAATGGTAAGTACGAACTGTTCTTCATTTATTTGGGTGCTAATAATTTTAATTTCACAATTTGATGTTATATATTGAGGCTTCTACCAATTTTATGCCTCTTTGTGTCATGCAATAATTAGGGATTAAAAACCACTAGAAATAGTAGAAATGTGTGAGCTATGGATGCTAGAGAAGTGAAGGTGTTTTGTGAGATGAATAAATTTTGGAGGTGAATTTAGTGGTTGATTTAGATTTTACACTTTTAATGGATATTGTGGTTATCAATGTGAAATATTCCTAGGGAATGTTGTTGTCTAGGTAGTTTTCTCATGATCCAGGAAGAAAATTGCAAATGGATTTTCTTTTGTCATAGTCCCCTATTATGAGGGGACATTTTCCCCATTTCATAGGGAACCACTTATAAAGTACCACATCAAATACCACAATGATCCCAAAAATATTTTTTTATGTGTTGTAGATGTGTAATATTGCAAAATTTTTGCCTTCAGTTAAATGGAATATTATAGTTTGTTTTATCACTAGGTAGGTGAATAAATGGGTAGGAAGGCCCATAAGTCTCCTAAGCAGCAATAAAAACACTTCAAGTGTGAAAGGAGACATTTTTAGTAGCTAAATAAATCACCTCCAAGTATGAACATGGGTTGGATCATGTTGATTCAGTCAAATTTGACCAAGTCAATGGCATTGTCATGGAGGAGTGGAGATTAAATGAAGAACAACACAGTTTTGGAGGGAGATGGATCTCATGAAGGAAATGACCTAATTGAGTGGGGCCAAGGGCAAGTAAGCTCATACTCTATTTAAGAAAGAGGATGGCAGCCATATGATTCATGTTTTGATTATTATTTTTTATATGGTCTATTTAGACTTTGCATTCCTTTGCTATTTAGGACGGTTGCTGTGCTGTTTGGCACCGGGTGTTCCCGAGCGGGAATACCATCTCTTTCATTGAGAGGCCTCTTGGGAGAGCATTGCACTTCATTTCTCCACATTCAGGCTTGAGGCCAAGCTACAAATTTCTTCATCAGCGTAGTTTCTATAGGTTATTGTGCTGTGTTGCAGGGTGTTGCAGTGGAGGGGTTAGAAACCCACTTTCTGAGCTAGTTTCTCATAGGAGGAAGGTTTCCTTCTCTTGGGAGATCAGTTTGGGGAGATTTTAGACATATTTCAGATATTTGGCATCAGGCCATTTATTTCCCATCATTTCCAGTGCTGTTCTAGCTGGGAATTGCGTTATTTTGGAGCGAAGCTTCAGTGAGAGATCTTGTGGCTCCTTTGGAGTGTTTTCTTGTGATTGGAGGGTTCAGCCTTTCATGGGAGGAGACCTTTGAGGGGATCTACATCAGATCTAATATCTTTTAGCCTTATACACTCATGTGCTTCAGTTCACAGTGAATCTTCAGCCCTTGGGCTTTAGATCCCATCTTGTATTGGGTGTATTTCTGAAAACCCTTTCCGGGTTCTTTGTAGGAGTTTGTATTAAGCCTAGATCTGTATTGGGCATATCTTTTGAAGAAAATAACAATCCTACATATTTTTTAAATTCATTTTTTGTAGCAGTGTGTTTATAACTGTGCTGTAGTAGTCTTCTGGCATTTTGTATTATGGCAGCAGCTCATTTCTCGGAGTGATTTCTTATGGGAGGCTTGTTCCTTCATTGTATATGATTCATGCCTCAGTATTTTGTACTGATTTTATGATATAATACATGATTTTATGTCTCATTATTGGTTTCTAGATTTCATGAGTTTATTTACACTGTTATTTCTAGTTTTATGTCTTGTATTGTTGCATTCCCCATTTGGGAATATTACAGTGGTATTAGAGCATAATCTTGGCTCAACCTGTGGATCTCAGCCATTATGCTATCAAGAGAATAAGAAGAAGAAGAGATGTACAGAAAATACAAAGAGAAGACTCCATTATTTGGAGGAAGGAAGGAAGAGAGGATATCAATGCTTCTTTTTCAATCTATACAGAGTAATAAAGGAGATCTCACGAAGATGAGAAGAGAGAGGGAATCTCCAAAAGAGTTTGGATCTAAAGCCAACTCTAGATTTTCACATGATGTGTGTGAGCATGTAGCTACACACAATGATTCACAACGCAGTCATATGCCTAGATTTGCTATGAGGGAGATGGAAAAAGAAGAAATGCCTAGGAGGGAGACTGTTAGAGATTATCTATAGGAATATGAATCTCAAACTAAGAGGTTCAAAGATCATATCACTTTCTAAGAGTTTTGCAAAATCAAAGTGGAGAGGAGCAAGTAGCATGAAATGAGTAGATTTTTCCTATCTACTTTTGATGGGTCACCAACATGTTCAGTTAGAGCTTGGGTGGAGGAGTTACACACCTATTTGTAGCATCACCAAGTTTCTGAAGATAAAGCCGTCAAAGTTGTAGCGCTACATTTTGGAGGCAAGGCCTATGCTTGGTGGATATTTGAGTATTTTTCATTAAGAAATGCAAATATTTCTTCTTATGGAAATTTAAGTAAGAGATTAGTGGATAGGTTTGATGGAAAACATTTTGAAACATCATTGGTGGAACCAAACAAACCTAAACAAAAAAAACATTTATATATGATGGAGGAACCTATAAACTCAAATCCACTTCAGAAAATTGTTGAAGAGGCTCACATCTTGCATAATACTTTGATAGAGGCAAGAACTCTGTTCCATATTCTTGAACAAGAGGGCATGACGATCCCTTTTCCAAAAGAGGATCCTCTTATTGAGGAGGTGACTCCCATTCATATTGAAGAGGAAGAGAAGGATGGGGGCAACACCGCTGTCACATCTAGAGAATATATAGCACCTCATGCAGAGGTAGATAGAGCTCTTGCTCCAACAAGAGGGATTCTTGTATCTTTGCAAGGAATTCCCCAGGATCTCATATGTGGAGATCAAGGCACAATAAATGAACAACATGATTCTGAAACATTGCAGATGGAAGGAGAAGGTAGGGAGGAAGGTCAACATCACATGATGAGGAGCACACACCCCTATCTATTTCAGAGAGTTAATACAAAGAAGAGGTAGATTGATTTGTGCTGTGAGGGTAGGGACACAGTTGTCCATCCATATGTGTAGTCTACTCTTGACATTGATGTCTCATTACATGGAGGCATTCCACTTGGGAGACCACTAGATTAGGAGATGATGAGGAATGATTCACATTGGATAACACTACTCTTAGATCCTTGAGGGGTGGAACTTTGGAGGGGTCTATTACAGTGCAGAGAGTTTGGGGTAGACTCAAGGAGGAGGGAGACATTCTCCCATTTTTAGCATTGCCCACTCTCACTACACATACTACGCTGACAAAAGTTGCTGCAGTGATGGAGGATGGCACATTCATGGTGAAAGGGAGTTGCTCCATGGATTTGGAGAAATAGAGGGTACTTCCTTTGGGAAACGAATCTTACATACATTGGAATAGATGGATTCCACTCATGCATACATTGGTCAAGATAAGGAGGTTATTTTTGGACAATAGCTTCTCATGGGTGGCCAACTTCCGAAAGTCACCACTTCTATTTGAGCATGAGAAGCTTCATGATGGGTATGGAAGCAACTTGGAGGATGAATTTTGCATGAGGGATGTCAAAGGAGAAGACAACAACATGTGGGGAGCTTGACATTTCAGATCTTCAGCGTTGTCTCTTAGGAGGATTGATCCATATTGGAGATCTCAACTCTTGGTAGAGTACTCCAAGGATCTTGGTTCTTGCATGATTCTTGATGACCGAGAGGGAGATAATAGATACATGGTGGTTGATGAGGTCATCCATTCCTATGGTAGAGTCTTCTTGACTAGATTTTTTGAGCTCAAGGGGAAGCTACTACATGTAACACATGTGGACTTTCTTTCCATGCACTTTGATGCATTTCATTCTTTAATGGAGGAGGTCACTTGGGAGGGCATCCAACATGATATATTTCAACATATGGAGAGATTCATAGCTTGGATGCTGATGGAGAGGTTGGCACCAACCACTTCCCTACTCATTGATAATGAGGGAGAACTTTCAGATGAGCCATTCCAGCTCAATGCCCAAAGTGAATAGTAGAGAAGGTACATTTTTGCATTATGATTTTCACTTCTTTACTTTACATGAGCATCATGTTGTATTAAGGAGGGTCATTCCTTCTTATGAATTCTATTATGATGTACTTGAGGCCAAATGTAGCATTCAGATTGGCTATCTTATTGGTGGTTTGTGGGGGAGGCCACATCATTCTTGGTGTGCATCATTGGCACCACATTTTAATTTCATGAAAAAAAGTGGCTAGAAGGGCACTTGTTATTATTTTTTTTTAGGCAGGCAAGGGATTCACTGTGCTGATTCCATGTGTGGAACTATGATCCACTTTCTGGTTGTCATATGGCAACTTGTTTCCGTTGGTTTTTGCTTCCATATGTTGGAGATGATCTTATGTTTATGGGAAGCTTTGTTTGGAGAGTGGGACAAGAGTTGGAGGTGCCCATTGGGGGTATGATTCTCCCTACTTTACATGTTGCATGTTTCAGGAGAAATAATGGGCAAACCATGATTGCCATACCACTTCTCTTTTCGTCATATGGGAGGAGCCATTTGGAGAACTTGAGTTTCTGGAGGAGGCACTTCATGGTTGAATTGTGTGGTGGGGTAGCTTGGGCCATTGTTAGGTCCCTATATTACTAGTATAGTCCCTTATTGTTGTTAGTGTTGTTGAGATTTATTTTAAATTATTTTTGGAGAAAATCTCATTAATGTGACAACAATAGGATTTGTTGCTTAATTGACTCCATGTAATCCTGATGTGGAGTTAATGCATCCTATATTTGTTGTGAGTGAATTTATGATTCAGTTTCTACTCCCAGCTATAAAATGTAAGCCCATAGAGGCAAATGAGCATGACGAATGTGAGGTGAGTGGAAGAGATGTGTAGATGCAAAACTCTGCTATTGTAATTTCTCCTTTTGCTGAATGAGATTGCCGATGCCCTCTTAGGTGGACGTAGCCCAGATTGGTTGGGTGAACCACATTAAAATCCTTGTCTCTTTATGGTTTTCGGCTGTGTGTCTGTGTTTTATTTAAGTTTTTTCTGCTTCTGAACTCAACAATTGGTATCAGAGCTTATGTTGTAAGCTTTGGTTTGTTGGGTGTGATTGCGAAGTCATGAGGCCATGAGCCATGAGCTGCTGTGTTAGCACTACTATTATGTGCAAAAGCTGAGTTTGAAAGTAGTTCAGAGCTAGAGCTATGAGTTGACAGTGTTCAGTCAATGGTGACCGATTTCCCAAGTGACGTGTGCTGCAATTTGTATCCAATATGTGTGTAAACTGAAAAATCTACTGCGCCATGAGCTGGTGCTCTGTGGAAATTTTTTTGATATCGCTGATCATTGGAGCATTTCATAGCATATGGCCATTACAGTGAAGATTTTTTCTCTGTGTTAACGTTAAACACAGTCAGTTTTGCACCATTTTACTGAAAGCATTAATATGCGTTGAACAGTGTTGTTATATGCCGAGCTGTGTTGAATTCTTCAGTTCACCATGCGTGGATACTGTGTGGAGGAGCCAAGCAAAGCCGTAGGCTGGATCAAAGAGCCGTGAGCTATGACCAGAGCAGAGTTCGTTTGACTGTGAGGGCCAGTTGAAGGCAGCTGGTATCTACCAAAAACTCGCACGTAGAGTATTTCATGACCGAGCAACGTATTTAGTATTTAAAAACTAGTTTATGTGGATTATTTTCTGGCTTTTCCACACGTTAAAATAATGGCATGGTGGCGTTGAAAATTTGGTGTAATGGAGAGGCATTGATGACACATAATGGTGGTTTGTTTCACTTTGTATTTAAAATATAGATCGATTTGTATCACTGAATTGTTTCACTTGTATTCAAAATTTTGATATACATTGTATTTTTTTTTATATATTGTTTTTTTTTTAAGTCTTTTAAGATTTGATTATATTTAATTTCATTGTATATCGATATTGTATATCAATTTTAATTGTAATATGTCATGGTGGCAAGTTTGAAAAGGGAATTTAAAAAGACAATTAAGGATCCATAGAAGTTAAACATGGCAAAAACACAAAGTGCCCAGTTTGAGATCGAGAAGTTCAATGGAAAAAAAAACTTCGAGATCTGGAAAGTGAAGATGTATGATCTACTCGTGAAAAGAGGCATGGAAAAAGCACTGTTGGGAAAATCCAAATAGCCTTACACCATGACAGATAACGAATGGAGTGACTTAGATGAAAGAGCACTGAGCGGCATTCGACTGTGTTTGGCGGATGATGTTTTGTTTAACATCGTGTCAGAGAAAATTGCTGCTGGTTTGTGGACAAAGCTTGAAAAGCTGTACATGAAAAAATCATTAACCAATAGGATTCTTCTGAAGTGACAGTTGTACAACTTGCGCATGAACGAAGGTACGACGATCACTGATCATCTGAATACCTTTAATACTCTCCTGGTGCAATTAGAAAGTATAGAAGTAAAATTTGAATTATAAGATAAAGATGTAACTTTATTATGCTCGTTGCCCTAGTCTTGGGATCATTTTGTTACTTCTATAAGTCTTAGTTCATCAGAAACCCTTGAATTTTATGATGTTGTTGGAGCTTTGTTGTCTGAAGAAACAAGGAAAAGGTCAAATTTAGAAACCTCTACATCAGAAGCAATGATGGTTAGAGGTCGTTCTAAAGAAAGACGCTTCAGTAAGCACAAAAAATCAATTTAAAAATCGAAAGGGAAGAAGAGTAAGGTAAAGTGCTGGTTTTGTGGCAAATCAGGACATTTGAAGAAGGAATGTTGGAAGATACAGCAAACATCCAAAGGAGACTCTTCAACAGAGAAGAAAGAAGCAAACACGACAGATACAGGTTTGACATCCGTTTCAGGTATGAGTAATGAAGTGTTATCAATTAGTTTGTCTAATCATGATCAACATTGGTTGTTAGATTCTGGTGCGTCAAATCATATGTGCATTCATAGAGAATGGTTTAAAACTTATAAATCAATCAATGATGGATTTTTTTACATGGGAAATGATGTCTCGTGTAATATTGTGGGAAGTGGAAGCATCTAGATTAAAATGTTTGATGGGACAGATAAAATTCTAACTGATGTAAGACACGTACCTGACCTAAGAAAAATCCTCATTTCAGTAGGAGTACTAGACACAAATGGATATAAAACCTTTATTCAAGGTGGAGTAATGAAAATTTATAAAGGAATTTTACTAGTAATGAAAGCAAAGAAGGTTGGAAATATTTTTCAGTTAGAAGGAAGAACAGAGTCAGATCATGCTTCTAAATTATCTGAAAACGACAGTAATTCTATTCGTTTATGGCATCAAAGGTTGGGCCATATGAGCAAAAGAGGATTAAAAATTTTATCTGATCGTAAGTTGCTTCCTAGTTTAAAATATTCTAAGTTAGATTTATGCAAACATTGTCTATATGGGAAACAAAGCAAGCAGAAGTTTAAAACTGGGAAACATACTAGTAAGGGAATCCTTGATTATATCCATTCTAATGTTTGGGGTCCATCTCCTACAACCTCATATGGAGGATCGTCATATTTTGTGTCTTTTATTGATGATTTCTCTAGAAAAGTGTGGGTCTACATGTTAAAGAAAAAGTCTGATGTATTCATAGTTTTCAAATAGTTTAGAGCATTAGTTGAAAACATCACTGGAAAAACCATTAAATGTTTAAGAACTGACAATGGTGGTGAGTTTAATTCAAAGGAATTTGATAGTTATTGCAAGGATGCTGGGATTGAAAGACATTAAAATACTGTATATACTCCTCAGAAAAATGGAGTTGCTGAATGCATGAACAAGACTCTCTGAGAGAGAGAAATAAGTATGCTTAGTAACGCCAATTTTCAGAAGGAATTGCGGACAGAAGCGGTTTCTATAGATTGTTACTTGGTAAATTGATCACCATCAACTGCAATAGGATGCAAAATTACTCAAGAGGTATGGAAAGGCTATCCCTGTGATTATTCTAAACTAAAAGTTTTTGGTTGTGATGCATATGCTCTAGTTTCGAAACATCAGTGTTCTAAATTAGATCCTAAATCAAAAAGATATATCTTTGTTGGATATGGTGATGGGACTAAGGGATACATGTTGTGGGATCCTACTACTCACAAGATCATCATTAACAGAGATGTTAAATTCAATGAATCTTCACTTGAAAATCCAGATGTAGATGATAAATTGAAATAGGATAATGTACCTAAGCTTCAACACATTCAGTTTGAAACCAGTTCAAATACTGATGATAGTCCAGATGAACAAGTTTCAGATTTAGATCATGAACAAGTTTTAGATGAAAATCATGAATGTGTTTCAGATGTTGATCATGAAGAAGTTCCTACAGATAATAATCAACAAATAGTGGAAGTACCAGAAACATCTTTAAGCAGGTCTACGAGAATCAAACGTCTTCCTAAAAGGTATGATGATTTTGTTACTTCATTTTCTTTAACTGCTAATGATGATGAACCTTTGTGCTATCTGGAAGCTGTAGAAGGTTATAACAGTTATAAGTGGAAATAGGCTATGAAGGACGAGATGAAGGCATTAGCCAAGAATGGCACATGAGATCTTGTGGAACTTGCTAAAGACAGAAAAACTGTGGGATGTAAATGGGTTTACAAATTGAAAAGGGGTGTTGATGATAAAGAAGACAGGTACAAAGCGAGGCTGGTCATGAAAGGTTTTTCTCAGAAAGCAGGAATTGACTTTCATGAGATATTTTCACTAGTTGTAAAAATTGTTTCAATTCTGATTGTGTTAGCATTAGTTTCTTTACTTGATTTAGAATTACAACAACTAGATGTTAAAACTACATTTTTAAATGGAGATTTAGATGAGAAGATTTACATGGAACAATTGGAAGGGTTTGTTCAAAATCGCAACAAGAAATTTGTCTGCAGGCTCAAGAAATCATTGTATGGTCTGAAGCAGTCGCCTCGACAATGGTACAAGAAATTTGATTCTTTCATGATGAGTCAAAATTATATAAGAAGTGAATATGATCATTGTGTTTACTTTAAGAAATTGAGTAGTGGCATGTTCATTATCTTAGTGTTGTATGTTGAAGATATGCTTTTAGAAAGAAAAAGCATAACTAAGATCAATAGGTTAAAGGCTCAGATGGCTAGGACATTTGATATGAAAGATCTAGGAGCAGCAAGACAGATTTTGGGCATGGATATTTTCAGAGATAGGAGCAATGGTAAGATGTGACTATCACAAAAGAAGTATATTGAGAAAATACTCTTGAGGTTTGGTATGAAAAATGTGAAGCTTGTTTCAGTCCCTTTTGCTTCCCATTTTAAGCTTTCTTCAAGTTTATGTCCTAACAATAATGAAGAAAAGGAATATATGTCTCGAATTCCATATGCCAATGTAGTAGGTTGTTTGATGTATGCAATGGTCTGTACTCGACCAGATATTTCACATGCAGTTGGGGTTGTCTGCAAGTATATGGAAAATCTAGGAAAAGAACACTGGTCAGTATCGAAATGGGTGCTTCGGTATCTGAGAGGCACAAGTGATTACTGTATCACTTATAACAAGAGTAGTGAATTTGTTTGCGGATATGTTGATTCCGATTTTGTAGGTGATTTGGATAAGAGAAGGTCAACTTCAGGATATGTATTTTCTCTTGCAGGTGGAGCTATTAGCTGGATGTCAAAGCTACAGAACATTATTGCTTTATCCACTACAGAAGCAGAATACATAGCTGCTTCACATGCTTGCAAAGAAGTGGTTTGGTTGAAAGGTTTGTTTGGTGAGTTTGGTAGGTTATAGGACAACATCAAGTTATTTTGTGATAATCAAAGTGAAATTCACTTGGCTAAAAATCTGGCCTATCATAGTAAATCAAAGCATATACCTATTAAGTACCATTCTGTAAGACTGGTTATCACTGAAAGGGGAGTCTCTCTTGAAAGGGTGCATACAAAGGAAAACTGTGCAGACATGTTCACGAAACTAGTTTTGTTAGAGAAGTTGCGATGGTGTCTGGCTTCTCTTGGCTTGCAAAAAAGATAAAAATAATAATGGAACAGGGTATCAGGCTAATTTTTATCAAGGTGGGGATTTTTGAGATTTCTTTTAAATTATTTTTGGAGAAAAATCTCATGAATGTGACAAAAATAGGATTTTTTGCTAAATTGACTCCATGTAATCCTGATATGGATTTAATGACTCCTATATTTGTTGTGAGTGAATTTATGATTCAGTTTCTACTCCCAGCTATAAAATGTAAGCTCGTAGAAGCAAATGAGCATGAGGAATGTGAGGTGAGTGGAAGAGATGTGCAGATGTGTTACACAAAAATTTGTCATTGTCCCTACAATCCCCATCTCGCCCATTGGAGGGTTGTTTCTGTGACCAACAATTAGTGTCATGCATTGCAAATACCATCATTGCATCCCTTGCCATGAGGACAACATTCCTTCTATTGATAATTTCTCGAGCAGACCCCTAAAAACACCTGTTTTGCCTTGGCACTGGTAGCTCGTTATGCCCTCATGCCAATGAGGGAAAATTAACACTGAGCCCGTGCCAGTTGGTGCTCTATGCCAGTTAAGCACCCACGCCAATATTCTTATGGAAATTTTTTTAAAAAAGAGGTGAAGTTTCGATTACAACAACTTCGTGGATGAGTCATGAGGAGTGGTTTTGACTGAATAACCATGACCTTCCTCCTTTGGCCTCTTGTTTCCACCTTATGGGGAGCCTCCCAAGGGATAAGGCCTCCATTCCACTATTTTAGGGATCCCAACCTCCTCCTCCCCTCTATAAATATAGCCTTCATCCATTGATGAAGGGGCTGAATGGTTGAGTCTTCAAGAGCCTTCATAGCCTAAAGAATGCTGCAAGAGCCTTGATAGTCCTCATAGAGCCAAATCAGTAGCAAGGAGATTATTTTCAAGACAACCGAAGAGAGAGGCTTGTCCCATTCCCGACGAGCTTTACCGAGACGTATTCCGCTGTCGACCCGCCGAAGGAAGATTCAGCGTCAGAGCCAGGTTTGATCTTTCTTTGTATTAATTAATGATAAGTGACTTTGGTTATGGTTCCACTCATATTGTTCATTGTGGTCATGAGTTGTGTCTTCTAAGAATGATACATAATTGCATATATTGGGTTTACGCTTGTGTGTTTGTTATGTTTCTTGTGTGTGCAGGTGTTCGATTGCGACAAGTGGGAGAATTGTGATCTACTGGAGCAAGGAAATGAGAGCGCTATCTTCTCTACGAACAACAACATTGGAATTAAGGTAGGCCTTCTTCGCAATTTGGTCTATTGCAATTAGGAATCTGCGCCTTAGCGTGATATGATTTTTGCTAGACCCGATCTGGGCTAGTAGGGATCACCTCTGTCCGCAGAGGGGATTTACCTCAACAACAAATTGTAATTACTGTGAAATTGTTGCCACATCCGATCCTCCTCCTTCTCAAAATGCTCCTTCAAGCATGGATTTAGATATCTATTCCCAATTCCCCCTAGCTCGGCGAGGCCGACTCGGCTGATCCTCTTAAAGAGATCTTCCCTTCTGATGAAGCCATTGTTGAAACAATGTCTCTTGAGGAGCTGCCTTGGAGCAATGGACATCATCGTTCCTCTTTCATGCCTAGCTTGGGGGAAATGTCTGATTGTCTAGAGCATGATGTATCTGGTTATCCCCCTCTTGAGCCTCCTTCATTGAGCTCACCGGAGAAGATTTCCTTGTCTTGTGTCAAGCTCCTTAAAAAATGAAACAAGGTTGTCGGAGCAGAGTTTGTTTTTCTTGTGTCAAGCTCCCTAAAAAATGAAACAAGGTGGTCGGAGCATAGTTCATTTTCTTTTATCAAGCTCGTTAAAAAATGAAACAAGGTGTTCAGAGCATGGTTCCTTTCCTGTGTCAAGCTCCTTAAAAAATGAAACAAGGTCATTTGAGGATAGTTCTTTTAAGTGTGTCAACCTCGTTAAAACAATGAAACACTTTCCTGTTCAATTCAAGTCTTTGATAAGATCTTGTAAAATCCCAGTCGAGTCTTTCTCTTGATCTCATAACTTGAACCTTCACTCCATCTTCCTTTCATATGGATTGAATATTGGGGGGCATGTACCTCGAATTTAGTCACCATGCTAGGGGCATGCTTATTTTTTTTCAAGCATAGTTTGTTTCCGTTTCAAGCTTGTGTAAAAATGAAACTGGTTTCAAGCATAGTTTATCTTTGTTTCAAGCTTGTGTAAAAATGAAACCAAATTCAAGCAAATTTTCTTGATTTCAAGCTTGTGTAAAAAATAAACCATTCCCTTTACCTCTTGTGATTGCCATTTTATCAGCCTATTTTTGTCAGATGAGCCTTGGTTTTCTCACTCCATCGTCAGTATCTGCTTGGCCGATCATATTCCTTCACTTGGTTGTTTTACCCGTTCCTGAGGAACCGCTGCAATGAGTGGCCTTTGTTAGCCAGCATCTTAACCTTTATTTGTTTTGAGCAGTTCCACCATTTCCGGAACTAGTTGCTACCCTTTATGCCAGTCGTTCCTCCAGGAGGAGTCAAATTTCAGCTCTTTTCTGACTCTCTAAACATGAAAATATTGCTTAGTCGCTTGTCGTTTTGATCTCATTAAATTGGTTATGAAACAACATCTACCCAGTATATGTTTACCCCTTTTTCGGGCTGGGATAGATTATTTACGAAAAAGGAATACCCTAGCCTATCGAGACTAGGAGGTTTTTTCAGACATAGTTTTCTACCTTTTCAGATCTGAGGAACTATTTACGAAAAGGGACTGTTGGAGTTTACTTTTCCGCTGTCTTTTCAAACTATATAAACATGAAAATACGCCGAGTTATTCCTTTTTCAGACTCTTTAAATCCCGATGACATTAGATTCAGTCATAAATGACGATATTCGAGTTTCTCCTTCCTAGGGCTCGTTAAATGTACTAGGATGGATTCGTCTGAAGGAAGGATTTATATTACAAGCATATGGTATCTTGTTCAAGATTGTGTAAAAAAATAAAGAGGTACTCGCTAGAAATGGTGGGTAAAATGGAACCAGTATCGTCGTCGTGTTGGCAATATTTCACTCTTGAACATGGCACTTGTCTGCATTCGTGTCGAGTTGGGGACATCTCACCTCATTATCTGTTTTCCTCCACGGGTTTGGGTAATCCCTTTTTACCTCTCATCTGCTCTTTTCCTTGTCATCATGACCCTTGATCTTTTGATGTCAAATACTACCAAATCCACTGTCGTGCCGCCGATATGTTCAAGAGAAGTTGACCTCTGCAAAGTCTCAACCTTCCTCTGATTCTCATATGATCTTGATTCACAAATACATTATGTTCCTCTGTCTCACTTCAATGATGTGGGAAACACTATGGCCCACCTTCGATCAACATCACTTCCTGTCGACTTCAGCTCATTATCCGGGAAGCTGATCTAGAGACTCCCTTTTGGTACCTTAGAGCCTGCATGCCTCAATGGCAGGTTCTTCACATTCGACGTGAGGTTTTCATCATTGGCCTACGATCGAGTGATTCTATGGGTGTTCGATGCCAGCTCACTGATTCACATGTCGTAGATTGTATCTATAGTACCTTGAGGTCCATTGTCACTATTGGTGGTATCTCTCATGTCTGTTAACAACTTTCATCATTTGCTGGTAATCAGACGATGTTCTTGCATGTTCGACTTCAGCTCACTTATTCACATGCTTGAACTTGTACTTTTTTCGGGTCGAGATGGAGCGCAAGAGCCTAGATTTTTTCTGTTAGAATCCAGGTTGCGATTATGTGGATTATTATGATTGGTTACATGAATCATTCCTACGACCATGCCTGAGTCTATTTATCGATCCTCATTGGATGGCTACATCCATGCCTTGGATCTAGATTATTATATACTTTGTTATGGATGGCTGTGCCCATACCACATATATCATGTATTTGAGATATCAGTTGTACTTCTCTACGCAGGTTTTCCGACGGCAGTGTTTTCAGTTGGACACGTTCTCGTAAAGCATTTCACCCCTCTCTCTTTTTTGGGCCTCATGCTTTATGGGGCATCTGTTACACAGAAATTTGTCACCATCCCTGCAATCCCCATCTCACCCATTGGAGGGTCGTTTTGGTGACCAAAAATCAGTGTCATGCCTTGCAAATACCATCATTGCATCCCTTGCCATGAGGACAACATTCCTTCTGTTGATAATTTCTTGAGCAGACCCCTAAAAACACCTGTTTTTGCCTTGGCGCTAGTAGACCGTTATTTCCTCGTGCCAATGGGGTAAAATTAACATTGAGCCTGCGCCAGTTGGTGCTCTGTCCTAGTTAAGCACCCGCGCCAATCTGCTTATGGAAAGTTTTTAAAAAAAGAGGTGAAGTTTCGATTACAACAACTTCGTGGATGAGTCATGAGGAGTGGTTTTGACTGAATAACCACGGCCTTCCTTCTTTGGCCTCTTGTTTCCACCTTATGGGGAACCTCCCAAGGGATAAGGCCTCCCTTCCACTATTGTAGGGATCCCAACCTCCTCCTCTCCTCTATAAATATAGCCTTCATCCATTGATGAAGGGGCTGAATGGTTGAGTCTCCAAGAGCCTTCATAGCCTAAAGAATGATGCAAGAGCCTTGATAGTCCTCATAGTGTCAAATTAGTAGCAAGGAGATTATTGTCAAGAAAACCGAAGAGAGAGGCTTGTCCCATTCCCGACAAGCTTTACCGAGACGTATTCCACTGTCGACCCGCCGAAGGAAGATTCAGCGTCAGAGCCAGGTTGTATCTTTCTTTGTATTAATTAATGATAAGCGACTTTGGTTATGGTTCCACTCGTATTGCTCATTATGATCATGAGTTGTGTCTTCTATGACTGATACATAATTGCATATATTGGGTTTACGCTTGTGTGTTAGTTATGTTTCTTGTGTGTGCAGGTGTTCGATCACGACAAGTGGGAGAGTTGTGATCTACTAGAGCAAGGAAACAAGAGTGCTATCTTCTCTACGAACAACAACATTGGACTTAAGGTAGGCCTTCTTCGCAATTTTGTCTATTGCAATTAGGAATCTGCACCTTAGCGTGATACGATTGTTGCTAGACCCGATCTGGGCTAGTAGGGATCGCCTCTGTCCGCAGAGGGGATTTACCTCTACAACAAGATGCAAAAATTTGCTATTGTAATTTCTCCTTTTTCTAAATGAGATTGATGATGCCCTGTTAGGTGGACGTAGCTCAGATTGGTTGGGTGAACCACGTTAAAATCCCTGTCTCTTTATGGTTTTCTGCTGTGTGTCTGTGTTTTATTTAAGTTTTTTCCACTGCTGAACTCAACAAGTGTAACCTTCTTATTGTTATTATTTTACCCCTGTAACCCCCATATTGTTATTATTGTGCCCTTAAATTATTATTGTTAGGTTGGCTAGGATTGCATTGTGGCCCCATGAACTACTATATATAGAAAGGAGGTTTTGTAATTTGAATCATCCAAGAATTGGTCATTTATGTAATGTATTGGAGATTGCCCCCTCGAAGTGGATTATTTATAAGGCGTTGATATCTCTTTTATTATATTTTTGGATATGGTTTCACAACATTTGGTATCATAGCTTTGTATTCTAGGGTTTCGCTGCTCCAAACAGGTCATTGTGGAATTTTCGCTATAACGTTTTTTCTAAGAAGGTTTAGAGGCTGAAAGTTTTAGGGTGTGAAGCCGAAATCTTGAGGAAAATCTTCGCAAAATTTCAGAGCTTCTTTCGTAGTATTTTCGAAGATATGATCTGTGGAAGGTAGGGAGTTTTGCAGGCTCTTGAATTTCACTTACAAAGGTCATCACAAAATTTTCACTATAATTTTTTTTCTATGAAGGTTCAAAAGCAAAAATTTTAAGAGTGGGAAGCCGCGATCCTGAGGAAAATCGCCACAAAATTTCAGAGCTTGGTTCACAATATTTTCGGAGATATGATCTGTGGTAGTTAGGTCTTTTACAGGCTCCCTAATTTCATCTCAAGAGGTGATCATGGGAAAATCTTCATAACTCTCTTTCTGAGCATCAGATTGGAATTATGTAAAAAGTTACTGGAAGTACACGGACTATAGTTTCCTGTCTATAAATTTCAGAGCCAAAGGAGAAAATAGTGACACGTGGCAAGTCGTACAAGTTTTCTCTACTGAACCAGTCCATAATTAGGTCGTTGTGGGACATTGGACATAACTTTGTCTTGAAGAATCCAAATCAAGTTAGACCCATGACATTTGAAAGAAGCTTCAGAGGACTACTACAAGGCCAAATTTCAGATATTGAGGATCTGCAATTATCGAGATAATTCAATTTCAATATAGAGCTCTGTAAAAGAAAGTAAAAGGTGTGTATTTTTTTCCCAAATTGCATAAGTCTAGCTTGAAGAATCAAGTTGAATTGATTCCAAGGGCATATTGTAGAATAGATATCAGTATTGGTTTCTAAAATGGCCCCTAAAAATAATTCAATACCAATTAAGCCTTTAGAAGGCTCTACTATGACTCATGAAGACGAAGAATGGCAATGTGACATATCAAAATTACAAGAGAAAGTGCAAAAAATTTCGCTCTCGCAAAGAGCAACAAAAAATGACATGGAAGTTTTGAATAAAGGTGAGGAAAATAAGATGGATGGTTTGAAGAAAGGCATGGAATCTAAGATAGATGGCATGAAGGTTGGCATGGAATCTAAGATTGATGACATGGAAGCTAAGATTGATGAAAAAATGGAAAACATGAAGAATGATATAAAATCAAACATGGAAGGTTTGACAAAGTTGATACAAGAAATGTTTCCTAATGGTGAAAATATAGTAGAGGAAACTCATGATGAGAAAAAAATAATTGTTAATCATGATTTCATAAACTCTAATGTTGGCAGGAGGAACCACCATATTCCAAAAATGGATATGAGGAAGTTTGATGGAAAGGATCCTATAACATGGATACTATAGATGGATCAATATTTTGATCTCCATAATGTGCAAAACACACAAAAGGTATGCATTGCAACTTTAAATTTCAAAAAAAATACATTTGTATGGTATCGATGGATTTGCTCCCGTAAAACAATTTTCACTTGGTCCATTTTTATGGAGGAAATGATAGCACATTATGAGGATACAAAGAGAAACACGTTCTTTAGCAAATTGATAAATCTCAAACAAAAGGGTTTAGTGGGGGAGCACATTGAGGACTTCCAAAAATTGAATATAAGGGTAACTCATATTCTAGAGGAACACATGATTGATCTCTTCATAGGTACTTTAAAGGGTAGCATCCAACATGAAGTTCGCGTTTTGGAACCTGATTCATTGGAGAAGGCATTCAGGTTGGCAAGAAAAATTGAATGTAAAATTATGGCGACAAGGAAGCCTACCACTCACATCTATAAAGAAGGAAGTGTTGCTATACCTATATTTCCACAACCTACAAGGTTGACACCACAAAAATTGGAAGAAAAAAGAGAAAAAGGGATTTGCTACAGTTGTGATAGAAAATACACTAAAGGTCATAAGTGTGCTGAGAAGAAATTATTTTACATAGATTGTGAAGAGGAAGAAAAAAATGAACAAGAAGAGGATATACACCAGGAACCAACCCTAGAAGAGGAAGAAATGAATCCGACCATATCGTGTAATGCACTGGCAGGAATTACCACTCCTCAAACTCTCAAGATATAAGGACAAATCAAGAAGAAAAAGGTAATAGTGTTGATTGATTCAGGTAGCACCCATAATTTTACTCATTGTAAGGTAGCCAAGGAATTAAATTGTTTCCTATACCCAGCACCAGAATGTCAAGTGATGGTTGCAAATGGAGGAGCTATAAATTGCTCTGGAAAATGCCATAATATCAAGCTAACCATGGGGGAATATGTATTGACTAGTCCAATGCTTGCCATTCCTATGGGAGGTGCTGACGTTGTACTAGGAGTACAATGGTTACAATCTTTGGGGACGGTAGCTTTTAATTTTGAAGAACTTTTCTTGAAATTTTTTTCAGAAGGAAAGGAAGTCGAATTACGGGGTATTGCGGGGAAGCCAGGAAGGATAATAAGCTCTAATGTCATGACAAATCTTCTAAAGAAATAACAGCGAGGCGTAATTGCACAATTATGCTCACTAGAAGTTCCAACATCAAAATCATCTATTTCTGTAGATCTCCAACAAGTCTTGGACAATCATTCCAAGGTGTTTAAAACTCCCAAAGGACTCCCACCTATTCGTGATCATGATCATGCTATTCATTTGATTCCAGGAAGTGTTCCTCCAAACATCGGGCCTTATAGATATCCTTACTTCCAAAAGAGCGAAATTGAACGTATGATTGTAGAAATGTTAGAGGCGGGTATAATTCAACCTAGTCAAAGTTCTTTCTCTGCTCCTGTAGTATTGGTACACAAGAAGGATGGATCATGGCGAATGTGTCCGGAGTATAGGGAGCTCAATAAGCTCACCATTAAAGATAAATTTCCCATTCCTGTGATTGATGAATTATTGGATGAATTACATGGAGCAATTTATTTTACCAAGTTGGATCTTCGTTCGGGATATCATCAAATTAGAATGAAGACTGAAGATATTCCAAAAACAGCATTTCGAACTCATGAGGGTCATTATGAATTTTTGGTCATGCCTTTTGGCCTTACCAATGCACCTTCTACATTTCAAGGGTTGATGAATTCCATTTTCAAACCCTTAGAAAATTTGTGCTAATATTTTTTGATGATATACTAATCTATAGCAGGTCTTGGAAGGATCATGTTGAACATGTTGACAGGGTGCTCAAACTATTGCAGGAGAAACAATTATATGCAAAAACATCCAATGTTTCTTTGGAGTACAAGAGGTGGAATATCTGGGTCATATTGTATCTCACGAGGGTGTTAAAGTAGACCCTAACAAAATTAAAGCCATTAAGGAATGGAAAGTCCCCACAACCATAAAGAAGTTGCGAGGATTTCTCGGGTTAACAGGGTATTATCGCAAGTTTTTTAAGAATTATGTGAGAATAGCAGCACCTCTAACAACATTATTGAAGAAAGATGCATTTTCATGGACTCCTGAAGCAACTAAGGCCTTTGAACATCTTAAAGAGGCAATGTGCCTAGCACCGGTCTTAGCTATGCCAAACTTCACAAAAACCTCTATTGTGGAATGTGATGCCTCAGGAAATGGAATTGGTGTTGTTTTAATGCAAGAAGGAAGACCCATTGCTTTTGAAAGTCGTCCAATTAAAGGAAAGTATTTACAGAAACCTATTTATGAGAAGGAAATGTTAGCAATACTGCATGCACTAAAGAAATGGCGAACTTACCTAATGGGAAGACACTTCAAGGTAAAAAATAATCATGATAGTGTTAAACACTTTTTGGAGCAAAGATTATCTTCAAAAGAGTAGCAAAAATGGGTCACAAAGATGTTGGGTTATGACTTTGAAATAATCTACAAAAAAGGAAAGCTTAATGTTGTTGCAGATGCACTCTCAAGAAAGAATGAAGAGGTGGAAGCATTGCTTTCTGCCATTTCTATTATCCAACCAGATTGGATAACCGAAGCAAGAGATGAATGGAAGAAGGACAAAGATGTATGGACACTCATTCAAAAGTTGCAGCAAGATCCTAGTACATCTGATACATTTAGTTGGAAAATGATTCCTTATGGTACAAAGATCGCTTATATCTTTGTAAGAATTCCCAACTAAAACAAAAGATTCTTTTGGAATTGCACACTTCTCCTTTAGGAGGACACTCAGGATTTTTAAAAACTTACCACAGGGTGAAGAAAGAATTTTTTTGGGATGGCCTTAAATCTGATATTCAAAAGTTTGTGGTGGAATGTTTGGTTTTCCAACAGAATAATGTTGAGACAATTAAGACCCCGGGACTTCTATAACCTTTATCCATTCCAAGTCAATGTTGGGAGGAGATTTCAATGGATTTTATCACAGGTTTACCTAAGTCCGAAGGAAAGAGTGTCATCATGGTGGTAGTTGATAGACTTACCAAGTATGCACACTTTTGTGCATTATCTCATCCATTTAAAGCAAGTACATTTTCTACTACATTTATGGACAGAATTCAAAAGCTACATGGAAGCCCAAGGGTTATTGTGAGCGACAGAGATCCCATTTTTACTGGAAATTTTTGGACGGAGTTATTTTCTTGTTTGGGTACTCAATTAGCTCATAGCTCATCTTATCATCCTCAATGCGATGGTCAAGCTGAGATAGTGAATAAATTTTTGGAAGGATATCTTCCTTTTTTGTATCTGATAAACAAACACAATGGGTCAAGTGGTTACCTCTCATTGAATGGTGGTATAACACTTCCTTCCATACTGCAGCAAAAATGACCCCATTTATGGCACTTTATGGATATCATCCACCATCCATCACATCATCTTTAAGGGAAAATTCGAAGGTTCAAGCAGTGGAAGATCACATCGAGCATCAGCACGAAGTTCTCCAACTCTTAAAGGATAACCTGAATTTGGCACAAAATCGAATGAAACAACAGGCAGATCAACATCGCAGCGAGAGAAGTTTTGATATAGGAGATTGGGTATTTTTACGGCTACAACCATATAAAAAAATGTCCCTCAAACAAGCTAAGAAGGATAATAAATTATCGCCAAAGTACTATGGTCCTTACAAGGTGTTGCAAAAGATTGGTACTATGGCATACAAATTGGAGCTTCCTGCTTCTTCACGAGTGCATCCAGTTTTCCATGTTTCATGCTTAAAGAAGGTTATAGGTGAAAATCTTACAGTTCAAACAGTATTTCCAAAGCTTGATAAGGAAGGAAAAATCATATTGGAACCTGAAGTGGTCACAGAAACAAGAATTCGGCAGCTATGGAATCGATCAATTTCAGAGTATATCATCAAGTGGAAGAACTTACCCACTGAAGATTCTACATGGGAGGATGAGAATTTTATACAGAAGCACCCAGAGCTACTCAAGCATTAAGGACAACAGTTTTTTGAAGGAGAGGGGCATGTTAGGTCCCTATATTACTAGTATAGTCCCTTATTGTTGTTAGTGTAACCCCGTTATTGTTATTATTGTACCCCTGTAACCCCCATATTGTTATTACTGTGCCCTTAAATTATTATTGTTAGGTTGGATAGGATTACATTGTGGCCCCATGGACTCCTATATATAGAAAGGAGGTTTTGTAATTCAAATCATCCAATAATTTTTCATTTATGTAATGTATTGGAGGTTTCCCCCTCGAAGTGGTTTATTTCTAAGGCGTTGATATCTCTTTTCTTCTATTTTTGGAGCTAGTTTCACAACATCCATTCTTGGAGGCCATGAAATTTCAGCCCAAGATCAGCAAAAACCCCATACATACCATAAATGGAGAGAGAAACAACTTGGGTGGAATAATTTAATCTCTCCATACAACCCCAATACATTTCATGAATCGGGGGTTGAGGATTATTTTGATGAGCTACCTAGAATGGCTCATTTCATTTGGATGATAGCATGGGTTTGGGAGTTTCTCATTGGGAATGAGATCCCCTATGCTTTTCATAACTCCTACCTTGAGGAGGGAATCATACAGCAAGAAGGTTTCCACTTACACCTTCGACCTTTTCATGATGTAAGCCATTTGGTTTTGCATACTTGGGAAGAAACATTGGAGGGAAGATTTATTGCAGATTATTTTAAGCAATGGTGGGGACTATTGATGAGGAGGTCACAAGAGGAGGAGGGGAGGAATTTTTCTCTCCTTATATAGTTGCTTGAGGACAAGCAACATTTTGGATGGGAGGACTGTAATATTCCAAAATTTTAGCCTTCAGCTAAATGGAATATTATGGTTTGTTTTATCACTAGGTAGGTGAATAAATGGGTAGGAAGGCCCATAAGTCTCCTAAGCAGCAATAAAAACACTTCAAGTGTGAAAGGAGACCTTTTTAGTAGCTAAATAGAGCACCTCCAAGTATGAACAGGGGTTGGATCATGTTGATTTAGTCAACTTTGACCAAGTCAACAACGCTGTCATGGAGGAGTGGAGATTAAATGAAGAATAACACAGTTTTGGAGGGAGATGGATCTCATGAAGGAAATGACCTAATTGAGTGGGGCCAAGGGCAAGTAATCTCATACTCTATTTAAGTAAGAGTATGGAAGCCATATGATTCATGTTTTGATTATTATTTTGTATATGGTCTGTTTAGACTTTGCATTCCTTTGCTGTTTAGCAGGGTTGCTGTGCTGTTTAGCACCTGGTGTTCTCGAGAGAGAATCCCATCTCTTTCCTTGAGAGGCCTCTTGGGAGAGCATTTAACTTCATTTCTCCACATTGAGGCTTGAGGCCAAGCTACAAATTTCTTCATTAGTGTAGTTTCTGCAGGTTATTGTGCTGTGTTGCAAGGTGTTCTAGTGGAGGGGTTAGAAACCCACTTTCTGAGCTAGTTTCTCATAGGAGGAAGGTTTTCTTCTCTTGGGAGATCAGTTTGGAGAGATCTTGGACATATTTCAGATCTTTGGCAACAGGCCATTTATTTCTCATCATTTCTAGCACTGTTCCAGCTGTGAATTGCATTATTTTTGAGGGCATCTTTAGTGAGAGATCTTGTGGCTCTTTTTGAGTGTTTTATTATGATTGGAGGGTTCAACCTTTCATGAGAGGAGAAATTTGAGGGGATCTACATCAGATATGATATATTTAAACCTTCTAAACTTATGTGCTTCAGTTTTCAGTGAATCTTCAGCCCTTGGGCTTTAGATCCCATCTTGTATTGGACGTATTGCTGAAAACTCTTTCCGGGTTCTTTGTAGGAGTTTGTATTAAGCCTAGATCTATATTGGGCATATATTTTGAGGCATATAATAGCCATACATCTTTTGTACATTCCTTTGCTGTAGCAGGGTGTTTATAAATGTGTTGTAGCAGTCTTCCAACATTTTGTATTATGGAAGCAACTCATTTCTGGGAGTGATTTCTTATGGGTGGCTTGTTCCTTCATTGTGTATGATTCATGCCTCGCTATTTTGTACTGATTTTCTGATCTAATACATGATGTTATGTCTCCATATTCGTTTCCAAAGTTCATGAGTTGATTTACACTACTATTTCCAGTTTTATGTTTTGTATTGCTGCATTCCCCATTTGGGAATATTACAAGATGATAAGATAGGGAACTATGCAATCCTCTCTCATTACTTAGCACCTTGGCTCATTGAAGAGGAGGTTGATGAAAAAACATGCATTGGACGATGTTGTCATTGATGTCAACCCATGGATTTGACTGAGTTTTAATTTGACCAAAAATACCACTCATTGATGTGAAATGGTTAATGAATGCTTCCTACTAATTGTATGATTACATCAAGTTGGAAACTCGATTGTTGGATGGTTGAAAACCCAAGTCCTAGAGTTTGGGTTCCCTAGACTTAGGATGTACCCCAATTTTTTCGATGGTATTGAAGGGTCAAACCATTAATTTTGGTTTGGAGATCTAGGTCATTATATTCTCCTCGAAAATATGTTTTTGTTGATATGTGGTACGCCCCAAGACGCCTCCTGGTTTGTGAAATATTCAATTTTAAAGTTAGGGACCCCATTTTTTGGGCTAAAACCGAAAATGGTGTGAAATGGCATATTTTTTTTGGTTACGGGCATAAGAAATCAATAAAGAAGGGTTACTCATGATGATTTGTCGAAAAATAAGGGTTGCTCAATGTAATTTGTGAAATTAACCTCTTACCTAACCTAATTTCCTCTTTAATAAGGCAAGTTGGTTTTGTTTAGGGCCTAAGTAGAAATTTAATGATCGTGATTAACTAAGTCAAAGAAATAAATAATCCTAAATATCCTAAGATACCATCTCCAACGGTCACCTAAAGATCCCCTAACTAGTCTAACCTATACACTATAAAAGGAGACATATCAATCATCAAATCACATATCAATCACAACAAAATTTCTTTAGCTTTATCACTTCGACCTAGATTTACATGAACAAGCTCTAATAAAAATACGAGTTTGATATACTGAGGATAAGACCAATGCATTTTTATTGAGTTAGATCATCCATCTTATATTTGACCTCCAAGGTAAGTTTTTTATTTTTGTTGTTGTGATTATGTTTTATTTTGTTGAAGTGGTTGGGAAAATATCTTTGCAGCCTTTCGGCCCCATAGTAGGGCTCCCATTTTAGGATTCATTAGGGATTTAGCATAACAACCTTTATTTTTTTTTTACCTTGGCCCCTCATGACACATAATTATATCCTAAAGAAACCCTTGTTTCTGAGGCTACCTATGGAAGAGTTTTTTTTTTTACCAGCTCGCAAGTCATTAGTATATTTCAAGACCAGAGATTATTAAAATCGTATCGATCAAGAAGTTTTAGTACTCTAGGGATTACTCTGAATACATTATTATATGACCTCATGTAAACTATCAAATATTCATTCCATCATCTGTAAGGTTTGTGGAAAATATATGAGGGAATATTTTATCATTACAAGGAAAATAAAAGTCCCAATAGTGAATTTTCATTAGAAAATTAAGCCCTAGCTTAAGCGAAATTTATGTGGAGATGTCTGATGATATTTTTGAAACCTGAACTCGAGTTGCAAGCTTCATTACATAACTTGATTTTTCTTTCATTTGTAAGGTTGCATATTACTTTGAGATCCCATTTTTAAGGTCTAGAACATAGTACTCTAGAAGCTGCCATATCAACCTCACTACCAAACAATTATCGTCTAGTGTAAATCAAAAGTTGGTTGATCTTGATTGCATGTTTGAAGGCATCTTAAATATAATTTGCGTGAAACATTGCATCATTAGTGATACATGACTATTGACTTGACTGCTTGACATATTGTACAATGACCTTGTAAGAGAGTGAAGTAAAGATTTTTCAAAGAGTGTAGATGTGCATGTAACTTGCAACCTCATGTTAGGTACAACACAATATTCACCAACAATTGTCGATATATGACAACAATTCATGCCTCAATCTCATTTTTTATAAGTTTAATAAATTCAAGAACCATATAAACTAGCCCAATCATTGACTTTGAACATTATTTTTTATGTGATGTGTATAAAATTAACAAGTGGTGTATTGGCCTAGTGAAAACAATGACATGACATGTTGGTTTGAATTAGAAGACTTGACATATTAATAAAACAATTACATGACCTTGATTCCTAATTATTGATTTATTCTACTGACTAGTATTCTAATCTCAATGAGCCTACTATATCCTAAAACTTGTTAAGACCTCAGTTATGGCTTATATCTATGCTCATTATTGTAATATAACAAGGTTACAAACAACAAATCGGTTCACATAGTGAGCATGCTATGATAATATGTTTGAATTTGACACTTTATACAGTGATACATTACTATTGACTTGACAGTTTGACTTATTGTACGATGACCTTGGTATATTAAACTTGACATAGAAATAGTGTCTTGAAGACAACTATTAACTTAACATAGTGAACTTATGAGTTATAAAAGTAGTTTCTCAGTATATATATATATGTGTGTGTGTGTGTGTGTGTGTGTGTGTGTGTGTGTGTGTGTGTGTGTGTGTATGTGTGTGCAAACATGACAATGTCTTGGATAGTGGTACGTTGACATGGTCTTGTGTTAATGTGACAACCATAGTGCATGAAGCTACAAAACCTTTGGACTATGTTGTTATATAGAATATTGAGCTATGAAAATATGAATTGATAGACCTAAAATTGATGTCTTACCATGAGAAGTACCATGATGATTTTATTGCTTTGACTTAACTCGTTTGATTGTGACATTGATAGTGACAACATTGACAAGTAATGTAATGGGAAAACAAGTGAAATAGTCTCACTTTGTAAAATATGTGAGTTGAATACCTCCACAATGGGAATAAAGGGAGTAAGGGTATCGAGTCCTTATTTCATATTTATGATATATGACATGTATTAATGGTGTGTAATCCTTACTCTCCCGAACACTAATTGTTCCAGATTCTACTTAAACTAGTACAAATGTAAGTGGACTTGTTGATATTAATTCACTTAAAAAATACTTTTGGAGTGAAAATTAATATATTATTATTTAATTTGGTAATTAGGAATAATATTTATTTGGAAATATCCAAAAGGTGACACATAGGGATGTTGAGTAATCCTTTGTTAAAAAATTACATTGAAAAAAAGGAAAGGATGCCACAAAGGTGGTTAATAATGAATAATTTTATGAAATGAGAAAATAATTTTTTTGTGAGGGGTTAGATTGCTATACTTATATATTTTACATACAGCGGAGACTGAGTCCATGGGATTTGTTTTGGATGGGGAAATAAAATTATATAGAAATACTATTGAAGTCCTATTAAAGCATAATGATTTTTGAGTCACTATGTTAGTTAGCCCTATAAGGATGTTGAGTAATTCAAAACTAAAATCCCTTATAAAAGGATGAAAAGTACAATAGGTGAGAAAATCCCTCTACTACAACATATTCTATTATTGGTTTTATTCTAGTTCTTTGTTGATCCCACATAACTTAGTGTTCTTAAGGGAAAAATGTTTTCTGATGCAGGTGCCTTAGGCTGTGCACATAAACATGAAAAGTTATTGAAGTCGTACCAAGAGTCTAATGATGTGATGGATTGATCACATGCCAAGGCTAGAACATTTTAAAGTTTATTTGTGATTTTTTTTTTTTATATTTAGTTAAGAACATCTAGTTAAAAGAAATTTTAAATAGTTAAGGATATGATTTGATATCGGGTAGATAGTTAGAACTAATGGAAAAAATAGATCTTGTTTCCTGATGATGTGGAGTGAGGAAATTGGTTTACATCGACGAACTAATTTCTTGGACAATTTTCATTTTTCAATTTTGAAAAGGAAAAGGGAAACATTTTCTTGAGGTTTTTTGGTGAGAGAGAGAGGAACAATGTTTTTTGTCCTCTGTGTGAGGCTGAAGTTAATCTCCGTGTGAGATTGCAGTTAGGGAGATAGAAATTAATACATACATGAGATCAACCTATGGGGTTTGATCCTTAGTCTATGTGAACTAGATGTGGCATGTGGAGTTATTAGATCAGTGAATAATGTTCTTAGACAAGTGTTTTTTTTTAATCATCAATTCGAATTTGTTAGCATATGTGAGATAGTTAATTGCAAATGAATTTGTGAGGTTGTTTACAGAAATATAAATATTTGAATATTGAAATTGATTTGGTTTTTAAATTACTTTGTTGAATGAGGAATTCATGCACTGTATTCCCTCTGATCTTTACATTTGAATGAGACTAAAACATAGAATTAGGGAACCATATCACAATTAATATTTTAATCACAGTTTGCATCGATTTTTTGTATTGGAAGGAGTCATTAGATTTATAGGTTTGAGGATACAGAACATTCTATGTCAAGCCAAGAGAAGAAGGAATTTTCGTAGGAGAAAACCATCATATGACTTACGATTCAATTTCTGATCAAAGGAAGACGAAATTCGAAATTCTGCCATCTGGGTTTTGTGTAGAGAAGGGTATATTTTCTAGTTCGTGAGAAATTTTCCAAAACTATCCTTGGTTGAGGAGCTCTGAAGTGATCTTTAAACTGTGATTTTTTAGACCGCGTGACTAGGAAAAAATGATTGTTGTTCCTTTGCACCAATGCTTATATTTGCATAGATAGGAGCAATCATTTTCCATAACTATGTTCGGTCAAACCATCAAGTCGTCACCATATGAGGAACTTGAACCCCATCAAAATACTATATAAAGGATAGGTATTCAACCTCATTTGAGTCACATAAGTAATTTTATCTCTTCAATAAGTATGAGGAAAATCTAGAGCGAGAAAGAGGTGAAGGATAGCTAGGAAAACAAGAAGGTCTATCTGTTTGACTTGTGCATCAATTTTTTGTTTGGAAAACTCGCAGATATGGGAAGAAATTTATCTTTGTTTAGATTTCGAGCTAGAGAAGAGAAAAAAACCAAGTTATAGAGAGAAGCATTGTTCTTTGGGTGGATGGCCTATCACTTAGTGAGTTATCTTGATGAAAGGTCTTGGAAGTATTCCTTGGCTTGGAGCCTATTTCTAGTGTTCTTATTTGCATTGTGATCCTTTTTATTAGCATTTTCTTGATGATGAACATAAAATAATAACGATGATGATGAAATAAAATTATATCACAAGAATTCGCAATATAACATGAGAAAACATTATAAAATAAACCATAATTTTTTTTGCCCTTTTTTTTCTCAACATCTATGGTCTTGGAATATTTTCAATGTAGAAATAGAAAATTGTTTGAAATCAAATACAACACAAAACTAAATCACACATCTGGTAGCCAAGTGCTTGGTGGGCTAAAGTTGAGCAGTAATTCAATGAGTTTTTTTCAAGTATATGACTCCAACCCTAGTTAATATTTCAAATCCAGATATGTGAATGAAAGGACCTTCAAAACAAAGGGAGGATAAGTTGGACACAAAAAATAATGAATAAAATAGAATAAAAAACATAAAAATATCTTATGCCCAATTAATAGAGTAGGATTTTTTAATACTGCCTTGTTATCACTCTCCCTAACTTCCCAAGGCTGAGAAAGGAGTGGATAAAGGTAACCAAAAACCAATCTTTTGGCTAGGTAGCTAGCCCTATGTAGACCAAAGAGGGCTCTCTCTATGTCACTTTTAAATAATCAATGAATGGTTGAGTACCATAGGATTTTAGGCTATATATATATATATATATATATAAACAAACTTTGAATGATTAATTTGTTTGGTAATTGGGATGCTGGATAGAAATAAGAATCAGGGAAACTAAAGCTGATTTCAAAGATTGAATTGCAGAGATCAGATTGAGGACGGGTAGGTAAACTGTTTGAGCATACTTAAACTGTCATTGTGTATAGTGGTAGAAAATGTAGGAATCTGAATGAGCATTTAACTAAATTCATTCATCAGAAGAAGGTGAAGAAAAATGTAGGGGTATGAATGAGCGTTTAAAATGAATTCATTCATCAGGAGAATTGAAACATCTATGGAAATCACAATAAACATTGCATAGAAATAATGATTTATGTTTATAGACTAATAAGGTTAACATATAGAAGTTATAATGGATATGGAATCAAAAAGAGGAAAACAATTCTCAAAAGAAATACCACTAAAATCTCACAATAGTTGCTGCAACATCTTTGAATTCATTAAAATATGTTTACAATAGCTCCATAGTGATAATCGTAGTCTAAAACTCAACTATCCAACTACCAACCTGTTCTACATCTATAAACTGTGTATTTATAGATTTAAAATGGTCTACCAGAAAGGCTAGACTCTCGAATATGTCCATAGACAAGGACTTTATTACAATCCAAAGGAATAGGGGTTTTTGTTTCTAATTGATTACAATAACAAGAAAACTTTACAGAGCACTTTCTTGATATTTATCGATTCTAACAGCATTGTGAATGTGGAAGTTTTTAATCCTGAACTGTAGGTGAATTAGTTTAGGGTCTATTGATATTATCTTAACTTCCTGAGTAACTACTGCCGAGGTTCCTGTAACGATTCCAACTGTCTCTTGAATGTTGCCTGGTGCCTTGTTGAAACGTGCTAGTTCTGAGAGTAATGGTGGTGCGTGTTTAATGGAAATCTGTTATGGAGGAGTTTTGTTGTTGTTTTCCTTCTAAATGGTGAAAAAATAAAAACACTTTGGATATAATGGTGGATAAAAAGGTGGCGTCGGTGGTATTACCAAAAAAAGGGAGAATGGTTTCAGGGGATATGATAGCGGTAATATTTTTGGACTGAGGGTGGTGTGAAATGTGGAGAGGAGGACACGCAACAAGAGGAGCAGCGAAGGAAACAATTTTTCAGACCCCCTGCAGTGTTAAAAGAAGAATGGATAAGGGGGGTCGAAAAGGCATAAGGACCATTGATTAAAGGGCAAGGAAGAACAAGGAAGAAGACACATTTGATGTGGGACATTGGGAGAAATTATTAAATAAATGATAAGTGGGAGTGAGAAACCGTTATATATCGCAATCACAGGTTGGGAGCTCTAAGATTTATCACAAATCGGGGAGTCAACCTTTTATCACAAGTCAAGGAGTCAAGGGATATCACATTTCGGAGTATATAACTTTTTTCATATCGGGGATCGGGGAAATGAGGCAAGTAATATGAATGAAGGGCCATAAGATTTGTGAAATGCGATAGTGATGCTGATGTGGCAGGGGATGGGTCCCACAGTAATATCACATTCGAGGTTCAGAAGCGGCATCATAAATGATAGTCCAAAGGTTTTTGTGAAAGTGATTGCGATAAAGGTAAGGTAGGTCCCATTTCAGGTTTTCAAAAGTGGAAAAGTAGAAAATTTATTAAGTTTAAATGAAATATGGTAAAGTGGCCCGAAATGCATAGAAGTGGGTCCCTTTAATATCACATCGAAAGATTTGTGGAGTGGCAAATGAATGTGGCAAGGATTGTTGCGATATGCCGATGCGAAAAGTTAAGGATAAAGGTAAGGCGAAAAAGCGAAAAGGGTAAGGGTATAGATGGCCTAATGTGGCTAGCCGAGCTGCTTTTTAACCATAAAAATTGTCTTTTGATAGTTAAAAAAGGGTTTTGAAAGACATGAAGCACTGGAGTTTGGGTTTAGGGAAAAATGAAGGGTAAAGACGTAAATGAAATGAATAAAGGCGGAAATGAAGTTTGCTCACCATTACAGTTGACAACATCACTTTCTTCTTTTAACTGAACTGAGAATGCAAATTGATTCCTTGCACCTCTGACAGTCATGATTTCCCTTCCTCTTTTATTGACATTTGAGATAATAGAAGTTTGAGGGTGATGGCATCCATGGATGAGATGATGGAGTAGCAAGTCTGACCTAGACTCTTTCAGTGACCAAAATTTAGTTGAAAACTAACTTTGAAACATAAAATTTTGAGTTATAACTTAATGAAAAGATTCTAAAAGAGAGTTATTTGATCACTGAAATACTGACACTAATGTTGTTTCCAGCTGGGGATGGCAGTTCCTTTAGGAGGTGTCAACAACACCGTAGACCAAGTAGCCTTACCATTGGGCATGGAGTCAAAACTGGAATATGAAATGACTGAAAAACTGAATTGAATCTAACTTGACAACTGACTCTGACTGAAACAAAATTTACAAACTTATTGACAGTAGTAGACCATCGAGATCTTTGGGTATTCACCTCGGGCTTCAAATCCTGATGATAACCACCTGCATGCTGAATATATATATATATACACACACAATCATATGATAGGATCCTTCCATTGTAACCAATCCAGTAGATGGCTACTTACTTGAATTCTTCTCACACTTTCCTTGAGCAGGCAGAATGATGTACATGTAGGAAACTCACGATAAAAACTGAAAACAAGACTTATGCTGACAAACAAGACAACACTCATCTTCTACAATGCTTGCAAAAGACTGGCCAAGGGATCTTGAAAATCATGAAGAATTACCTTTTGTGGATCAACAAAAGGGGATGAGTAAGTATTATTCCCATATGGCTATAACAAATTATCAGAAGGACCCTCCATAACATTTTTAATAGCATAAGTGTCCACATATACGGGATCCGGGACAAACTCCTTTTCATCAACATAGTCTTCATTTTCTGAATCTTGAGGAAGATTTGTATCTGCAAGGGGATCTAAAACAAATTCTTCTTTATCACTGCTCTCCTCTTCATAATCACTTGGAAACTAACAAGACTGTGCAACAACATCATCATTCTTAAAGGATGGAATATGGATTTGCAAATTTAGAATCTGATTTATTTCTTCTTCAATCAAAGGATGAAGTACTCTTTGTTTCCAGAAAAAATAATTGTCTTCCTTCCCTCCTAAACATTCACAAGGATGCTGAATATCTTCTTTAATCTCAAGAGAAGGAGCATATAAATTTTCATCAGACTGCTGATTTATTTCATGTGGTTTCATTTGACTATCAACATGCGAAATTCTTTCATCTTCAAGCAAAGGGGAAGTTTCTATATGCTAAATATGATCTTTTGTATCACAGTGACTAGCTTCTTCAGATTGTTGTTGAAGGGAGAAATAATAGAAGGCTTCAGTGATCTCTTCATCATTCATGCATTCGAAATCATCAATACTCTCAAGATATGTAATAAAACCTTCATTATAATCACAACAACTTTGTACGAGAGATAAAGGAAGATTAGACTTCACATAATGTTTGAAGAACACTCTATGGAAATATTTAAGAGAACATAAGATTCTTTCTGGTAACCCTTCATACCATGATCTAGCTTTCCCTTCCAGGGTAGCCATAAACATTTTCATCAAGCTATCCTTAAGAAACTCAATCTTCAGTTTACATACATGCATGTGAAATCTAACTAGATGTAGAACAACCTCATCATCATTTCCATCTATGAATTTGGATAGACAAGTTTACAAATCTATGCAAGGAATTCAATTTGGAAAAATAGGAATTTGAGCATGATTCATAGGAGCATAACTTATAGCAGTGGAATTTTTGGAACAGGGTCTCCTACAAGAGCTGCGAAACTGGTCCATTTTGTATATTTTTTATTATATTTAGTCTAACGCAGGGTTTTTGGGGTGGGTCAAAGCCCCTAATTCATTGTAAATGGGTCAAGGGTAGACTAAGAGTCTACCCTTAGAAACATAAAACCTAAAACCTGAAAGAAGATGATATGGCTGTGCACATGAAATTGCCTACCTTTAAGGGTGTGGGAGTTGAGGAAATGGAGCAGTTTTGGTTTGTCGCAGAATCGGTATGGACTACGTAGAACGTAGCTAGTGACACAGTGAAGAGGGAACAACTGTCCCTTCCATTCTAAGGAAGAGCTTTGGATTGGTACATGGGATACATCGGACAACATGCAAACTCAACCATAGAAGAGGTCAAGGATGCCTGAAAACAACAGTTCAAGAAGCCTAAGTCCTATTCTCAAATAGTGGTTGATCTAAAGGATTTCAAGCAAGGGCCTTCTAAATCTGTATGGGAGGTTGATCAACAGTTGAAGAAGGGGATCAGGGAAGGAGGATTTCAGTACAAAAATAGACAGCACATGGAGTGGTTCATTGCTATGTTGCTGCCTCACCTGCGCGTACCTATGGGTCACCAAACTTTCGAATCTCCGAAAAAAGCATTGAAGGTCGCTATGAAGTTAGAAGCTGTGCCCAGAGACGATACCCAGCTAGGCATCCAGCAGATCCAAGGAAAACTGGAGGCAATGCACATGGAGATCCAAAACTTGTGAAAGGAGCGAGGCGCAGAGGCTAGCCGAGAAAGATGGTGCATACGTTGCAGGACTAATGGTCACACCAAGGATAACTGCCCATTGTTAACAGACTACATGCAAGCTAGGGGACCTAGTCTGCTGTGCCCTAGGGAAGTGGCAGGACCAAGTGCGCTGGCACTATGGTGCGATGATTGCCTTGTTGCAGGGCTGCATGACACAAACCACTGTCCCCGCCTTGCTACGTACGTCCCGGAAGTAAAATAGTAATGGTGCAGGTTCTACAGGTCGGTAGGACATGATGAACAGAACTGCTGGATGTATAATTTGATGATCGATCGGGGGAATCTCTATAGGGTGCAGTCAGACCCATCCTCACCCAGATCACTCTCAAGTGCAGGGGGCTCCCCAGCAAGGGGTAGGGGAGGTGGAAGAGGTGGAAGCACAGGTCGAGGATGAGGGCAACTCATCTGTTATAACTGTTGAGAGGTAGGGCATTTTTCCAGGGACTATCCAAACCCCACAAGACATACCTGCTAGTATTGCAGGCAACTGGACCATGCAACTAAAGACTGTCCAATCTTGATAGCGAAGATGCAGGAAAAGCAATGGACACCTATGCAGAATGTGGAGAGGGTTAAGGCCAAACTATGAGACAACGTTCCAAGTGTAAGTGTCGTAACACACAGTGAGATGGCCACCAGGGGGCCTGGGGAGAAAAATACAACCGAGCCTCTGATCTGACCAGAAGTTAGTAAATAGGAAAGGTTGGTTCTAAATAAGGATAAAGAAACATTTATCACAGCTTGCAAGGACTTTGCTGAGGCACATGCATCTACTTCGCAGCCACCTGAGGGCCTCAAGGTAGATGAGGAGGTCAAAAAATTTTTACAAGCATGTATGAAGTTGTTGCTGACCACAGGCCTCATAAATCTTGGGCATTGACCAGGTATCCTTGTGTGATCTATCCTCCCTTCGGAAGTCAAGGATATCATAAACTCTCTCAGTGTATAAAAGTATCAAGCGAGGGGGAGATGTAGTTGACTACGCAGATCAGTGATTACAAGATGGATCAGGTTATTTTGGACCTAGGGTTGGATGCAAATGTATTACCTAAAAAAACTTGGTAACGCATGGGGGAACCAAAGTTGGAATGGTCCACTATCCAGCTGTGTATGTCTAATCGACAGAAGATCATTCCATTGGGAAGACTATCGAGGATTGTGGTGGACATCGCAGGGGTTAAGGTCCATGATGATTTTGAAGTAATTCAGATTATCAAAGATACAGACCCCTACCCTTCGCTCCTAGGCTTGGATTGGGCCATCGATATGGGAGGCATCATTAACCTAAGAAGAGAAGCATAGTATTCAAGAATAACGGTACAAGGGTAATAGTACCATTAGATCCGGCAGAAGGCGAACGATACACAGAACCAACGTGTGACAAAGAGGATGTGGATCACATCTATAAGTTTACTGCGTGAGATGAAGATTGGATCAAACCCACAGCGGAGGGGGTACTTTGCTGGGAAAAGGATAGTGAATGTTGCTTTGACTCTGATGGGGAGATGGAGAACTGGAAATACTGGTTACATGACTTCTCTACGCTGCAATGTCTTCGGATCACAAGAAAATTCTATTGCATCTCCTCAAAGGTAAGAGATCTACCTTATTTCGATGGTTCTGGTAATGTTAGAGACTTTTTATGGGCATTCGAAGCCGAGGTTCCCCGAGGATGATGGTTATGGGCCTGTAAGCTGGCCATGTGTGGATCACTTGCGCAATGGTGGGTAACGCATGAGGAGGCGTTACAGGATTGGGAAGAGTGTCGGAATATGATGATCCTACAATTTGAGGCCCCAGCTGACGTATGAATCAGAACGTTCCTTGGATCTGAAGACCCACAAGAGTATCTATTCGCATGGGTAAAACAATGGTGCAATAGAACTGCTCAGGAGTGCATTCATCTACTTATTCATGCCCTGGGACCACTTCCCACCGCATGGTACTTGGATGCGGAGCTCTATCAGTGCACTCGCCACCGGGAGGCTTTGATGGATGAATTTCTGGGAACATTTGGGATAATAGGTGGAATATAGGAACTTGGCACATCTCTCCAAGACATTGACACTGTAGCATGGGGTGAATCACACCTATGTGTCGCACCTGAAATACCCAATTGGGAGCTACGGACACCAAGCATGATCAAATATTGCAGCCTAGCCCCAAAAGAAGGTAAGAATGATCCACGAGAGGGTCCTGACTTAGAATTGAACAGGGTGTGTGTTAGTATGAATCTTAATTCCAAGCGTACGAAAAAAGACCACTTTAGCTGTGCATAAAAAATAGCCCTAACAACAAATATGGCTGCCAATATCTTCAGATCTACAGTTAGGTGATCAAGATAAATGCTACAAAAATCTAGATCTATGCATTAGAAGACATTAAACAATATAAAAAATAAGATTTACTCCATGCATCCAATAGACAAGACAAGAATATGTTGAATGAATTTTGTATTATGGGCACCTAGGAGGAAAACACAGAAGGGTGTTACTAGTTCTCCTAAATGGGATGGGTTCTTGTAAGTCCTCAACACTTTAGATCTAAAACTTCTTTCTCTTGATGGTGTAGAAAACCCAGACAAAAATGGTAACAAAATATGACTATGATGGTGGATCAATAGTAAGACCAGAAGTATAGATCCAGAGTGATCTTTAGGCAACAAAGGCGGTAAATGAATGGGAAAACCCTTCTATTTATAACAAAATATTGAGTTAGTCTAGATATTGGTGCATAATTAAAATATTATTAACCAATTCAAGATCCAACTTTTATGGAATATTTTATTATATTTGTTGGAGGGAAAAGGAGTTTGACTTGGGTCAAATCCCTTTATTTGTAAATATTAAATAAATAAATGATTTATTTATCATTTTAAGGATGTGGTTGAGTAATAATCAAATAAATAATGATTTATTTAATTATTTATGGGTGATTTAGTCATATTTAACAAAAAATATTATTTAAATAAGGTTTAAATAACTATTATTTAGAAAATAATAAGATAAATAATGATTTATCTAATTAATTTGCTTTTTTTGGGTTAAATATAACCAAGAATATTAATTAAACTGCTATTTAACTAATTATTCCTTGAGGAAAATAAAACAAATGTATATTTATTTAATATTTCCTCATGGGGTTTCCTGTTTAGACCATAAACAACTTAATAAAGGTGGTTTAATAAGTTATTTTCATAGTGAAAGAAATTTTACTTAGGGTAAAATTGGTCTTACATGGTGTACTTTGATCCATCTAATGATAATAGGTTAGATGACCAAAAAATGGTGTAACAGATTACCCCCAAGCGTGCGAGCGTTAGGAGCTAATCGTATGATTGAAGTACGTTGTAAAAAATGAATCACTATATACCGAAGGGGGAGTAAAAGAGAGAGAATTATAAGGTAGACCAAAGTGCTGAAAGGACGAGACCCTAAGGAGGCGAGACTTATAGGTGCAACAAGTCTATTTTATAAGCGAGTACCTGCTATAGGCGGTGGGGGAGGCATACCTATGCCCGCCAAGGCAATAGTACAAAAAATAAGGTGTCCAAAAAACCACGGGACTGGCCAATATAGTACATGATCGCATAAACATGAGCCAGATAAATAATATGATAATGAATCCCAAATACATGTTGTGCCTGGGATAACAGCCAGGACTTGTACAACAATATCTGAGTACATGAGATACAAATACAACCTAGATGCCGTTGTAAATAGGAAAGGGCTCTGAAAATCTGGCTGATATATGCAACCAAGAAGGTGTTGCAAGCAGTTGAGGCCGATATCATAAAATCTATGGAGCTGCATCGAAGGCTGAAGTTAAGAAGTCATTCGGGTATGTAGGGGGCTACCTGTAGGGCCACCCCCTCATGAGGGTTGGGACATCTCACACACACCTAGGAATCACCAATATCAGCTGCTGCGTCACTGAACCATCAAGTATACGGATCGCGATCATGCTCAAAGGAGCTGGAGTTGAGAAAAAATACAGTCAAAGGGAAATAAGGAGTCCCTTTGCCTGATCCAGGGCACCGAACAAGAGTGGAAGCTGGAACCAAGGTACACTGCCCTCTAGACCTATCTTCTGGAATAAATGCGCTGATGTCGATAGAAGGCGGTTCACCATAGGTGAGGCAATAAGGGATCCTCAACTAAGGCACGAGAGAAAATAGTAGAGCAACTGACAAACTGAAAACAATGATGATGATGAAATGGGGGGTGCTGAGTAGCGAACAGATGACTTCCCTTATTAGAGCATAAAGGGCATGGATGACATGCCGGCAACTGACCCAACATCATGAGGGATAGTGGACAGTGGGATTGAAGGCCATAATGTGCAACACGAGAGAGTGACCAGGTAGTGAAGGATGGAGGACTATAGTGGGATGCAAAGGGAATCAGTATAGACTCCATGAATGCAATGATGACCCAACTCGAATGTTCTAAACAAGGGTGACTTGATGGTGTTGCCACATAGTAAAGGTCCAATGGAGAACCATAAAAACATGAGTACAAGATTGTAACTCACGACGAAAATTGACATGAGCATGGAAAAGTATGTAGGCAAAGTGATGCCCCTAGTATGAGTGTCGCAAGTGAAGAAATTCGATTTTGAGGAGGTGTGAACTGACACATCTTGGATAAAATGTGTCCTGGTGAAGTATCAAATCACTAAAAACTAACAGATACCCATCTGAGGGCTCAGTGAGAGCTTTCCAACGGTACAGACGTTAAACTGAGCTATGGTTTGGCCGCAGTAGGCGAAAGAAAAATCAGGGGTTTTCTTTTAATAAGGAATTTTCCCTCCAAATTCACTCATTTGCATGTGGAGCTGTGGTGAATGTAGTTAGGAGAGAAGGCCCTAAATCTTGCAGTGATTGTAGTAGAAAAACCGACTGTTGGAATTGAGATCCATCAGTTGCAAGTAAGAGGCCTAATCCTACTCTTTCATTTCAGTGTATTGAAAGTTCAGTTTAGGTACCCAGAGCTCATGAATAGGCCAAGTCACACTTTTTGGGGTTTGTTCTGCGACCTGGGTGGCAGGTACTGGGCAGAAAATTACGACCTGTCCTAGGAAATGACCTAAAAAGTGTGACCTATCAGAGAAAGGGGGTTTCAGTGCTGTTTTTCGCTGAGATCTGGGATTTTTATGGTTGAGGGGAATAGGTGCCCCCCCAGCATGTTGTGGTCATGCCAAAATGTATTTAGAAAAGGAGAATCTAAACATATTTTATGATGTGGTGTGTCATTTGTTTTCGTTATGGTTATGTAGTTCGAGAGAAGGAATGGAGGATTGCCAATCTTTTTTTAGCATTGCATATATGAATCAAATGGAATTTAAGTTTCTTGGTTGGCACACATGGTGTCACTATCCCAAAGAGAAGATTTGGAGATAATGAACTGATGCTCTCCTAGAAAACCCATAGGTTGGTCAACAACAATGTGTAATAGACTGGGTTGCTGATGTAAGATGAAGGAATGATAAGGGGTATCATCCTTAGAGTGATCTGAAGTGATATGGGACTCTAGAGGTTCTTCTAAATGTGGAAGAATAATGGTACTAAAGTTGACACAACAAGGTACACTAGGAGAGTTGTGGAAAATTGCTTCTCCTGGTCTCTCAAATATGGGTGCCCCCTTATCCAAACATTGGGTTTCATTGTAATGACCACAAGGTGTATGTGTTTCAAATACATGGGTTCGATGTAAGGGGGAATAGATAAAGTCAGGGGTGGTGATTTCTTCCATAATGTCATCATTGTGATAGAAGATGGGGTGACTTGTGGAAGAAAGACCACCTGACACGGAAAAGCTACCTGAATCATCATCATGAGAAGAGAGGTTCACATGCGCATCATCACAAGGGGTGACAGAAATGTAAGAAGATAAGGGATCTATCGATGTTTAGCCCAAGGTGATCACTGAAGGGAGGTCAGGCGAAACATCAGGGGAAGTCTCCAAGGGCACTTCCACCAAGGGTATCATGGATGATGATAGGTAGAAAATGGTGGATGAAGGCTCCGTCATCTCGACATCAGGAGGGGGAATTTCAATGGGAGTATTCGTGTCCTTTGGTTTTTCCGAAGAAAAACACACAAATAAGGGAGCGGTGGACTTGTTGCGCTTGGCCTCGAATTGGCAAACTGTCACTAGAGAGGTGCGGAAGTCCTCAAGGCAGGGACAGAGGTGGGTATAATGGCCATGGAAATCACACAAAGAACAGGGGTGGCTTGTGTGAATAGTCTTGGGGTTCCTGGCTACAGTCGAGGAAGGAATAGAGGTTTCTAGGACCATAGACTCAGGGAATGCAACATTAACCATGGGCTTGAGATGAGGCAACTCCGGACAAGTATTTGTGGCATGACTGAAAATATCACACAAAGCACATTGGATGGTGCGCTTTGGAGGCCGAGGAGGGGCAGGGTTTGTTAGGGAAACCTTGTCTTTGGTTTCCTCCTTGCGAGATTTTCCCTTCTTACCCGAAGCGGTCGCAATAGGAGGTGGTTCCTGTTGAGGTGGCCAAGGCATTGGGCCATGGGAGAAGTCATGGGGACTTGTTGAACCGGGGTCAAAGTAGGATAAGGTTTGGGTTGACTAGGCGGGGTAGCAACTGGAGGATCAAGGTACCAGAAAGAAATCCCAAGGGTCAAGTTAGGAAGAGGGAGGGTGGCCATGACAGGTATCATGTACACTACTAGTGGTTGAGCTAGGAATGGTATCTGACCGGAGGGGTAATGGCCAGGCAGGACGACTCCTAAATGGTTAAGGCTTGGAGGAACCGTTCCAGGAGGGTAAAGAGGCTCATGGATACCAGCTGAAGGGCCAAGAGGAGGAGGTCCAGAAGGCTGAATCGAATGGCTAGGAGTAGGCTACGGAGGGCGAGGAGGCTTCTGACTAGCCAAGGCGGGCTGCTTGAGGGCAGCTCAAGTCAATTGCATAATGAAAACATTCGATGAGCTGGGATCAGATATAGGAGGAGGAAGACCAGGGAATGTACCAAGAAATGACAAATCTTTGTAGACTCCGGGTGAGACACTGGTCAAAGGATCGATGATTTGCTTATTGGCCACTGAAGAGATGATGGACTCAGGGGAGGTCTGAGACTTTGGTTCGTAATATGTCAAATAGTCAATGGTGACTATCTTTCCATTATGGGGAAAGTATATCTTGCGGTGAACTGCAGATGGGACAATAGATATCGCATAGGTGTAGCTACGACCCAATAGAATGTTGTAATCTAAGGGGGAATCAATGACTTCTACGTCAATGTAAACAGTCTTGCCTGCAAGAGTAATAGGACAATTGTGGAATAGGAAAATGGGCTAGAAGGCGTGGCCATGGCACGCTCGAAGAGTGATCATGGAAGGAGCCAACTCAGGTGATCCGAGTTGCTTCCAAACCGAAGTGGACATCACACAGGTGGATGCCCCCTCATCAATGATACACCAGGAAACATAAGCATTCTGGATTTTGATTGGAATTTGGAAGGCGACGGAAGCTGGAAGAGGAGGATTCTCTGACTGGTCAACATCGAAGATGATCAAGCGATCATCGACAGGGTCTACAGTGCCCATGGCAGGTAGTAGATATTTTCGTTGTGAAAGGCATGACTGGAGGAGTTCCAGCATTGATATGGCAGCAGGGGATTGTGCCAAATCATCTACTATATTATACGAATGGGAAACTTTTCCAGAAGTAGCATTTCGATGTAGTGGTCCCTTAGGGCTCTTGGTATGGACCTCTACCTTAGGCTGAGGGATATTTAAGGAACCATTAGGTGTCAAAAGAGGCTTTGTAGAAACTGAAGGAGGTGGCTCGGGGATAGACGTAGTGGGGGGCTTAGTGTATTGACGGGACCAAGTCTGAAGGTTGAGGTCAATGATAACAGGTTGGTCAAAGTTCATCATGAGGATCTAGTAATCGGGGATACCAAAAGGAAGAGGTTGAGTGGCCGCCTGACCTTTGGGTGGTTGTGTAGCCACAAATTCTTGCTAAGGGAAAGGATTAGTAAGCACAGCCAGCTGATTAGGTCCAGGATTACCGAGAGCAGATTGATTTTGAGTGCCTTTCCTTGTCTCTTTGGAGGGAGGAGGATTAGTCGTGCCCTGATGTGCATACACCTGCCCCTAAGGGGGCGGTGGCTGCTGTTGCAGTGGTTGAGAAGGCAAGGGAGGCAGAGGTGCTAATGCTAGAGGAGCTGGAGCACCAGGCTACGGATACGAATAATAATGAGGTTCAGTAACAGTTTGGTAAATAGGAGGTTGGGAAAAAAGAGGAGGCATGATGTATCCTGGATACATGCTACCAGGAGGGGAAAACGTGCAGGAGGTGCTGGCCCCCCCCCAAGGAAAACCATAGCCCATGAGAGGCTGAGCGTATGGATTAGAGAGAGCTCCAATGATACTGTTGATAACATGAGGTGCCCTCGATGCATTGGCACCATCGGGTCTGGGAAGATCAGGTAGAACCGTATAAACATAACCCGATTGAGCGTAGATGAGGTCATATTTTAACGCCATTTAGAGAGCGGCTTCTTCAGTTTGAGGAAAATGCGATGCGATGTATTTCCCTATAGGAGGCAAGAGAGATCTAAGGAACCATTCCATGTATACACGGTCTTCAAAGGTAGGAGCTTGACATAGGCTCTTTCTTCTTTTCCATTCTTGGACATGATCGGATAGGGAGGTCACAAATGATTGATGGAAAGAAGTCAAAAGTTTGATACCAGTGTCATAATGAAGGGGAAGCTGGAAGTAAGACATAAAAGCAGGGCAAGAGTCACAAAGGTGGTATGAGAGGAAGGGGCCTGATCAAAATACCACTTAGAATATTCACTTGTAAGCGTACGTTGGAACAACCGAAGATAGACAGAGTCATCAGTAATGGAGTTAGATGAACACCACATGTGGAAAGATCGAACACGATTTGTAGGATCTTCTCCAGCAAGGCCTTCAAACTTTGGGATGTCGGAAGGGAGCTTAGTCGGTATAGTAGGCCAACTAGCATCATGGTGTATAGGGTCATTTATCAACTGGTCAAAATCAGGGAGGCTGAGCCCTGCCATGAAGGGGAGCAAGTGTGCAGCCGGGGTAGTGTCTGTTGCGGTCCCACTAGTGGTATTCCCAGCACGAGGGCCAGGGTTACCACCAACATTAGGTCCTGCACCAGACATGGTGAAGGTGATAGGGGGAGAACTGAAGGCAGAATGAGAAGGAGAACCCAAAGGAACAGAAGAAGAATCAGTGTGTAGACTCGGTGGAGGACTAACTCGAATCCTACGCGGAGGAGTAAGTCTTCCTACCAAAAACTGAGGATGAAGGCCAAAAATTCTTCAATATAAATGCCTTGGTGGTGCAATGATGATGACACAAAGGAAAAAGAGACTGAAAAGGGCAAGGAGGTGTAGGATCAACCGATTACAATGTCAAAACAAGGGCAGAGAGGTGTAGGATCAATTGATTTCAATTTTTTAGAGTCTTTTCTTGGTGGAGTTAACCAAGCCCTTTTTTGCTTAGGGTGTGTGTGTGAAATTTGTAAATTTTAATTTTTAAACCCAAACATTTGTAGAGAAAAATAAAAAGTGTGCTGTATAGCTGAAAATAAACCTGCAAATGACAGTATATAAGCCTGCAAAAACAGAAAATAAACACTTAATAATGCAATAATCTAAAATTAAGGAGGCAGGCCTCTCAACAACTAGTCTATAGGTGAGTAAAAAAATAATCAAAACACACTAAAATAGACAATAGATCTAAGGTCAGGAGGGATAGGGATCTAAAGGACAAAATCTACTGAAAAGTGGTGCAGAAAAAACAACAGATCAAAGGAAAAATTGTTGTAAAAAGAGGTTGTGAAAGGCTATCTCCAAGAGGGTAGTGGAGTGAAACCTAGAGGAAAACCCAAAAAAAGCTAAATGAGATGATTTGGATGGATAACAAGGCGATTTGAAGCAGATTTGAAGGTGAGGTATCGGATCTGAAAAAAAGGCTGAAGACTCTGAAATTTTAGACAACCTGCAACAACAAAAACTCTTCCACAAGAAGTGGAGGGTACTGAAGCCCTAGGGGGCTAGGTTCCCAGTTAGTTGAGAAAAAAAGAACAAGCACAGGTCCAAAATGGGTGGAGGTGGAGGTCAGAAAACCCTGAACAGAGGGTCAAACAAACCCAGAAATTTTTTGAAAAATTCCCGCAAAAATTCCAGGTCACAGTTTTTGACCTGTTTTCAGCAGAGGTCGCAGTTTTTGGGCTGAAAGGTGCGTCCTGAGGGTCGAGGTCGCAATTTTTGGGCCAAAAAGTGTGACCTAAACTTCCAGCACTCTCGACGGCAGGTTTCAGAAAAAATTCCCGTCTCAGTTGCGGCTGATGTCTGTCACCCGCACAATAGGTCCGAAAACATGCGAAAGTTAGAATTTTTATCATTTTAGGGTTTTATAGGTTAAAAACAACATCAAGAAAAGCAAAAAAAAGGGGATGAAGAGAAATCCTAGGGTTTGAAGTAGCTGGATATGCAAGGATTAGAAAAACAACAGCGGTCGTAATCGTAAACCCATGTGGAGTCGCCAGTTGTTAGTATGAATATTAATTCCAAGCATGTGAAAAAAGACCACTTTAGCTGTGCATAACAAACAACCATAACATCAAATATGATTGCCAATATCTTCAGATCTACAGTTAGGTGATCAAGATAAATGTTGCAAAAACATAGATCTATGCATTAGAAGACATTAAATAGTAGAAAAAACAAGATTTACTCCATGCATCCAATAGACAAGACAAGAATATGTTGAATGAATTTTGTATTATGCGCACCTGGGAGGAAAACACAGAAGGGTGTTACCAGTTCTCCTAAATGGGATGGGTTTTTGTAAGTCCTTAGCACTTCAGATCTAAAACTTCTCACTCTTGATGGTGTAGAAAACCGAGACAAAAATGGTAGCAAAATATGACTATGATGGTGGATCAATAGTCAGACCAAAAGTATAGATCTAGAGTGATCTTTAGGCAACAGAAGGTGGTAAATGAATGGGAAACCCTTCTATTTATAACAAAATATTGAGTTAGTCTAGATATTGGTGCATAATTAAAATATTATTAACCAAATCAAGATCCAACTTTTATGGAATATTTTATTATATTTGTTGGAGGGAAAAGGAATTTGACATGGGTCAAATCCCTTTATTTGTAAATAATAAATAAATAAATGATTTATTTATCATTTTAAGGATGTGGTTGAGTAATAATCAAATAAATAAATATTTATTTAATTATTTATGGGTGATTTAGTCATATTTAACAAAGAATATTGTTTAAATAAGGTTTAAATAACTATTCTTTAGAAAATAATAAGATAAATAATGATTTATCTAATTAATTTCCTTGTTTTGGGTTAAATATAACCAGAAATATTAATTAAAATGTTGTTTGACTAATTATTCCTCGAGGAAAATCAAACAAATGTAGATTTATTTAATATTTCCTCATGGTGTTTCTTGTTTAGACCATAAACAACTTATTAAAGGTGGTTTACTAAGTTATTTTCATAGTGAAATGAATTTTACTTAGGGTAAAATTAGCCTTACATGGTGTACTTGGATCCATATAATGATAATAGGTTAGATGACCAAAAAATGGTGTAACAGTGTGCACGGGTCCTAGACCAGTTGGGCTGTGAACGGATAGCAATGAGACGTACCCCACGTTGGAAAAAATTGGGGATACAAATATTATATCTCCACCAGCTCCCAAAAAAAAAGGGCAGATACGTTCACTTCTTGGCCACATAAGTTATTACAAAACTTTTGTTTGAAAATATGTAGTAATCATAACACCTCTGAAAGAATTGCTCATGAAGACGGCTAGGTTCTGTTATGATGACACAAACCAAGCAAACATATCTTTGGGTTTGAAGTACTTAGGGCTTAAGCCTGTGTTAAGGGAAGATGTGCAAGAGGCGCAGGAGTTTGAACCAGGCATAGCAAGAATTCCCAGTGCACAGGGGGTGCGAAAACTAGCCATTGGCACACTAACGTCTAGTAAAAAGCAAAATTTACCTTTAAAAGGAGCGAGCCATTGGAATTTAATGGGGCAAATTGTGCAGATTTTTTACCGTTTACCTGATGGTAAGTTCCAAGTCAAGTTTACCCTACCATTGGATGCCTGCAGACGCTATAAAAAGGGCTGGATAACTCAAACAAGGGTTCCATCTCACTTTCATAACTTGCAGCTGTCCTCTTTATCTCACAAGAGCCTGAGCTGTAAGATTTTTCGGGTTTGCACTGTCCCTCTCATGTCGGATCGACCCCCCCTACTGATAGTGGGCACCCAGAATCGCGATTCATTTTCCGCACTAGGATGACAGCCACCAACCTAGCTGAGCCCTTGGCCCCTACTGCCCCAGAAGTTGAGGAAGTAATGGAGATCAGGTCGGAGGATGAAAAATTTCCCTCCACGCCAGTCACGAGGAAGGGAAAAGAGGAGGCACAGGGCTCAGGGAAGCTGCCCAAAGCTGCGAAGTGGGCTTCAGGGAAGCCTAGGACCTCCCCAAGGCATGCCAAGTCCCCACGAGCAATGCCTCAGGCTCAGGCTATGTAGGAGGAAGGCCCATATGCCAATCTAATCAATTGGTTACCTCCATTCATCTGCCCGCGCAGGCCATCGACACGCACACCAAAGAACCTTGATGGCCTAGTTACCTACCTACAAATGTCGCTAACCCCGAGAGAATTCCCTGTCCTAAGTGACCCTTGCGGGAAGCTCTATGAAGTTAAATTTGACGATCACGACTTGGAAAATTATGAAGCCTTCCCTGAGCTGATCCCCGCACTATACTTCGAAATAATTTACGTGGACGATGGGGTCACAGTTGTTCCTTAGTGCTGGGTAAGAATATTGGCTAGATCCGAGCTCTTGAACCTGCTGCGTATGCCTCACTTTGGCCACTACAACGTCACAAACCAACTGGCTCGACAGTTTCTAGCCCTAGTACACAATGGATTCCTGTGGATTCAGGATAGGGTCCCCATAGATGCTGCCTTGGTTCATTGAATCACGGGCCTTCCCATGAACGGGCCACACCCTCTGGAGCGTGTAGGAAAGAAATATGAAGGGGACATCGCTGAGTATGTGCGTAAGACCTACCATGCGGAAAGGAATACGCGGGGCTTCATCATAAAATCCATTAGTGACCCAGCTACGTAGATGGGTACCATATTACTAGCCTGCAAGCTAATGCAAAAGTGCTAAGATGCAACTATCCCTAACTATGTCATTCAGCTAGTCGGTCAATGTGCGAAGGGGGTTTGCCTCAATTGGGCCCAATACTTATGCGATGAGTTCTTAGCCAACATCCATGAGTCATAGGAGCAAGGTAAAGCCTTCTGCTATGCCTGGCTACTATTTCTTATAGCCCTGGTTGGTTGGGAAACCCCTGCAGAGTCAGTCCTACCTGAGCTCCCTCCAGTTATGTGCGAAGGGGCCTGGTATGCCCATTTGTCGGATTCCAGGGACGCACAGCACATAGAAGATAACCAAGTCTTCTGGGTTCTCTTTCAGAGTAGCGTGGCCGAACCCATCAATTATCGACCTCGGTTGTCCCCCACAGTATATGAATAGTACAAGAGTATCGCAACATTCCAGGTTCCCATAAAGAACATTGAGATCCGTAGCCACAAGGAAAAAACCTGGACATCACTTCCTTATATGGTAGTAGATGAAGAAATCGACAATGTGATTGTGCTATGGCCTCCTGCCTGGAAGATATACTTCAAATCCAGCGCAAGGGGCACCGCTTGTACTGGCACAACGTAGGTAACCCCACCTGTTACCACCAAGGAGAGCGGAAGCACAGGGAAAGACTCCGGCGCAGCCACTAAAAAGGACATCCAGCCACCAAAGGCCACCATGAAGAACATCGGAGCCAAGACCTAGGTTGAGTCACAGCTAGGCATGAAGGAAGTAAACGTCAGAGGTACCAAATGCACAAGCGACCCTGTCAAGGTACCCCGAAAGAAGCAGCGCACCCAGCAAAAGGAATGGGATGAGATGGTTATATTAACAGATGGAGATCTCGAACAAATCACAGATATTGTTACACTGGCCACAGAAGAAAAATGGGTCATGTTAGAGGAGCACCAGAAGGCTATGATCAATGCTATCTAGGAAGAGCTGTGAACCTTGCAGCTAAAGGCAGACACCATTCAGACTAGCTTGGTTCAGGGATGAATTCTGTTGGCATCTAGCAGTACAGTACTAGCCACGAAAGAAAGCTGCCTCTTTCCCTTACCTAGTGCCACCCTTGTAGTTAGTACGCCGAACCAAGAGATCCAGCTTCAAGCAGGTGCAGGGGTGCAGCTGAATCTTGCCAAGCTACCCCATGCAGCATTACAGGGTCTCCACACTACAGTGTTTCAGGATATTCACCACCAGGACCAGTAAGTACACCACCAACTTGTTATGGCTGAACATACCATCACATAGCAGAATGCAGAGGTACTCTTTTCCGTCACACAGTAGGTAGAGCTCAGAACTCTGATCCACCAGCTCTACACAGAAGTTACAGAATAAATCCAAGCCGCAGCCACTCCTCGGGCTAAAGTGGAAGGATTGGTTGCTACATTGAAGGCTTCTGGGACAGATACATAGGTCATTAAAACTCAGTTGGAGTAGCAAATCTCTGACTTACAAGCCAAAATGCAGCCTGAAACACCCCCGAAGGTACGATCCTAGTGCGATGTGCTAGTAACTGAGGCTACCAACAACATTACAGGACAAATTGCTCAGGGCGCCCAATTAATCGAGGACCCCATGCAACTGTGGACCAAGATCCAATGCGATCCGGTCCTCCATAAATTCAATCGGGACTTGCTACAAAAGGAGGAAGCTTTCGAGTAGCTCGAGGCTACATTACCTACCTTGGTCCCTACATAGAATTTGGCATGACTGCGTACCATCAACACCCTCCAAGATGAGATTGAGGGACTCTACCAAAAGAAGCATGTTATCAGAGAATGCTTAAAGCCTTGGACTGCTGCGACCTTCTAGCTCTCACAGGATGTCGATGGTGCTGTGAAGTGACTGAACCAAACACTGGAGAGTGTCACGGCTGCCATGGAGGGACCAACCTCACAGAAGCTTGTAGATATTGCCCAAAGTGATGCTTCTCAGAGTCAAGAATTTTTTCCCCTATTGGTCGTCGCTATCAATGCACTGCGCGCGCAGGTGGAAACCCCACCACCACAGTCACTCGGGACAAGTCACAAGATTGTGTTGGGGGACTGTTGGAATAGGGTCTCCTACAAGAGATGCGAAACTGGTCCATTTTTTATATTTTTTATTATATTTAGTCTAACGCAGGGGTTTTTGGGTGGGTTAAAGCCCCTAATGCATTGTAAATGGGTCAAGAGTAGACTAAGAGTCTGCAAACCATGGTTTGCTGACCATTGGATGCGTAGGCTAAAATAGTATAGGTAGTTGAACCTTTTTGAGTTGTAAGACAGACTTGGATAGATATTGATGCTAAGTGCGAACTATTAGATCTGGGATTAGGTTATTGGGTTAGGACTCCTGTTGGCTGTGTGCATGGAGATCCTCAGTCCTATTTTGTGCGGACCCTACTAGTTGTGTGCGCAGGTGGGTTTTGGGGTATGTAAGAGACTTTTTGGTAAGTAATATATGCGAAGTATTGTGGATATTTGATGTTGTTTGATCTATTTTGTTATCATTATTATGGAATCAAATTATATGTGATTCTGTTACGATCTATGAATGATATGTGTTTATGAGCTGTGAATTATCTGTGTTATGATAACTTTATCTGCAATCTAATTAAGTCTGCTGCGAATATATTGTTTTATGCTTATACTTGGTTGTGCGCACGTGGATGTGAGCCTGTTATATAAATATGGTGAAACTGTACTCTGTTTAATCATTGAAAGTCATGCAAACAACCTCTGACTGCGTAAATCTGATAGTTGCCGAATGGTTCGACTTACCTACTCTCTCTCTTAGGGTGCGGAAACCTGGTTCCAGCACCCACCCATACTGCTTTGGGTGAGACATTGGCCCACGCAAGTAGGTCATTTCCCAAAGGGCTAGTAGTATAGGGGTTTTTTTGCAAACCTTAATCTCCAAACCTGGGTTAGGACCCATCAAGCCAATAGGAATCCATCTTGAAAATAGTAAAAACACCAAGAAATTCTTCAAGCTACCAGTTTTTGAACATTGGAGTCACCATGAACACTATAAATTTTTGGATTATTTACCATTGGAGTCACCAGGTGAATGATTTAGCCTTCTTATGTCTGCCCACTATTCACCATTTGTTGAGATTGCAACAAGATGATGAGCTTAGTGGAAAGAAGTCGCCTTCACTAAGTGGGCCCGCAGGCTATTTTTGGCGCAAAGTCTATTTTTAGACTATGTCTATTTTTAGACATATGGATCATGTTTTATGAGTTGCAGGATGCTATTTGTGGATGGTTGGTCAAGTCGGAAAAAATATATGGACTTCTATTTTTAGACATATCAAGTTAACTATTTTTAGATTTCAGCTTCAGGAATAGTATATGTTTAAAATTATTAGTTTCTTAATAATATTTCAATTCTAAAAATTATTCGTATCCTCTGAGCACTTCATTTAAGTGCATAGATGTGGCACATGCCATCGAAAGAAGCCAATTATGATATTCCCTAGGGTTAGGTGGAGCTATTGCATGGAGATCAGCTAGGAACTCGTGCATTTGTGCCTGTGGCTTTGATTGAGGAGTTAATGGAGTTGTGCTCAGTTTAACTCAGTTAAACATAGTTGAGCTAGTTGTATCTAGTCTAACTGATTGATACACTAGTGAGAGTGGTGTGAATTAATTATTAATTAATTCACTAATTTTAAACTCATAAATTAACTAAAGAATACATCAGTTAACTTCAGTGCATGGACAATTTCAGTGGAGACCAGTGAAGAGGTAGGTGAAAGAGCAAGTGTGACTATCAGTTGTGACTATACTGGTGCATGAGTTTGCACCACACATTGATGGAGATGCCAACGAGGATTGCGCAGTGCATACCAGAGGGATTTGAACTTAGATTGGGCCATTATTCATCTTGGATTGCGCAGTAGAGGCAGGCTAACAGGTGGAGCAGATTGGAGCATGTGTTTTGCTAGATCCTAGCTTGTGTAGTGTGTAACAATTGGAGATTGTACTGAGAGCTTGTGAGGAGTTTGTACAATGATTTTTACATGATATCTATCATTATAATATACAAATAGTTGGGGGTTTTCAGCTTTAAGCTTTCCCATAAATACTGTGTTTATATGTGTGATTGTTTATATTTTAATGTGCACATGCTACTGCTGGGTATTTCTCAGTTAATGACTTTAATCATAAGAGGTTATGTATTACATGAAGCTGTGATAGTGTGTGATCAAGATAATCTCAGAATAATTGGTGTGTTTATTCAAATTTCTACATGGTATCGAGCGATATTGATCATTGAAGCAATTGCAAACATTGGAAGCTGCTGAGTTTCAGCTGTGGAATTCGAATTTTGGGAGTGGCTTTTTCTTGGTGTCGATGTTGAGATGTATTTCGTTGAGATGTATTTGAACGGATTAAGTATTGAGTATGCCCTTGAGGGGAAGCTCAAATTATATTGCATGAAGGGACAATATGGAGGTAGTACGTCGGATGACAATGGGTTGAAGGAGTTCATAGATGCAGAAGTTCCAAAGCCTACTTCTAGTGATGCTGCCGTACTTGACGCATGGTAAAAGAAGATAGCAAAGTCTCAAAGGATTCTATTGGAGGGCATGAAGGATCACATAGTATCCAGCCTTCATGGTAAGGCTTCTCCATTCTTGATGTGCAAAGCTTTGAAATATTTATTCCAAAGCAGGAGCGACAATGGTGGTGAATTCATCTCTGGCGAATTCAAGTACTTTTGTAGCACAGAAGGAATTCGAGGAGAGCTCATAGCACCTCATAACTCACAGCAGAACGGGGTTGTTGAGCAGAAGAATAGAATGATCGTGGGTGCTGCATGAGCGATGTTGCATGATCAGGGCCTACTCATTCACTTGTGGCGGAGGCATGCAATACTGCAGTATATGTGCAGAACCATTGTCCTCACAAGATACTTGGCATGAGTACACCCAAGGAGGCATTTTCTGGTAAGAAGCCTGATATTTCCCATTTGAGGATTTTTGGTTCACCTGTTTACATTCGTGTGACGAAGGATGCCAGGAAGAAGCTGGAGCCGATCGCAGAGGTTGGGATATTTGTGGGGTACACTGATACGCCCCACAAATATCGTGTGTATTTTCCAGACAGTCGCAAGACTGTTGTGCGACGGGATATCAAATTTCAGGAGGAGAAAGCCATGAAATGTTCGCTTGAGAGGGAGCCACACTTACATGCAGATGAGGAGCTATTAGTTCCTAAGGATGAGTCTCAGGATGTGGATTAGCCACAAGATGAGGTTCATGGAGTGGAAGAGACCACTCATGTAGCGCCAACCATCAAAGGGCGGAAGCACACTATAGAAGCTGAGTGACTAGCTCAAGATGCAGAGAAGGTTGTAGGAGCACCTACATCACAGCGCAGATAGAGACAGTCACCTGATCGGTACACTGGATACATGGCTCTTGTGAGAAAGTGTATTGTGACATAGCCATCCTCTTTCGAGGAAGCTGTGGAGGATCCCGCATGGGTAGATGCCATGGTGGAAGAGTATGATTCGATTGTCAGAAATAGTGCATGGGAGATTGTCCCGAGACCGGAAGGGAAATCGTTGATGGCCCGAGACATCTACAAGGAAGCCAGCATTGACGGGGTGTGGAGGAAGTACAAGGCAAATTTTGTCATACAAGGCTTTTCATAGATTGAGGGGATCGATTATGAGGAGAACTTTGCACCTGTCACAAGGTATTCTTCCATATAGACGATTCTTGCTCTCTCAGCGTAGATGGGGTGGAACATTCATCAGATGGATGTGAGGACTGCATTCCTCAACAGATTCATTGAGGAGGAGGTGTACATAGAGCAACTTGAAGGTTTCGAGATCTTCAGCAGCGAGTCGCATGTGTGCAGGCTCAAGAAAGTGTTGTATAGGTTGAAACAAGCACCTCGTGCTTGGTACACACGGATAGATAGTTATTTAACCGAACTTGGATTCTCCAAGAGTGAGGCGGATCTGAACCTATACCAGATTGTGGTGGAGGGTAAGTTTCTGATCATTATACTTTATGTAGATGATTTGATTTTGACAGGTGATGAGCTGTTGATACTCTCATGCAAGGAGGATCTTGCAAAAGAGTTTGAGATGAAGGACTTGGGCCTCCTTCATTATTTCCTGCGATTGGAAATTTGGCAGCATAGTGATGAAATGTTCATTTCTCAGGGTAAGTATGCCCGGGAGATACTGGAGAAGTTCAACATGCATGGCTGCAAGCCTGTTGATACTCCTCTTCCTGGAGGTTGGAGGAAGGAGGATGCTACATCGGCGGAGGTAGTGGATGCCATTGTTTATCGATAGTTGGTGGGGTCGCTTATGTATCTGGTCAATACATGACCCGACATATGCTATGCAATTAACCAGCTTTCACAAGCAATGGTTAAGCCTACCAAGATCTACTGGAAGGCAGGAAAGCATGTATTGAGATATCTAAGAGGCACATCGAGATATGGATTGTGGTACAGATAGTTGGATGAGGTGAAGCTGTGTGGCTTCACAGATGCAGATTGGGCAGGGAGCCCAATGGAAAGAAAGAGCACATTTGGAGGGATTTTCAGTATCGGGTAGACATCATTTTCTTGGTACAGCAGGAAGCAGAGATCCGTGGTACTCAGTTCAGCAGAGGCCGAGTATATGGCAACGAGTTTTGCTGCATGCGAGGCTATATGGATGAGGAAGATCCTGGTCGGGTTGTTCCGTTCACACTTAAGAGCCTACTGTGATTTATTGTGATAGTCAGAGTTGCATCAAAATCTCGGTTAATCCAGTATTTCATGATAGATCTAAACACATTGACATCCGTTATCATCATATCAGAGATTGTGTGCAGCGGAAGATCATGTTACTTTCATACATTCCCACGGAGGATCAGGATGCTGATATCTTGACGAAGGCGCTTTGCAACAAGATGATGAGCTTAGTGGAAAGGAGTTGCCTTCACTAAGTGGGCCCGCAGGCTATTTTTGGCGCAAAGTCTATTTTTAGACTATGTATATTTTTAGACATGTCGATCATATTCTATGAGTTGCAGGATGCTATTTGTGGATGGTTGGTCAAGTTGGAAAAATATATGGACTTCTATTTTTAGACATATTGGGCGGAATCTATTTTTAGATTGTCAGTCTAAAAATAGATATGTCGAATATTATTAGCTCTTAATAATATTTGGACTATAAACATTATCTTATTCTCTTGGAGCACTTCAGTTAAGTGCACAGATGTGGCACAGGAGCTGACAGAAGGAATTACGCTATTCCTAAGGGTTAAGTGGAGCTATTTCATGGATACTTCAGTTAGAACTCATGTGGCAGAGTTTGGTGGAGTTGATTGAGGAGTTAATGGAGTTGTATTCAGTTTAACTAATCTAAACATAATTGAGCTATTTGTATCTAGTTTAACTGATTGATACAATTAGTGGAGAGTGGTGTGAATTAATTAATAATTAATTCAATAATTATAAACTCATTAATCAACTAAAGAATACATCAGTTAACTTCAGTGCATTGACAGTTTCAATGGAGACCAGTGCAGAGATAGGTGAAAGAGAAGGTTAACTATCAGTTGTGACTATACAGTTGCTATTTGCAACACACAGATAGGTGGAGAAGCCCATGAGGATTGCGCAGTAAAAGCCAGGTGGTTTATCTATTTAATGAAGCCATCCCATAGCATTTAAAACGTAGTAGAGGCAGGCTATCAGGTGGCAGATATTAGAGCATGTGTTTTGCTAGATCTAGCTTGATTAGTGTGTAGCAATTGGAGATTGTACTGAGAGCTTGTGAGGAGCTTTGTATGATGATTGTTACATGATCTCTATGACATATAATATACATATAGTTGGGGTTTTCAGCTTTAAGCTTTCCCATAAAATATTGTTTTCATATGTGTGATTTTTTATGGTTTTAATGTGTGCATGCGATTGTTTTTATTTCCGCAATTAATGATCAATGGTAGAAGAGATTATGTATTGTGCATGAAGTTAAAATAGTGTGTGATCAGGAGAATCACGGTGGATAACATATCAGTTATTCAAATTTCTACAAAAGGCATTACCAAAAATTCATAATGACCCTCATGAGTTCGAAATGCTGTTTTTGGAATATCTTCAGTCTTCATTCTAATTTGATGATATCCTGAACGAAGATCCAACTTGGTAAAATAAATTGCTCCATGTAATTCATCCAATAATTCATCAATCACAGAATGGGAAATTTATCTTTAATGGTGAGCTTATTGAGCTCCCTATAATCCGGACACATGCGCCATGATCCATCCTTCTTGTGTACCAATACTACAGGAGCAGAGAAAGAACTTTGACTAGGTTGAATTATACCCGCCTCTAACATTTCTGCAATCATACGTTCAATTTCGCTCTTTTGGAAGTAAGGATATCTATAAGGCTCGATGTTTGGAGGAACACTTCCTGGAATCAAATGAATAGCATGATCATGATCACGAATAGGTGGGAGTCCTTTGGGAGTTTCAAACACCTTGGAATGATTGTCCAAGACTTGTTGGAGATCTGCAGAAATAGATGATTTTGATGTCGTAACTTCTAGTGAGCATAATTGTGCAATTACGCCTCGTTGTTCTTTCTTTAGAAGCTTTGTCATGACATTAGAGCTTATTATCCTTCCCGGCTTCCCTTCAATACCCCGTAATTCGACTTCCTTTCCTTCTGAAAAAAAATTCAAGAAAAGTTCTTGAAAATTAAAAGCTACCGTCCCTAAAGATTGTAACCATTGTACTCCTAGTACAACATCAGCACCTCCCATAGGAATGGAAAGCATTGGAATATTCAATACATATTCCCCCATGTTTAGCTTGATATTATGGCATTTTCCAGAGCAATTTATAGTTCCTCCATTTGCAACCATCACTTGACATTCTGATGCTGGGTATAGGAAACAATTTAATTCCTTGGCTACCTTACAATGAATAAAATTATGGGTGCTACCTGAATCAATCAACATTATTACCTTTTTCTTATTGATATGTCCTTCTATCTTGAGAGTTTGAGGAGTGGTAATTCCTACCAGTGCATTAAACGATATGGTTGGATTCATTTCTTCCTCTTCTAGGGCTGGTTCCTGGTGTATATCCTCTTCTTGTTCATTTTCTTCTTCCTCTTCACAATCTATGTAAAACAATTTATTCTCAGCACACTTATGACCTTTAGTGTATTTTCTATCACAACTGTAGAAAATCCCTTTTGCTCTTTTTTCTTCCAATTTTTGTGGTGTCAACCTTGTAGGTTGTGGAAATCTAGTCATAGCAACACTTCCTTCTTTATATAATTGACTGGTAGGCTTCCTTGTCGCCATTATTTTACATTCAAATTTTCTTGCCAACCTGAATGCCTTCTCCAATGAATCTGGTTCCAAAATGTGAACTTCATGGTGGATGTTATCCTTTAAAGTGCCTATGAAGAGATCGATCCTGTGTTCCTCTGGAATATTAGTTACCCTTATATTCAATTTTTGGAAGTCCTCAATATGCTGCCCCACTAAACCCTTTTGTTTGAGATTTATCAATTGGCTAAAGAAGGTGTTTCTCTTTGTATCCTCATAATGTGCTATCATTTCCTCTGTAAAAATTGACCAAGTGACAATTTTTTTATGGGAGCAAAGCCATCAATACCATACAAATGTATTTTGCTCTAAATGTAAAGTTGCAATGCGTACCTTTTGTGTGTTTTGCACTTTATGGAGATCAAAATATTGCTCAATCTGTAGGATCCATGTTACAGGATCCTTTCCATCAAACTTCCTCATATCCATTTTTAGAATATGGTGGTTCTTCCTGCCAACATTAGAGTTTATGAAATCACGATTAACATTTATTTTGTTCTCATCATGAGGTTCTTCTACTATCTTTTCACCATTATGAAACATTTCTTGTATCAACTTTGTCAAACCTTCGATGTCTGCTTTTATATCATTCTTCATTTTTCCATGTTGTTTTCCATGTTGTCTTTCATGTCATCCATCTTAGCTTCCAGGCCAGCTTCCATGCCATCCATATTAGCTTCCACGCCTTTCTTCAAACCGTCCATCTTCGCTTCCACGCCTTTCTTCAAAACTTCCATTTAATTTTTTGTTTCTCTTTGCGAGAGTGAAATTTTTTGCACTTGCTCTTGTAATTTTTATAGATCATGTTGCAATTCTTCATCTTCATGATTCATAGTAGAACCTTCTAAAGGCTTAATGGGTGTTGAATTATTTTTACGAGGCATATTTTAGAACCCAATACTGATATCTATTCTACAATATGCCCTTGGAATCAATTCAAATTGATTCTTCAAACAAGACTTATGCAATTCAGAAAAAATACACACCTTTTTCTTGCTTTTGAGGAGCTCGATATTGAAATTGCATTATCTATGTGATTGCAGCACTTCAATATTTTAATTTTGGTACCAACGTAGTCCCCTGAATTATCTTTCGAATGCCACAGGTCTGACCTGATTTGTATTCTCCAAGACAAAGTTGTGTCAATCTCCCACAATGACCTAATTATGGACTGGTTCAGTAGAGTGAACTTGTATGACTTTCCACGTGACCACTTTTTACGGCACTCCAATCCGATGCTCAGAGAGAGAGTTATGAAGCCTTTCCCACGATCACATCTTTGAGATGAAATTCAGGAGCCTGAAAAAGAACTACCTTCCACAGATCATATCTCTGAACATATTGTGAACCAAGCTCTGAAATTTTTTGATGATTTTCCTTAGGATTTCGTCTTCGTACCCTAAAAATTTCAGCTTCTAAAACTTTGTAGAAAAAACGTTATAGCACAAATACCACGATGACCTGTTTAGGAGCCTGAAAAAATACCTAACTTCCACAGATCATATCTCCAAAAATATTGCGAACCAAGCTCTGAAATGTTTTTTATGATGTTCCTCTAGATTTCGATTTCATACCCTAAACATTTCAGCTTCTGAAACTTCGTAGAAAAAAAGTTATAGCGAAAATTCCACGATGACCTGTTTGGAGCAGCGAAACCCTAGAATCCAAAGCTCTGATACCAAATGTTGTGTACCCAACTCCAAAAATAGAAGAAAAGAGATATCAACGCCTTAGAAATAAGCCACTTCGAGGGGGAAACCTCTAATACATTATTTAAATGAACAATTCTTGGATGATACAATTTACAAAACCTCCTTTCTATATATAGGAGTCAATGTGGCCATAATGTAATCCTAGTGGGCCACAATGTAATCCTAGCCGACCTAACAATAATAATTTAAGGGCACAATAATAACAAAATAAGGGTTACAAGAGTACAATAATAACAATAAGGGGGTTACACTAATAACAATAAGGGACTATACTAGTAATATAGGGACCTAACACCGTGGTGTGTTCTTTAGTGCATATGGCACATGTTCGTATCGTATCTAGGGGGCATTCTTTATGATTGTGCTTTTGTCTGCAACGGGGGTAGAAAATAGCCAACTTCTGTTCTACTATAGCCTTCTTTTTCTTAGCTTGCATGACATCCAATTGTGTCACCAAGGTCCCCAGGATATCAATCTTTAAATCCTCCATCAGATTGTCAATTTCGCTTCGTGTAATGCTTCCTCCTGAGGCTTTGCTATCTCTGGGGATGTCATCGTGTCCGACTAGTTTCAGACTCATACTGCCCCTGGAACACTTGATGCACAAATCTATAATATTGTTATATTTTTCTTGATAAATATCACCTTTACCCATTATATTTAGTGTCTATACCCATTGGTCTTTCATACCTCTGATCATCGTGGTTTTTAGAACATTATCAGGCATATTTGTGTAAGGAGATATTTGCAGATTATATTGCAAATGCTCTACATATTCTTCCAGAGTCTCGCTAGGCTTAGCTACCATTTGAAAATTTTCATCTTTTAGTTCTCTAGTTCGGCAATAATCTTGGTATTTTTTAAGGAAAGATGTTTTCATTTCGTCCCAGTAATTTATGGTGCCTCCACCAAGTCCCATGAACCAACACAAAGCTGCTCCCTTTAGAGTAGAGGGGAATAGCTTCAGCTTCTGAGGGTCGGTAGTGTAATCATAACCCCTGAATAAGACACCAAATTCAAAAAGGAATGCATCGGGATCTTCTGAAGTTAGTCCATGAAAGGTAGGAATGTTCTGTAATGGGATAGCCTTCATGGGGGAATTGACAGTTGTGTCAACAATAGGGTATTACAATCTAGAAGTTTGGGGTTGTTGGTTATTAGCCATTTGGTCAAAAGTGTGCCAATATTCTTTAGGGATTTCCGGAGCTGGAGAGTTATTCCTAGGATTTCTGGAACAGGCTGGAATGGTTCTAACAACACTACCTTGATCTAGAACACTGGGTGTCCTCTTCTCATTCATTACTTCAAGAGATATAGGTTCTGATAATTTAATTTCAAAATTGCCTATTTCTCCCTCTCCTTCACGGAGGTTGCAAGAATTTATTTCTTGTGAAGGGAAAGTCTGTGAATTCTTAGTATCTTGAAAAATCTGCTCAAACCCTTCAGTCTTACTGTGAATCTCAGCGTTAGCTAAATATGGTGGTCCTACGGCTTGAAGGAAGTCAGTATGATGCCTGGCAGCAAAAATTCAGGGTCCTACTGATGATTGAGACTCAGATTTTCTTAAGATTTCGTCGATAAAAGTTGATCGTCCAAGGATCACCGGTCCCTTAGGTTTTTCAGGTTTAGAAGGAGGAATTTTTTACTTTTCAGGTATTTTATTCATTCATGCAGAAATACAAACATTCATTCCGATCTTAAACTCTTACGCAATTGTACTAGAAAGCGGGCAGATGAGCGAGAATTTTACTCATTTGCTACGCAGCTTCTTACCTTCCGTTTTTAATACCCAATTCTCCCTCAGCAGAAAAAACATCAATCATACATTACTCTTTTTACAGAGTGGCAACACACTCCCCGACAATGACGCCAAAATGTTGGGTGCTAATAGGTGTCTTTAAAAACTCCTAATTTCCTCACATTAATTATCAACCGGGGTAAGTCCTTTTATCTCAAGCGTGTACACAATATGTGCAAGCTATTCATACAAAGAGTAATGCTAAAGCCAATCATTTAATATAGATGAAATCTTAAATATTGAAGCTTTAAATAAAGTGATTCATCTACGCATTATAACCAAAAACTGTGATTCATTCTTAATTCAACTAATTCAAATGATAATCAACCGAGAGCACTGAAGCATTAACCGAGCTCTTTCAGCTGGATATAAACTATTGAATAGAAGGAAAGTATTGGAAATAATTGTCTACGCTTTAAATAATCAAAACCAATTCTTTTAACTAGCAACTAATTCCTTAAGGAAATAAATTGGAAATGCGTATTCAATGGAAATAAATACCAGAAATCTGAATTATCAAAATTACCTCAACTGCAAAGCGGAAAAGAAAAATACACTTGAAATAAATGGAAAAGTATAACATAGGAAACAACAGTGAGATTCACCAGAGACTAGGCCCTTAGCCACCAGTGAATACTGCTTAACTACTCCAGAATACTTGAATAAATAGCAACGTGAATTATATGTTAATCATCACAGTCAAGTAACATCACAATCTGATCTTGTAAACTACGTTCTATGAATTACAATTATGAATTATGCATAAATGAAAGATACACCATTCATGATTCCTGAGAACTAGCTCTCCCTGTCCCTTTATAGCTAAAAGGAAAGATAAGTGTGATCCCTCAGGATTAGGAGATCCTCAAGATCAGGAGATCCTGAGGGATCCACAACAAAATGCTATCCTCGGATAGTCCGCTCGTTCTTGCGCTAATCCTCACTGATTTATCTTCGATTCGACTGCATTTAACACGTCTTCTTTCCCATGATTAAGTCCTATTGTTCCTTCTGTTATTTTCATCATAAAAAGAAATTGGAATTAGTTTGGATGGTTAACTCGTATCTGGATCATTTTTCATTCATTCTTCATCAAAATATTTTCATTATATTATTATATCATGGCACAAGATGGATAAGGAAGAGGAAAAAGGACAGTAATCTATTAAAAATCAAACCTACTCATAAAATACAGAAAATATATATAACACACATAATAAACCAAACACCAAATAATGGTGGAAAAGGCTTCAACCTCACGGCTTCCTCGCATATTTTCTCATTATTAAAAGAATATAATTTTTCAATTAAATATATGAGGAGACAGTGTCTCAAGATAGTGCATGCTATATTGAACACCTTGTTGAGATAATTTTTCAACCAAACACACACCAATATAGGAGCTACCTAAACTAACTCCTATCTTAGAGGAACAACCCAAACTAAAGAGTTAGGCATAAATTCCTAACTTTTAATATTTATTTTATTTATTTTATTTTTGGATTTATTATTTTTTTATGAGAGAGGCTAACATTCCCCCCTTCAATGATAAATCCAAAATAATAATGAGGAACCATCTTCCAAGTTCTCATGTTGATCCTCAAAAACATTGCCTAAAAAAATCGCCAAAGCTGAATGCCAAAAAAACTGCAATCTGAAGAGACCATGAGTCAATTGCATGTTTGATTCATCTCTAAATTTCGCTTGACAACTCCATCATGTGCCAAGTTGCAAAAGGATCCGTCTATCCTTTGCGTGAAATCATCATCCTTTGTCCACTGACAACATTTTTTGAATGCCCACTGGCTGATGATGTCAAAAACAACTCACTGTTTCTTTTGTTGTGTTGAAAACTGCTCGTTGTTGCTTTGTTTTCGACTGCCCAGTGGCGAATTTTTTGATGCTCACTAGTTGTTGAAGATGCCACTAGCTATGGAAGCTACCCACTAGTTACTTTTTCTGGTTTTGTTGAGACTTTCAGTCTCACAACCACTGTCAATTTCATTGACATTTTCCCCCCTTTGGCAACTGAAAGGAGAGACACTTCTCTGGAAAGTTTTCCTGAACTCCCCCCCTTCAGGTGTAGGAGTTTTACACTGGTGTACTCCCCCGTTCAACTACATGAGAGTACCATCTTATTTTCACTGTCGGCTGCACTATGTGTGATATTATTCGGTTGTAGAACTGAGACAATATTTTGACTGTGGATGACCATTTCCAAGGATCAATCCATTCATAATGTACCTTCAATCTGGCTGATTTTTGTTGGTTGCGAAATTTTTCTGAGGAATGATTGGGCTTTCCATAATGGCGACAAGGATGGAGATCAAAACATTGATCTTCCATATGACCGGTTCTTTGAAAATGAGAACATCTCGGTTTGACTGCAACTTCAGGTTGCGTGCATTTATGTTTCTCTACAACTTTCTCAGAACTTGCTGAGGTGATTCGTTCAAGAAATCCTGCACTGACGAACTTAATTGGCTTGGAATAATCTGGGATATGCAGGTTGGTTTCATCGTTGACATATCCTAAGCCTCATCGATTCTTATTATTTTGAATTTATTCCCATGGCTTGATGATGGGCTTGGAAGAAAGTTTAAGTGGAACAACTTCGACACTTGAAGTTGTTTGGATGAATGACTTATCATCTGGATGGTTCAAAGGCTTGAAAGTATCACTCTTTTCTTGCAACTAAATCCTTTATAGTTGTGACTCCAGTTGAAGAAACTCAATGGTTTCATTTGTTTGTTGTAGATGCCGTGAAATATCAACAAGAGTTTCTTTGTTGATTTGCACCATGTCTTCATCACTTGAGATGATCAAATTTTGAAGAATTTTTAACATTTGGATGTGTTGCGCCATCTAAAATCCCTCTCTTGAATTCAGGCTCTCTTGTCTTAGATGTCGTGATTTGAACTGTTTCACTTGATTTTGTTACTTGAATGACAGGCTTGCTTGCTATGTGGCTTGAATGGCACACTTGCTTTATTGGTTACTTATTGCGCTTGCTTGGAACACTTGCTAGAGTTGTAGAAATTTCATGCCTGAACTCTTGAATTCACGCTCGCTTGATGATGATCACTTTGCTTTAACGCTTACTTGACTTGCTTGATTACTTCATGCTCACTTGAATGAATAGTCACGCTTGCTTGATGTAGATTTCAACTTTCTTGATTGGTGTTAGAGTTGAACTTGCTTGGTTTCTTTGATGGTTGCTGCAATGAAATTCACACTAGCTTGCTTAATGGTTTGAACTTTGTACTAACTTGATGAAAATTGCTTGAATGAATATGCACGCTCACTTACAGGGGATGTGAACCTTTTGCTTATTTGCTTTAGAATTAAAACTCGTGCATTCACTTCAATCTGCTTAAAGAAAGGGTGTCGAACACTGTCGAAAATTCACCCAAAAACACTTAATGATTTTAATGACTCACTACAATGAATTCAATTTGACTTAATTTGACTCAATTCAAAACTTGGGTGTCAGTTTCAATCAAGAATGCACCCTTACAATTCAATGCAATTTGAGTTTGATTACAAGTTCAATAATGTTGATGTAGACTATGCTCTGAAACGTTGAAGTTTACAGATTCATTAACTTGATTGTAGTGATGTAGACATTGCTTTGAAATGCTGAAGTTTTCAGGTACATGAACTTGATTGTATTAAGTGAATTTGCTTGTTGAGGTAGAATGCTGATGTTGAAAACTTTGATTATTTGTTGTAGTGACGCAAATGCATGTGTTGAGCTTAATTATCCTTCCTTGTAGCTACTTTGTTACAGATGTTGTGCTTGTTTGTATTGAACTTTATGTATGTGTTAAATGAAATCATTTATGTGTCAAAACTAGACACAAATCAAAAGCAACAACATGAATCATGCACCTTCATCAACACACCCTTTTTGTACCTAAGATCCCCTTATTCAATTTAGGGCGGATCTAGGACACAATCACCAAAAAATGATATCTTTATTAAACTTTGGAGTACATAATCGTTCAACTTCACAACATCATCATGGAATCAAAGTTTCAGAACTTCTTGGAAGAAAAATGACTTCAAAAACAGACTCAACCTCCTACAACAATGAGCTTTTTTTTTTTATCACTCCAAATTTACAAAAAAAACCAATCATTATGACTCCACAAAACGACTTTAACATTGAACTTATCACTCCAAGAATTAAAAAAATTTAATGCACCTTATCACTCCAAAAAAATTTTAAAACATCACCCTTATGAAATAAAAATATTCTCCTTATTACTTCAAAAAATTACAAAGAAGCAATCCTCTCACACCTTATTACTCCTTAAATAATAAAAAAATTTCTTTTATCACTCCTCACCCTATCTCTCCTCCAAAAAAGGGTATTTTATTTTGAATCCCTTTTAAACTCCAATTAAAAAATCATTATGAAGTTCCTTTTAAAATGTGAATTAAATTTTTCAATTGAACGAATCTTTTTCTTAAAAGTTAAAACACACTTTAACATGCTCATACATTATACCTTTAAAATCGTTGGAGAAGAAGTTGATTATGGTGGCCCCAAAAATTTCAACGCATTTATTCGTTTTGGAAACCTTTGGCTCTCTCCACACTAGCTCTCTTCCCTATTCCACTCATTCTTTCTCCATTCAAAATGTTACTCAATAACAAAAGCGGGTGCCTAAAAAAAAACTTTCCACCAACTTAAAAATCACCCCCCTAAAACATTACTTTAACGAAAAATACACTTATCACTTCAATATCCTTCGAATTTCATTAAAGTGTTTGAATATACCCCTCCAAATACTTATTTCCTTAACTTTTAAAAATGGATGGAAAAGTTTCACTTTGGAGATCTACTCTGCATGACAGAGGAGAGAGCACGAATAATTGAAAAAAGGCATGCACTAAAATCAGAACAGTTAAAAAAATACCTTTCCAACGCTACTTGCAGGTTCCACGAAGAGTGTAACACATATGGAACATTAACTATGCTTGGATTGACTTGATGATTCTTGGTGTTTACAGCAGATAGGATCACGTCTTTGTGTTGGGAAAAATTATTCCCCCACTTTGACCACCAGTGCTGCAATGCAACAAATTTGAAGCTGTAAGTTTTCCTTATATCAACGCATTCCACGTTTTATCTAGGGGGAAGCGCTGGCAGAGACCTGAGTGGGGATGATCAGAACTTGCATAGCCACGTTCCGCACTCCACACAAATTTTAGGAAACACTCAAACAAGATGATCAACCCTTGGCATGGTGACCCTCGCTCTATGGCTATCGACTGGTCTTACCCTCCTTCAAGCCAAGCATTTGCATTGGCCCGTGGTAACACACTCCAACAAATATACATGTAACACACACACACACACACACACACACACATATATATATATATATATATATTCGCAGACTCAAAATAGATATCTTTTCGGATCCGATACCACATATTAAAAATCAAACCTACTCATAAAATACATAAAATATATATAACACACATAATAAACTAGACACCAAATAATGGCGGAAAAGGCTTCAAGCTCACGGCTTCCTCACATATTTTCTCATTATTAAAATAATGTAATTTTACAATTAAATAGATGAGGAGACAATGTCTCAAGATAGTACGTGCTATCTTGAACACCTTGTTGAGATAATTTCTCAACCAAACACACACCAATATAGGAGCTACCTAAACTAACTCCTATCTTAGAGGAACAACCCAAACTAAAGAGTTAGGCATAAATTCCTAACTTTTAATATTTAATTTATTTATTTTATTTTTGGATTTATTATTGTTTTATAAGAGAGGCTAACATAATCAAGAGTAAATACATACCTATTGCAAGGCTCAACAACAGTGACTAAATCTCTCCTGAATTGTTGCAATATGGCTCTTCTTTTAAAGCTCGCCCTTGCTGGATTCATCATAGGCGTTCGGGAGAAATTAAAATAAACAAAGAATACGCTAATTATGGAAAAATGTTCTTTTCTTAGGATAGTTACTTCATTCAATCATGAGCCCATTAATCCATTAGAAATTACATTAAACAATATTATATGATAGTAACTAATGAAAGAACATAAATGAGAAATGTTGAAGACAAGCCAAGACAGAAGAACAAGAGAATATGGCACAAGCTAGGGAAAAACCCCAATATGGGGAAAACCCTTGAAAAATTCTTCTTATTATTCAAATCAAATGTACAACAGAGAGAGAGAGAGCTGATAGAAACTATATTGAATTTCCAAGGTGACGACTAGTATCACTGTCCAAATACCAAAGACATGATCTAGAATTCTTCCTTTAAACATCAGCATTCATATTTTGTCCAGATTAGTGGTCAAATGTAGTCAAATCTTTTCCTCAGTGCTGACCTGCTTTAGATATGAACAGAGTTCTGGTTAGGGTTTGTTTTCCTATGAAAACAAACCCTTTTCACTCCTCTAAACATTATTACAAGGATGTGGCTTCCCCTTTTAAGTTACTATCCACAATCTAAGGTTGGTTAGAGCTATAGTTATAGCCTTCCACAACTCGTTAGGGTTAGATGCAGCCCTCCATAGCTTCCTGATGGCAGCGACATAACTGTGACCCCATATCTAGCCTATGTAGGGTTGCGACCTGATTGAAACAACTTCCTTGGAGTTGCAACAATCCTTCTCTAGAGGATTCTCACAATAGGCAGCTCTAAGCTATCCACAGGTCTACGACTGACTTGATGATGGATCTTGGTCTATGGGAGAGGGCTAATAATGCCCAGATTAAGCATCATCTAACCCAGATCTACTCGGCATCTTGTCTAAGGAGGTCGGTCTATATGGAGGAGGGAAATCATGTAACGAAACCCAATACTTCTACTGAGATTATCCTGAAACCAGCAACATTCTACCCATAGTTTCCTTGGCACTACAACAAGAAAATAGACTCACTCAAAATAGACCCAACCTCTATTTTAGCAATTATCCCCACTTGACTGCCTCAGAGATGCAAGAGAGATTTTATATGCCTAAAATGGGTTGGGAGAGAATCCTTATATACAATTTAGAAAAGAATATTTTGATATTTTGGAGGCAAATTCAAAATTCGAATTTTCAAATTTCCTGCCCAAAAAAAATCATGTTTTATAGAATTTATTTTTGAATAAACAAATATTTTCCTGATGCAAATTTGAAAATCTTTAGATCGAAAAGAGGAATTCAACGGGATTATAATCTCCATCAACTGAGCAGACCAAAGTGGAATTTGGCTCTAGTTTCCAATTTTAACACTCCCTCTAAACTAGGGAAAATTCTACCTGCCAATACATCTGCTTCCATAGGTCATCATGCCATTTTGAACCATCTTTACTCTGCTCTACTTTTCTCTGCTGAATAAATATGTGAATAATAAAGAAGAATTGATTGAGACTGAGTCACTAGACCTTGCCACTCTCCATTGATAGAAGTCAGTTCGAAGGTAGAACCTGAATTGATCCCAAATCAAGTAGATAAACACCATGCATCCTAGCATAGGAAGTATGACAATACGTGATGCATCCATTAGTAGTGCTATGGTCCCTAACCACTTTTCCCAAATCATTGGCCATATGAGATGTACTTCCCATGTGTCCCAGACTACATGGGTAGGATTTTGCAGGAACACAAGTAGGGAAATAATATATCACATCCTACACGCAATCACACATAGGGAAAGGAGAATCCACATCCTACAAATACACATCACAATCATATGTAGGGAAATTATGAACCACATCCTATAAACACATATCACAACCATATCTAGGGAAAGGATGAACCACCTCCTACACGGATGAAAAACACCAAGTGAATGGAAAGGATGAACCACCTCTTACACGCATGCAAAAACACTAAGTGCATGCAAAACAATAACAGTAGGAAGAAATATACACGTGGGGAAAGGACGAACCACATCCCACCGACATGTCAACTATCAATCGTAGGGAATGAGCATCCTACATGTGGGGAAAGGATGAACCATGTCCCACCGACATGTCAACAGATGCCTATATGCATCGTCACTGGGGTATCCACGGGAGAAAGTGAACCACTCATCCTGCTCATATGCCATAGGAGAATGTGAACCACTCATTATATGCATATGTCACCAGTAGTAGAGGAATTTGAACCACTCACCCTACACACATGTAAACCATCATGGGTTTCACAGGGGAAGGTGAACCACTCACCCTGTACACAACGCGCTACTAGGAGAAGGTGAACCACTCACCCTATGGTCTCTCATAGATCAATAAGTACCCCAAGTCCCCAGGAATTCCTGGAGCTCAATATTCATCCAAGAATCCCTTCATATAGGGAATGGTGCCAAGCTCCTCTCTGAAAATCAAAACTAAATCATTGGGAGCCTCATAGCTCCATACAATAGCCTATAAACATATTGACTTACAGCAAAGATCTAGTCAACATTTAGCAATCTTCAGCTTCTTGTACATATAGATAGAGAATATATTTGACTGATCTTAATCCCTCTTACACAGGGAGATCGTAGCCTATATTTGTCTTTCTAGGGTGCATAGTGTCCATCAGACAATCTATGAGATCTGACCACTCAAACATGTGATAAAACAGAAGTGTCCTTTGTTGAACCATATACAGTGGTATGTGAAATATTTCTTCTACAATATATAATGATAGTGAGCACAAATGGCTTACTGCAATAGAGTGGCTTCATAGAAATTCAGGCTTGCTCTTTTATACATTCAACCACAATGGTGCTTCCAGAGAACAAACATCAGCCTTTGATTTGTGATACAAAGAAATGAAGATGGTCACCAGGAGATATAGTACTTTTCCTTTTATTAGGCCAATAGTGAACTTCAAATCATACTTGATCTTTAATGAGCAACTATCCAATATATATGTATGAGGCTTATCCTTAAGTTGTCTTAAAGCCTTTGTATCAAGGCATACATCAGCTATCGGATATATATGTATGAGGCTTATCCTTAAATTGTATTAAAGCCTTTCTATCAAGGCATACATCAGAGTTGACTATGATTGGGTTCAATAGCTACTCTATTTTGTGCTTAAGGAAAAATCTAGGTCTTCCATTAAATCCCTACTATTTGGACAAATGTTATCAATAGCTGAGCCCAATCATCATAGCTCCCTCTGAAGCCTTGCATTGGTAATCATCATGAGCTACCCAGATTAGAGATGAGACTTACATGAGGTAATTACATGAGACAATAGAGTGGCTTCATAGAAATTCATGCTTTATGTTTTATACATTCAGTTGCAATGGTGCTTTTAGAGAACATAAATCATTCTTTGATTTGTGATACAAAGAAATGAAGATGGTCACCAGGAGATATAGTAATTTTCCTTTTATAAGACCAACAATGAACTTTATATCATACTTGATCTTTAATGAGCAGCTATCCAATACATATATATGAGGCTTATCCTTAAATTGTATTAAAGCCTTTGTATCAAGGCATACATCAGATATCCAATATATATGTATGAGGCTTATCCTTAAATAGTATTAAATCCTTTGTATCAAGGCATACATCAGACTTGACTATGATTGGGTTCAACATCTACTCTGTTTTGTGCTTAAGGACAAATCTAGGTCTTCCATTAACTCCCTCTTATTTAGACAAATGTTATCGATAGCTGAGCCCAATCATCATAGCTCCCTATGAAGCCTTGCATTGGTAATAATCATGAGCTACCCAAATTAGAGATGAGACTTATATTAGGTAATTGCAACATCAAAATTTTAAGAAGCTTTAGGTCAAAGAAGATAATGCGAAAGACCTTCTTCAATTAGAGAGAAGAGATATCTACCAATATATCAAATTACTGAATTCATGAAGAGGAGGGGTCATTTTATATTAAGACCATTCATTATTAGATCCTTTCTTAGAGCAACCAAGGATGTCAGGGATCTGTAGTGCACATTTATTGAGGCACCTCTGTTGACAGGGTTAGAACTGTTCCAAAGTGCTATGCACTTTTTCTCCAAGCAGTTCTTAAGATTGAAAGCTTCAAATGTGTTGTAGTTTCTTTTGTTGTAGAATATTTGTCACTTCTTCTTAGACTGACATGATATCATGCATATGCATGATGGAAAGGATACCATAGAAGTGCCATAGAGGAGCTGATATAACCAAGCATCTCTATTGTGCAGACTTATATTTCAGATCTTTCAAACTTCCAAGTTCGTTCCCTTTGAGAGACACAGGACTTCTATGACTGACATGACTCTAGTTGAACCTCTGCTCTGAATGAAGATTCATTATGTTAAACAAAATGAACCTCTGCTCTGAACCTCTGCTCTTCTGAGTGTAACTAAAAATATTATATACTCAGTGAAACCACTGTAACTAAAATAAACTTTAACAAGTTGGCTAAGAAGTGTATAAGCTGATGTGGATTGAGAAAATCAAGGGTCTCACGCAAAGGCATATATTCTGTATAGATGCATTTTTATGTTATTATCCAAAATAATGATGAGCCTTGATGATTCATTTTTCTATGACTCCTTTGCTAGCATCCTTTTGTACGGATAATATTGTCAACATACAATCTATGGCCATGACTTTTCCACAACTTAGGTTGTGAGCAAGCCTTATCATCAGAACTTCCAAAACCTTTGACAGAATTCCATGACTTATTTGAACAACAATGCATATTTCAATTCTTCTTTCAAGGCTGACTGAATCTATGTATATTAATAATGGTCTTCCTGAAAATATGATGCCATGCCAATTGAAAACTATATTGAAGAGGGATAGGAGGACACACTTACTGCAGAATATATGATTACTCAGAGTCATAACTGGAGTAATTATAGATCATATTACATGCCTGAGATGATGTTTATAATATCCCGAACCTATACCCTGATTTCCATAACTTGTATATATATATATGTTGCAGCCATACTTTTCACGTGCTGAGAAATTGAGATTGCAATGGGAGATCCATACAAGATATTCACATAGACTGTGGGGCTGTTTCAATTGAGAGTAAACTGAATTATGTATAGTAGGGACCAAGATATAAGAGATTGAGAAATGCCTTCTTCAGAGGAACTGAGATAACTGAGTGGTACCATATAAGATACTGCACTAGGATAGAGATTTCCCAGTCATAGTGATAATTCTTAGAGGATGAGATCTGTTAGCCCCCTATGAATTCCTTAACAAGCAAGCAAGGGGCTAGTTTGTTTTATGAGCCTTCAAGGAATGCATTCCCTTGAAAACACATCATCCTTGAAGCCTTCTATGTTCCCTGCCTTTGAATATTTCCCTATACTGTTATGAAGTCAATAAGCCTCAGTGACTGCAAGAATATGTGTTCCAAAAGGCCTTTATTTTCCCTTTGCATCCCTGCATAATGTCCCATTTTACCCCTTTTTTCCCCTTTTGTCAAATTTCCCCTGTTTCCCTCTAAGTCCCCCTTCACCCTATAAATCATACCCAAATCCCACATCCACCCTTTGTCAGGTTTAATAAGCACTTTTCCTCCCTATCGTTACCCATTCCCAACCTTAAATTTCATTAAAAATGGGCAAAAAACCCACTTTTTGACTTTATAACAGGGCTTAGCCCCTTTCCCGCCAGCCCCAACCACTTCCCCACATATACCCTTAGCTCTAAGACCAAGCGCTTAATGCCTTGGGCACTATTCACATCGGAAACTGGAGTGGAGCGTTAAATTCCTTTGTAAGACTTAAAAACTTCGATGCGATTGCTTTTGCTCTGTAAGACCCGCGACGTATTCTCCACCGTTGATTCCCCTGTAGATTCGACGGTCTGCGCACTCCCCGCCCAATTGCAATCGCAAGTTTCTTTGTGTCACCCCTTCCACTCCTTCCGATTGCGACGCTCCGATCACATTTGGACCATCGATCTTCTCGCCGGATCCAACGGTCCGCGCACTCCTCGCCCAATCGCAATCGCAAGTTTCTTTGTGTCACCCCTTTTGCTCCTTCCGATTGCGACACTCTGATCACATTTGGACCGTCGATCTTCCCATCGGATCCAACGGTCACCGCACTCCCCGCCCAATCGAAATCACAAATGTTAAATGTGTCACCCCGCTGACCTCCCCGATTTTGATCCCCCGATCACTCCGATCGCAAGCATTCCCTGTGTACTCCCGATCGCGCCCGCTCCTTCGATCGCATTGCAACTTCTGTTCTCCCGATTTTGATCACCTCCTCTCCCAATCTCCGATACGATTGACCCCGGGCCCACCGTACCATACCTCCTCCCATTCATAAAATAAAGGGTTTTCCCCTTTGTAAATTCGAAACTTTGTTATATTTCGTTTTTTCAAAGGTTTTCCATATTCCTCATTTCCCAATCGCATCGGAAGTTTCTATATGTGTCACTCCGCCTTACTCCCGACTCCGATTTTCGATTGTGATCGTAACTCCCAGTCCCACCACTAAATTCCTCTGCCATTCATGATAAAAAACCCCTTTTGCCTTTGAAAAACTTTAAAGCTCATTCATTTCATTTATACAAAGGTTTTTCCAATCGCATTGGAAATGTTGTTTCATATGTATATCCCTCCGCCCTGCTCCGATTACGATTGCGATTTCCATATGGGTCCCACCTCGTACGATCATTCCCATCGAATTTCCATTGCATTTCGTTCATTTCCTTTGTATTTCCTCCCTATTCCAAATTTTCATATTTGCACTAAAGTTTAATGTTTTATATTCATCCCGCCAATGTTCATAAATCATCCCGCTGATCAATCTCCGCTGTCGATCCCTGCCACTGGACCACGATCGAATGGTTCACAATGCATTTCTCTGCCAAACCCTATTATTCACCATTTACGCCATATCACTGCATTCATCACCTTTTTTCCATTTGAAACCGCCATTTCTGTCGCCATTGCACCACCTCTTCATGAGTCTCCGCTCCATCCTCCCTCCCATACATTTGATTTCTCAACTCAGTTGTGGGTTTTGCAGAGTACGAGCAGTGAAATGCCGCCATGGATCATATTCATTATTACAGTGGTGCAAAACCAAAGAAAGATCTTTTTAGAGTTTAAAGGTACAAAGAAGAACCCGAGAGGATATCTGAACGCTATTTTCATTAAAATACAGAGTTTGACCGTGCAAAGTCCTTCCGGGTGTAATCAATGCTCAGGGTTTCACATTAGCAGACTGTTCATTCCCTAAGGACCAAGCGCCTATACTGTTCCCTATTTCTATCGTGTTCCTGAAGAAATTTCCACCCAGACCACAGTCCAAAGCTACCAGAGAATTTGTTTCACAAGTATGGCAGACCATTCAGTAATTTATTTACCATTTTGTTTATGCACCAAAAGTATTACAGAGTTCTGCAGCCAAAGTACATCAGGACCATACCAGAGTAAATGGAAGCCGAAGAAGATCATTATTTCATCCAAGACATGCCAAAGATTAATGCATAAGATTTAAAATAGAATGGGCTTCGACCCTCTTTCTTTTCTGAGTTTTAATTCTTCATTTAGTTCTTCACCTACCTCCTCTGCTCTCTTTCAGCTATAAAACTCATGAGAAAATTATTGTAAAGGTTGTTGGTTGGAGATCAGTAGAATGCAAGTTGTTTCTCTTGAGACAAGTTCTCTGTGTAAGATTGTAAGATACGCTGAGGAAGGTTTATCAGGCTGAATATCAAGCTGTAAGTAATGTTTTATTTGACTGGTGTTGCACTTAATATGACAAGCACATTCCTTTGGATCCTGATCTAAAGCTGCGGTGATGTTTTTTTGTCTCTGTGTTTTATTTCATTCCATTTCATTTCTTCTGGCTTGCATCAGAAATCTGGAATAGGATTTGCCCTTGTTAGGCACCCTATGTTTCTGCTCTCCTTGCCTTAATTTTTTCTACTAAATGTGTTATCTAAGAATTAGTTTCAGTTAATTTAACCAGTGTAGTGGATGGCATTGCCTGCTAGATGATGTATGAATTGATGAATCTGTTTCTTAGATGTTCTTGTTAGAATTTAATTGGATGAATTGAGAATACTGAGAGATTAGGACTCTGTCCCTGGCCTCACTAGGATCTTTTTCACTTCAATTAATCCTTTCTAAGTTCCCTCAAGCTGCTCTTTTGCTTCCTTTGAGAGTTGCCTCTGAGTATGTCCAAGCAGGTCTGGAGTTAAATGACCTCTGACCTTATCTATAGACTGAAATTGGTATCCTCTCCTTCTTCCACCTTCTTCCTTATTGTCCCATTCCACCAAATCATTTTAGGATCCAATGCTTTAGATGACTAGCCCAACTGAAAGCCTGCATGTTGAACAACAAGTAAACCCTTTCCTAACTCCATTTATCCAATGGTCTTGATGTGCTCTGATTTACCTCTCCTTTGCCTAGAATCCTCTTTACGCATCCTTGTTTTGTATTGAACCCTTCCTTCCTGATTCCCAACAACCAAACTCACAATCAAACAAACAAACTCCGAGCCTTATAACTAGCCTAATATCTTAATCTTTGAGCCTCAAAGACATACACCTTTGACATATCATAGAGAGATCCCTCTCTAGACCTAGGAGGGGTAGATCCTAGGGTCTAAAAGTGGTTTGATGTTGTCTCATCTTTTGGTATTTCCAACCTTTCCAAAACATGGGAACCCCAACATAATGGCGACTCCACTGGGGAACTTCTGAGTATTGTCCATTGTACTACATCACAAGATCCTAAGAAAACCTAGAAACTCTGGTCAGGTTGGTAGTGAAACACTTCCATTTGCATTCCAACTTCTACACCATTTGGGTGTTTCTCCCACACTCTTAGACAGAGTCTGGAAAGGGCCAGGTAGCCTCCAGATCTCACACTCTTTCAGAGGTGACATATCTGGTAAAACCCCTCACAGTCAATCTTTGGTTTGAGTTTGTTGTGTTTTCGAGATATCTTTGAAGAGAGACATCTCATAAGCACTGTGGTGGACAGTGTAGCCTCCATAAACATCCTAAAACCCTCCACCTGGTGACTCCATAGTTCCTAAAAGATTAAAATACTCCACTGGTGATTAGTAGGCCTACTGATTATCTTGGTTTCACCAAAGACTCCACTGGAAGACCAGCCTGTAGAAGCAACATCAACTACAATAGAAGGAACAAGTAAGTTTAAGTTACTTGGTTGGAAAACAACATTCTGGCTTCCAGAACCATTCACAAAAGAGCTTATCCTGACCCAAACCCACCTGAAATAGTTGATAACCCTGAGAGCATCCTCAGGAAATCACCTACACCTAGAATATCAACTATTTCCAGTCACATCTATAGAGCTAACTCTGCACCAGAAGACCTTACAGCTCTATCACACTTTCATCTTGACCTAGATCTACCTGATAGATTACCAAGAACTAGGTCGTTCAGTGTTCTAGATCAGCCAGAACTTGAGCTTCCTGATTCACCACCTCAAAGTGGTAAACACATTAGGGACAGAGAAACCCCTCCATCTACACCTCCTAATATTCACTTCATTCAAAACTTGGGGCTCTCCCACCCTAAATCTGCTCAACAAACCTCTGTTGATCCTAGTATCCCTACTATCCATATACCAGCTGCTCAAGTTAACCCTTTACCTCATCAAAATATCATCATGGCAACCTGGTATGCGCCTTTGATGTTACCTCAGCCTCTAGTGCCCTTACCAAATGATTATCAATCAAAGATCCCACATTTCAATGCCAAAGAATCCATCACGGCCCAGAAAAATGTAGATAAGATGGAAGATTCTTTTGACTACATGGAGATAGATGATGATACGGTCAAAATGAGAATCTTTGCCCAGAGTATGGGAGGTGATGCGAAGAATTGGTTCAAGGGCCTACCTCCTAATAGTATTCGAGACCTTCCTGCTTTATATCAGACTTTCATAAACAAATGGGACGTTAAGGCCAACCCTCGCCAAATCCTAGCAGAATATATGAACCTTAAAAGAAACGTAGGAGAGAGTGTCCATGACTACACTACAAGGTTCAACAGCGTTTATAACGCCCTTCCTCCACACATGAAACCTCCCCAGGGCATGGCTCTGGTGAAATACCCTGAAGGCTTTGATTCTGACATGGCCTACCAACTTATGGAGAGAGATTACAACACATTGGAAGACATGCAAAAAGGAGCAGTGAGTGTAGAGGATAATCTGATTGAGAAAAGAGCAAGATTGAGAGCTGAGAAGAGGGTAACATATAGAGATGACGTTGTAGCTTCCACATCTGATCCCAAGTATGACCTTTTATCCAAAAACGTGGAAATACTACAACAAATGATGGAAAAAATGGTTGTCACAGTCAGCAATCAAAACAGAAACCAAAATCACAACCAGAACCAGAACTCTAGAAGAAACAATGCCACTCCCAACAGACAAAGAGAATTAGATCAGCATGTTGTCCCTCCATTCCAAGAGAAATTTCTTGATGAAGATGAGGGAATCATAGAAAATTCTGAGGGAAACATAATAAACATGTTTGAAATAGAAGATTCAATCCATAACTATTACACAGAAGAAGATCAGCCCTCACCCTCATATTGGGATGAGGAAAGATCAGAATCTGATGATTACAGACTTGGATTTGAAGATGCCATCATGCAGGTCAGACAGTATGAACTTAGGAGAAAAAAGAGCCTAGACAATTCCAAACCCAAAGCTTCTGAGATTACCATCAAGAAAAGGCCTGAGAAAAATTCTAAAGTGACTGCTGAAAGTAACAAATCAGCGGCTGAGAGTTCTGAGAAGAAAAAGGAAAAGGACAACCAAAACACTGATAAACAGGGTCAACCAACTAGCATCACTAGCATTGCAGTTAGTGCTCCTGATAAAACAATTCCAAACAATGTACATAGTGAGAACCAGCCCACTGATTCAGCCACTAAGGTAGTGGCTAACAAAACAGAGTTGAGCATTCCAAAGAGTCAGTCCAATTTCAATTTAGAAAGTGAGATTGCAAGAATTAAAATCTTTGTCCCACTCTCTGAGTTGGCCACTCAGGATGTATATAAAGGCCAAATTTTGAAAGCATTAAATCTGGGTGAGAATAGTGACACTATAAATCTGAGTGATGATCAACCAGCCCTTTTGTTTGGTCCAAAGATTGAGGGGAAATTTCAGGAAGGGGTAATACCTCATTTTTATATTAGTCTCAATATTCATGATAATATCCTTCATAATGCAATGCATGAGTCTGGTGCCTCACACAATTTGATGCCTAAAGTGGTTATGGAAAGGTTAGGCCTAGAGATAACCCGACCTTACAAAGACCTATATTCATTTGATTCTAGCAGGGTGAAGTATCTTGGCCTAATCAAAGATTTATGTGTGAGCCTTACCCAGATTCCAACCAAATGCATGGTCATGGATGTTGTCATGGCAGATGTGCCACCCAAGTACGGCATGCTATTTTCAAGGTCCTGGGGAGCTAAGCTGCAGGGTACAATGCAGATGGATGGGGCATACGCCATGATCCTTGTTTTTAGCCAACCTAGAAGACTGTACAGGAAGGCACAAATGAATTTCCTGGTTAGTAGCCCTGAAAAGCCTAAAAATTCTCCTTTGTACTCAGTACACACAGACTTGGACTCCTTTATCTTATGCAACGATGAATATTTGGGGGACCCAGCACCAGAAATCATAGATACAAACAGAGGAGTTGAGACCATAGATTTTAACATAATGGCCACTCTGGATTTAGAGGGAAACGAAGAAGGAAACCCTAGACAGTGCACTGAAATGGAAATTCAGAGTGAGCAAAAAACAGAAGGTAAACAACTAACTAGTCATCCCTCACAAACTCATACATCACACGAAGAACTAAATAACCCACAGCCTAGTGCAGACCCTATAGCACAACGTAACGGTGAACCCAACCATAAGGAAAGAAATGATAACAAAATTGAGAGTGAACCCCTGTGGGAGATGAGTTTCGATGGGTCCTGCACAAGAAGAACTGCCGGAGCTGGGGTATGGCTACATAACACAGAGAGCGACTACGCGGAGAGCCATGCCTGCAATCTGCATTTCAAATGTACAAATAATATTGCAGAGTACGAGGCTCTTATCCTGGGCTTGAATCTGTTGAAGAAAATAGGAGCCCGTAGAATATCCATGCAAGGAGACTCTGAGTTGGTGATAAAATAGGTGAACGGTGAATACACAGCCAAACACCCTAGGTTGAGAGAATATAGGAACAATGCCATGGACATATTGAAAACATTTGTTGAATAGGAATCAGTGTTTGTTCCTAGAAATTAGAACGTCATTGCGAATGGATTAGCTTGCCTAGCCAGTTCATACCCTAAGACTCCAACTGACCAACAAATCATAATACAAACCAGATTCAGACCTGTAGTGTCGGATAACGAAAAATACTGGAAGGTCTTTGAGGGCGACAAATAGATTGAATATTTCGTGATAGGCAGAAATGAGTTTGAGTTTTCCGATTCAGACTCTACGTTTAGTGATAACTGCCTAAGTGAGGAACCCTCAGACGAGGAAGAAACTACACCCCACGATGTAGAAATAAACACTTTAAATGAAGAAACTGAAAATTCAACCATAGAGTGTGAAAACGCAGACAGTGAAGAATTAGAGGTGCTGCAGGCCAGAGAGAGGAACATACCTCGAGGTCTGGCGCCTTTCGAGGACCTGTTTGACTTCGATGATGTGGCAAAAAAACCTACCATAGAACACGCAGACTCTGACGTTGAAGAATGCAACATAGGCACAAAGGATAATCCCAAAATGATTAAATTGGCTAAATCCTTACCCGTGGAAATGAAAAAGAAGTAAATTGACCTATTTAAAGAATTCAGTAATGTGTTTGCGTGGAGTTATGAGGATTTAAAGGCCTATGACACAAACATTATACAGCACAAAATACCTTTAAAGGAAAATTAGAAACCCTTCAGGCAGCAACTTCGTAGGATAAACCCAAAACAATTGCCTGCAGTGGAAAAGGAGATTAAAAAGATGTATGAGGTAGGCATAATTGTACCTATAAGGTTCTCTGATTGGGTATCCAACCTAGTGGCTGTGAGAAAGAAAATAGGGGAGATCAGGCTGTGCATTGATTTCAGGAATCTTAATAGAGCCTCACTCAAAGACAATTACCCTTTGCCAAAAATGGAACACATCCTTCAGAGGGTAGTAGGCTCAAAAAGGATATCCCTGATAGATGGGTTTTCAGGTTACAACCAAGTCTTAGTAATCCCAGAAGACCAACTCAAGATAGCCTTTACCACTCCGTGGGGCACCTTTATGTATGTAAAAATGCCTTTTGGACTGATGAACGCTGGTGCAACCTTCCAAAGAGAAATGGATATAGATTTTTCAGATGAGATAGGACACTTCATTGTTATTTACTTGGATGACATAACAGTCTATTATAAGACTGAAGAAGAACACCTAAAACATCTAAGAAAAGTGTTTGAAAAATGTAGAAGGTTTGGTCTGTCATTGAATCCTAAAAAGACTGTATTTGGGCTGCAAGAAGGAAAGCTTCTTGGCCACATTATATCAGAAAAGGGAATTAGGATAGACCCACAAAGAGTTGAGGGAATACTACAAATCACACACTCGAGAAACATCAAGGAATTACAGTCCTTCATTGGGAAGATTAAATTCCTTAGGAGGTTTATTCCCAATCTAGCTGAACACCTTAGGAATATGACTAACATGCTGAAGAAAGGTGTAGGAGTTAAATGGACTGTTGGAGCTAAACAATCTTTTGAATCAGTAAAACTTGCACTCACCTAAGATCCTATTTTGATTAGCCCTGATTTCTCAAAATATTTCCTGATATTTTCATTTGCCTCTGAGCATACAGTGGCTGCAGTCCTACTGCAGAAAAATCCAGAGGGAATGGAACAGCCAATTGCCTTTTTTAGCAAAGCACTAAGAGATGCACCCTTGAAATAAAACATAATGGAAAAACAGGCTTATGCCTTAGTCAAGGCCTTAAAATAATTTAGGGTGTACATATTGCATTCCCACACCATAGCTTATGTGCCTAACATAGTAGTCAAAGATATATTGTCCCAAGACCCAGATGGGAAAAGGGGAAAATGGATTTCTGTGATCCTAGAATACGACCTTGAGATAAAACCCACAAAACTAATCAAAGGTCAGGGCTTAGCTAAGTTAATGGCTGAATCGAGTCTGCAAGCCCTTGAAATTAACATAGTAAATGCCTTGGATGAGCAGCAGGGATTTCCTGATCCCACTGTTGAAGAAAAGTTTCAGAGCTCTCCTTGGTATTCTAACATTCTATTTGTGCTTACACACCTCAATGCCCCACCTGAACTGTCAAAGACCAAGGCCAGATTCCTAAAACTAAAAGCCAGAAGCTATTTCATTATGAATGAAAACTTATATTGGAAAAATCCAAATGGCCTATTTCTTAAATGTTTGCCAGAAAGTGAGGTAGAGAGGATTAAACAATAATTCCATGCAGGAGAGTGTGGAGGCCACCTGAGCTGGAAGGCCACTGCAAACAAAATACTCAGAGCTGGTTACTACTGGCCTACGCTCTTCAATGACATTCATAAGATGATAATTTCCTGCCACAAATGCCAGATTTTTGAAGGCAAAAGAAAACTCCTCCCCTTACCTCTATAACCCATCACTGTTGAAGGTCCCTTTATGCAATGGGGCCTAGATTTCATAGGATAAATTCATCCTGCTTCCTCTACACAACACAAATGGATCTTAATAGCCACAGACTACTTCACTAAGTGGATAGAGGCCATACCTACTAGGAATACCACAGATTTAGTCATCATTAGGTTCCTAGAAGATCACATCCTCTCTCGGTTTGGCTGTCCAAGGAAAATAATCACTGATAACGCTGTTTCTTTTGGGTCCAAGAAAATGGTTGATTTTTGTCATAGGTATTAAATAACACTTGGTCATTCAACTGCCTATTATCCTCAAGGTAATGGCTTAGCTGAATCATCAAACAAAAGCCCGGTGACCATCATCAAGAAGCTATTGGAAGAGAACAAAAAGTCATGGCATAACAAGTTAGTGCATGCCATGTGGGCTGACAGGCTTACAACAAAGAAGTCCACTGGCATGTCACCATATCAGCTAGTCTATGGGACATAAGCAGTTTTTCCTACCAGTTTGGGTGTACCAATGATCAAACTTGTCCAAGAGATCCAGACAGAAGAAGACAGTATGGTGAGAAGGATAAACCAGACAATTCATCTCCAACAAACAAGGGAAGAAGTTTACAACAGAGCAGTGAAAGTTCAGGAAAATATAAAGAAGTTGTTTGACAAAAGAACCAAAGCTGCTGATTTCAGAATTGGAGATAAAGTTATGAAATGGGATTCAAGGAGAGAGGATAAAGGAAAGCACAGTAAGTTTGACAGTCTGTGGCAAGGTCCATACATCATCCAGGCCACTGTGGGTCCAAATGCCTTCTTCCTACAAGAATTAGATGGTACAGAGCTGTTTGGGGGTTCTGTCAATGGCAGGATTCTCAAACACTACTTCTACTGATTTCCAATTTCCAGTTTCCATTTCCATTGTACATACCATTGCAGTATTTTGTTTTCAAGAAAAAGAGAAAATGTTCCAAAAAGCAGAGAGAAAGGAGAGGTTCAGACATGCTCAAAACATGAACCTATGAAGTACAAAGATTGGCTCTAATATGATCAAAACCTGAGCCAAAGGAAGCAAAGAAGCTGGTCCTAACATGCTCAAAATCTGGGCCAGCAAAGAAGAAAGAAAAATCAGCTCTGACATGCCCAAAACCAGAGCTGAAATGAAGAAAAGAACGTGACTCTAACAAACTCAAAACTTGAGTCACAAAAATAAAGAAGGATGCTTCAGGATTTCAGATTCCAAGCCTTCACAGTTTTGTTTTCAGTTTTCTGCAAATTTCTGTCCATGTGCAACTGTCTTTATGCCTTGGATCTACAGCAAACTAGACTGTCTAATCCTAGTTTGACTGTTTTTAAATTTATGTTGTAGAATGTAGAGAAGAAATCTGCTGGACAGTTTAATCCCAGCAGATATTAGATTAGTTCGAGAAACATATGAGACCAACAGTCTAATCTGGTCTCATGGAGCAATAAGGGTATATTTAGAATAGGTTTATTTTCTATTATAAAAATAAATGATGTAAAGGGTCTTCTAGTTCAAATGCACCCTAGAAGAAAAAAATGCCAGGATTGTAGGATGGGTAGATAGATTGTTTGGGAGTGTTTCTGCTGATCTATCGTATTTGTGGCAGCTGAAAATCAAAGAAAAAAGGTGGCTTAAGCAGCAGGCATCTGGCCTACATGAAAGATCATTTTCTGAATTCTTGACTCCTTCAAGAAGAAGCCATCGCCATGTGGAGCCACTATTAGCCCCCTATGAATTCCTTGACAAGAAAGCAAGGGGCTAGTTTGTTTTATGAGCCTTCAAGGAATGCATTTCCCTTGAAAACACATCATCCTTGAAGCCTTTTATGTTCCTTGCCTTTGACTGTTTTCCTCTGCTGTTATGAAGTCAATAAGCCTCAGTGACTGCAAGAATATGTGTTCCAAAAGGCCTTTATTTTCCCTTTGCATCCCTGCAGAATGTCCCATTTTACCCCTTTTTTCCCCTTTTGTCAAAGTTCCCCTGATTCCCTCTAAGTCCCCCTTCACCCTCTAAATCATACCCAAATCCCCTTTAAATCCCACATCCACCCTTTGTCTGGTTTAATAAGCACTTTTCCTCCCTATCGTTACCCATTCCCAACCTTAAATTTCATTAAAAATGGGCAAAAAACCCACTTTTTGACTTTATAACAGGGCTTAGCCCCTTTCCCGCCAGCCCCAACCACTCCCCACATATACCCTTAGCGCTAAGACCAAGCGCTTAATACCTTGGGCGCTAATCGCATCGGAAACCGGAGCGAAGCGTTAAATTCCTTTGTAAGACTTAAAAACTCTGATGCGATTGCTTTTGGTCTGTAAGACTCGCAATGTATTCTCCACCATTGATTCCCCTATAGATCCGATGGTCCGCGCACTCCCCGCCCATTCGAAATCGCAAGTTTCTTTGTGTCACCCCTTCCGCTCCTTCCGATTGCGACGCTCCGATCACATTTGGACCGTCGATCTTCCCGCCGGATCCAACGGTCTGCGCACTCCCCACCCAATCGCAATCGCAAGTTTCTTTGTGTCACCCCTTCTGCTCCTTCTGATTGTGATGCTCCGATCACATTTTGACCGTCGATCTTCCCACTGGATCCAACGATCACCACACTCCCCGCCCAATCGCAATCACAAATGTTAAATGTGTCACCCCACTGACCTCCCCGATTGCGATCCCCCGATCACTCTGATCGCAAGCATTCCCTGCGTACTCCCGATCGCGCCCGCTCCTCCGATTGCATCGCAACTTCTGTTCTCCCAATTGCGATTATCTTCGCTCCCTCTCTCCGATGCGATTGACCCTGGGCCCACCGTACCATACCTCCGCCCATTCATAAAATAAATGTTTTTCCCCTTTGTAAATTCGAAACTTTGTTATATTTCGTTTTTTCAAAGGTTTTCCATATTCCTCATTTCCCAATCACATCGGAAGTTTCTATATGTGTCACTCCGCCTTACTCCCAACTCTGATTTCCGATTGCGATCGTAACCCCCGGTCCCACCACTAAAGTCCTCCGCCATTCAGGATAAAAAACTCCTTTTGCCTTTGAAAAAGTTTAAAGTTCATTCGTTTCATTTATACAAAGGTTTTTCCAATCGCATCGGAAATGTTGTTTCATATGTATATCCCTCCACCCCGCTCCGATTGCGATTGCGATTTCGATATGGGTTCCACCTCGTACGATCATTCCCATCGCATTTCCATTACATTTCGTTCATTTCCTTTGTATTTCCTCCCTAGTCCAAATTTTTGTATTTTCACTAAAGTTTAATGTTTTATATTCATTCCGCCAATGTTCATAAATCATCCCGCTGATCAATCTCCGCCGTCAATCCCCGCCACTGGACCACGATCGAATGGTTCATGATGCATTTCTCCACCAAACCCTATTATTCACTGTTTACGCCATATCACTGCATTCATCACCATTTTTCCATTTGAAACCGCCATTTCTGCCGCCATTGCACCACCTCTTCATGAGTCTCCACTCCATCCTCCCTCCCATACATTTGATTTCTCAACTCAGTTGTGGGTTTTGCAGAGTAAGAGCTGTGAAATGCCACCATGGCTCATAGTCATTGTTACAGTGGTGCAAAACCAAAGAAAGATCTTTTTAGAGTTTAAAGGTACAGAGAAGAACCCGGGAGGATATCTGAACGCTATTTTCATTAAAATACAGAGTTTGACCGTGCAAAGTCCTTCCCGGTGCAATCAAAGCTCAGGGTTTCACATCAGCAGACTGTTCGTTCCCTAAGGACCAAGCGCCCATACTGTTCCCTATTTCTACCGTGTTCCTGAAGAAATTTCTGCCCAGACCATAGTCCAAATCTACCAGAGCATTTGTTTCACAAGTATGGCAGACCATTCAGTCATTTATTTACCATTTTGTTTATGCACCAAAAGTACTACAGAGTTCTGCAGCCAAAGTACATCAATAAATGGAATCCGAAGAAGATCATTCTTTCGTCCAAGACATGCCAGAGATTAATGCATAAGATTTAAAACAGAATGGGCTTCGGCCATCTTTCTTTTCTGAGTTTTAATTCTTCATTTAGTTCTTCACCTACCTCCTCTGCTCTCTTTCAACTATAAAACTCATGAGAAAATTATTGTAAAGTTTGTTGGTTGGAGATCAGTAGAATGCAAGTTGTTTCTCTTGAGACAAGTTCTCTGTGTAAGATTGTAAGATAGGTTGAGGAAGGTTTATCAGGCTGAATATCAAGTTGTAAGTAATGTTGTATTTGACTGGTGTTGCACTTAATATGACAAGCACATTCCTTTGGATCCTAATCTAAAGCTGCAATGATGTTTTTATGTGTTTGTGTTTTATTTCATTCCATTTCATTTCTTCTGGATTGCATCAGAAATATGGCATAGGATTTTCCCTTGTTAGGCACCCTATGTTTATTCTCTCCTTGCCTTAATGTTTTCTACTAAATGTGTTATCTAAGAATTAGTTTTAGTTAATTTAACCAGTGTAGTGGATGTCATTTCCTGCTAGCTGATGTATGAATTGATGAATCTGTTTCTTAGATGTTCTTGTTAGAATTTAATTGGATGAATTGAGAACACTAGGATATTAGGACTCTATCCCTGTCCTCACTAGGATCTTTTTCACTTCAATTAAACCTTTCTAAGTTCCCTCAAGTTGCTCTTTTGCCTTCCTTTGAGAGTTTCCTCTGAGTATGTCCAAGCAGGTCTGGAGTTAAATGACCTCTGACCTGATCTATAGACTGAAATTGGTATCCTCTCCTTCTTCCACCTTCTTCCTTATTGTCCCATTCCACCAAATCATTTTAGGATCCAATGCTTTAGATGACTAGCCCAACTGAAAGCCTGCATGTTGAACAACAAGTAAACCCTTTCCTAACTCCATTTACCCAATGGTCTTGATGTGCTCTGATTTACCTCTCCTTTGCCTAGAATCCTCTTTGCTCATCCTTGTTTTGTATTGAACCCTTCCTTCCTGATTCCCAACAACCAAACTCACAATCAAACAAACAAAATCTGAGCCTTATAACTAGCCTAATATCTTAATCTTTGAGCCTCAAAGACATACACCTTTGACATATCATAGAGAGATCCCTCTCTAGACCTAGGAGGGGTAGATCCTAGGGTCTAAAAGTGGTTTGATGTTGTCTCATCTTTTGGTATTGCCAACCTTGCTAAAACATGGGAACCCCAACAAGATCCATTTAAGGATCAGAGAAACATGTCTTTTTGATGATTTTATTTTTCCGAAAAATTACTTTAACCCTTCAAGCAGGGAACCATAGTAGAAATACCTTAGTGATCAAGGGATCTTATTCATGCTACCCTGTTTCTCAAAGGAGTTTATTCCATTCCTACCCTACTATAGCATGTGCAAAATGAGGGTGCTACTTGAAATCATTGATCCAGTGCAACGACCTTAAAACTTCACCAATAGAATGTTTTCTTTCCCTATGCTTAGTTATCATGCAAAATAATGAAACATTAAAATTCCAACATTCATAGGTTGGGTTTTCTATCACTGATGGCTTGAACAAGAATTTGGGTACCTCCAAATCAACGGTACCTTCAAAGTTCAAACACATGTAAGTGTTGGCATAAGCTATTACAGGATCTTTCCATCCAAGATTGCATAGGACTGTAATAATTATTCCTCATTAACTTTGAAAAATATCCTTTTCTACCACTTCAGAGTACATAATGTTTTTATGTTCTATCCCTCATGAAATATTGGCTCCATGGGATAATATAGCATGTTGTTTTGGTAACTCTGTATCAGGGAATGTGAGTGATAGACACATATCAACCATTGTGGGATTAGATCCTGCTGTCTTAGGCACATAATTTCTTTTGAAAATTTGCATCCACGCCTCTATCAATCCATTCTTTGCCATTATCTATTGCATTAATTATATAGCATCCAGTGGAAAATTGCCAACCCAATGGTTGTTGAGACTGTGTATTCACTATTTTTACAGAGCTAGAAGCGTTTTGAAAGAATTTTTCATGAATAGTAATTTTCCCAAGTAACACCTACACACCAAGGTTATTGCTTCTAGTAGATAATTATGTCCTTGTCTTCAAGAATTTAGAACCAATTTCCTTCACGTTGAAGACATTACTCCAATCTAAGTCTATTATAAGCACACATATTTCACTAGACAAGATCATGAAAATGGCATCCAATATGTCAATGGTGGATATTTGAAACTTCCAAACTATTGTTTCACTAGGATACTGACATTGTTTTAGATTGTATGAAACTAAAATTCCTTGAATGCAACATAATTGGTAGCACCTGCCTCTTGCAATCATCAAGACAGAAATTCAAGATGGAATTGAATCTCATGATCTTTTCCATACACAAGTTCTTAGGATTAAGGTTGAGAAAAGACTTAATGATTAGTGAACTTTCAAGAATCAGATGTTGATCCCTTGGATTCAAAGAAATGCTCAGAAACATGTGCTAGTATCACTTGTAGTGGTTTTATATTAAACCCAACCTCTAGGTCTATAGTGTCACCATTTTTATCCTTTATAGATGCAGAGACAGACAACCATTCTAATGTTTTCTTCAAAGGATGTCATGCCTCCAATTTATTTTTAGTGTCATTTTGGCAAGGTCTCCTATGCATATGTGGAAGTCACGGTGCTTGCAAAATGAGGTGAACTAGAATGTATTAGTTACAAGCTTGGCATGAACCCTATATTGCTTCTAGAGACCAAGAGTAATATAGATAGAGTATATATTAAAGGCTGTATATAAATCATTCTAAAAGTTTGTTATACTAGTCTACCTTGTTCTACTATGTTGAATATTATAATTTTTTCTTTATTTAACCATCGAAGCTAATTATTATTGTTTACATCTGTTTTCCCTTTACCAATAAAATTCTATTGAGAATTTGAACTCCAATTTCTGTGGTTTCATAATCATTGAAAATGGGTACCATAATGCCTGCATATTGTAGTATAGGAATGCCATTAATGTGAAATAGAAACAATAGATCACAAAATACTAATAGCAAGAAATGAATGACTTCAGTACAATGTGTCCTTTAGTTGTGAAGAGCAGTCATTGGCATATTTGTTTGGCATTGATTTCTTTGGTGTAATTGTACTGCAAATAGGAATCTCTTGTTAATATGATATAGTGATTGGACAATGCCTAAAATATTTCCTGCTACTGGGGATTATATTCTTTAGAAACAAGTAAAATTGGTGTCTGAGATGAACTCTTCAGTTGTTGGCATTGTCATGCAACCCCCAGATAATCATGTTGCCACTGCACCCACTAGGCATTTTCATTCTTTATGTGGCATGCCTTTATAAAGAAAAACATACATCCATATTATGATTGGAGAATACTATGATGGTGCCTTCCCTAAGGGCAAGCTTATAGATCAAGGTGCTTTTAAATACATCTTGGCTCCATTCATCCTCCACTCTATTCCATGTGATGGTTTTGTGTTCCAATACACCAAGATATAATTAATGAGGGGCATAGTTGTTGTAGCTCACTAATAAAATTGCATGAATACGTCAAACAAAACCCCAATCTCTAGCACTTTGCAATCCTATACTTTACTTTCCCATGTATACAACTAGGAAAAGGAATTCCTCTAAGAATACTAGTAACTTTTTGATGGCCAACATCAAATTCCACATTCAAGTTGCAACCACATGAAAAGAGCTTTAGTGAATAGCTTCATTTTAACATGAATCAGCCCCCAACCTCTAATTATTAGTCTATTTAACATGTTGACAACATTTCAAGGTTCTGTTATATTTAACCATGCTTTATATACACCACCTTTCTCATCACATAATGTAGCCAATACAGCCAATCCGTTCAATGACAGACAACATGTCCTCGCAATCAACTAGTTTGAAACAATTAACTTGTATTAATATTATTAATTTCCCTACACTTGAGCTTCATAAAGTTAAAACAATAAGAAACCTTCACCCTCCCTAAATATCTTGACCAAACTTTGCATCACTGCTTTGAAGTGAAAGGATATCTATATTAACTTTACACCATTGTTGACTTAATGTTACAAAAATTCCCCTTGTTACATGAATCATTGTAGGGGTTTTTTCTGGCATTGACTCAGACTCAATTGATTGTTACCAAATTTGGCCTTACGGGTAGTTCCTAATAGAACTTCAAACAAATACAACCATATCTTTTTTCCCATATAATTATGATATGGACTAAAAAAGCCTCTAGATCTGTCTTCAACAATAAATACGAAATTGTATCTGTTTGAATGGAAGGAGACAAAAATAAATAGTCCATGAAAAAATGTGTTTGCTTTTAATAGTGGATTCAGTTCACTATTGATGTCTGAATCAAACTTGTTATCAATGGAATAATTAGCTAATTGAATACACCCAGGAGACAGTCATTCCCAAAAATAAATAAGCAGTAGCACTCTTGCATCTAAAAAAATGTACAATGCAAGTTGTCATTCTAACCACACAACTTTCTGTGCAAAATGAAATGATGGCATAACTATATGAAAAAAAAATTGATGATATTAAACCATTACCAAGAGTCATGGTTTTAGAAGAGAGTTAAAGAAATAAATGCATATTTTTTTCCCCATATACCTATACTTGTGCAGCATGCTAGAGTCTTTGTTGTGAAACCAGCTCCAAAAATAGAAGAAAAGAGATATCAACGCCTTAGAAATAAGCCACTTCGAGGGGGAAACCTCCAATAAATTGCATGAATGAACAATTATTGGATGATACAATTTAAAAATCCTCCTTTCTATATATAGGAGTCCATGGGGCCACAATGTAATCCTAGCCGACCTAACAATAATAATTTAACAGCACAATAATAACAATATGGGGGTTACAAGGGTACAATAATAACAATAAGGGGATTACAATAACAACAATAAGGGACTATACTAGTAATAAAGGGACCTAACATGCCCCTATCCTTCAAAAAAGTGTTGTCCTAAATGTTTGAGTAGCTCTGGGTGCTTCTGTATAAAATTCTCATCCTCCCATGTAGAATCTTCAGTGGGTAAGTTCTTCCACTTGATGAGGTACTCTGAAATTGATCGATTTCGTAGCTGTCGAGTTCTTGTTTCCGTGACCACTTCAGGTTCCAATATGATTTTTCCTTCCTCATCAAGTTCTGGCAATATTGTTTGAACTGGAAGATTTTCACCTATAACCTTCTTTAAGCATGAAACATGAAAATTGGATGCACTGTGAAATTTGGATAATGGTTCAGACTTGTATGCCATAAAGAATGTATTTTGCAACAACTTAAATAGGACCATATCAAATACACTATTATCCTTCAGCTTGCTTGAGGAGATTTATTTGGATGGTTGTGATTTAAAAATACCCAGCTTCCCACATCATACTGCGATGTTGATCCCCCGCTTCCGTTGTTCATTCGCATTGGAACAAATTCAGGTTTTCCTTTAAGAGTTGGAAAACTTCTTATTGATGCTCGATGTGATATTCCACTGCTTCAACCTTCAAATTGTCTCTTAAAGATGATTTGATGGATGGTGGACGATGTGTAGTCAATTTAGAGTCCTAAATTGCTAACATAAATTATCAACCAGGGCTAGTAAACTGATGAAGTGTGGTGCACTATATGTGCTTAAGTGACCTCTTCCTTACTTCGTTGTATGTGTTTTTCTTATTGTTTTTATTTTAATGCAATGAGGATCTTCTATCAAACTCAAAAATGAAATGAAATGAACTAAATGTAATCTACCTCCGGAGTGCTCTAACTAAATTAACATGCAACTAGTCTATGGAATTCTACAGTCCATCTTGTTCATGATGACTGATATTTTGGAAGAATTTGTAAAACAGTCCTGGCTGTATTATCTAATGCAATTGAACATAAACGTAAAACTGAAAGAAAATACAATTAAAATCTAAGACACCATAGCTATTTCTTACTCATTGTTATGATATTTTGGAAGAGCTTTGTAAGAGTAAGAATGGCTATGCCACTTAGTGTAAACAAGCAACTAAATCCTACAATACCACAGTTATGCCTTATTCATCATAATGATATTTTAGAAGATTTTATTATAGTAAGTCTAACTGTGACAATTAATGAAAGGAATTGCAACTAAAAATGCTAATTAACTCAATATAATACAACCAAATCTTTTTCATCTAATAATGATATGTTGGAAGAGCGTTTTAAGAAAAAGAATGATTGTAAGATAATGAGGATCTTTTAATCTAATTGCAAAATAGAAAATGCTAATTAACTCAACATAATACAACCAAATCTTTTTCATCTAATAATGATATTTTGGAAGAGCGTTTTAAGAAAAAGAATGATTGTAAGATGATGAGGATCTTTCAGTTAAACAAATAATGCAAGACATGAATTAAAAGCTACTTATCTAGAAAGCATGTAGAAGCCTCCTTGGATAGCAGGGGCCCTCTGCTACCAATTTGGTGAAGTCCTTCATCTCCTTAAAGTTGTAATCAAAACAGCATCAAAGAACTGAATTTCTCTATTGAAAAACTCACAAATCTACATCCCATTCCATCTTGAACTTTATTACAAAAGACTCTCTTCCTTTCTCTCTTCTCCTATTTTTCACTACTTTTTCATTACCCATGATAGGAGAAAGCTTCTCATATTTATACAAAATATGAGGAGTCATCTCATTAATGAGAGTCCATGAATCTCTCCCTCCATCTCTAGAGTTACAATCAAAATAGGAAATGATAAGACGCATGTCTTTCTAGAGTTTCAACACAACTAAGAAATGAGACACATATCCTCTTAGAGTTTCAATACAACAAGGAAGTGAGACACATATCCTCTTAGAGCTTCAATACAACAAGGAAGTGAGACACATATCCTCTTGATCCCATAATCTTCTCCAACCAAATTCGAATTTGGCCTTAGAGTGCCACATAAGGGTCTTCTAGAAGTCTCCTTTTGACCTACACATGTCACAAAACTCATAACACACATATAGATATATGAAACTATGTTAATTTTCTAGTTTCTAATCATAAATTCACTTAAAATACATAAAATAAATAACTTTGGAAAACAAGGATCCTAACCCATATACTTATGAAAATGGTTACTTGATGTAGGGTTTTAGGTCAAATGGCTATGAAATAAGAGCTAAATGGTTATGACATAATGGAAATATGTATGAATATGGAGAACATTTTTGAGACTCAATGTCGTACTATATCCATAAAGTGCCATAAATGGGGTCATTTTTGCTGCAGTATGGAAGGAAGTGTTATACTACCATTCAACGAGAGGTAACCACTTGACCCATTGTGTTTGTTTATCAGATACAAAACAACGAAGATATCCTTCCAAACATTTATTTACTATCTCAGTTTGACCATCAGATTGAGGATGATAAGATGAGCTATGAGCTAATTGAGTACCCAAACAAGCAAATAACTCCGTCCAAAAATTTCCAGTAAAAATGGGATCTCTGTCGCTCACAATAACCCTTGGGCTTCCATGTAGCTTTTGAATTCTGTCCATAAATGTAGTAGCAATCGTACTTGCTTTAAATGGATGAGATAATGCACAAAAGTGTGCATACTTGGTAAGTCTATCAACTACCACCATGATGACACTTTTTCCTTCAGACTTAGGTAAACCTGTGATAAAATCCATTGAAATCTCCTCCCAACATTGACTTGGAATGGATAAAGGTTGTAGAAGTCCCGGGGTCTTAATTGTTTCCACTTTATTCTGCTGGCAAACCAAACATTCTGCCACAAACTTTTGAATATCGGATTTAAGGCCATCCCAAAAAAATTCTTTCTTCACCCTGTGGTAAGTTTTTAAAAATCCTGAGTGTCCTCCTAAAGGAGAAGTGTGCAATTCCAGAAGAATCTTTTGTTTTAGTTGGGAATTCTTACAAAGATATAAGCGATCTTTGTACCATAAGGAATCATTTTTCCAACCAAATGTATCAGATGTACTAGGATCTTGCTGCAAATTTTGAATGAGTGTCCACACTTCTTCATCCTTCTTCCATTCATCCCTTGCTTCGGTTATCCAATCTGGTTGGATAATAGAAATGGCACAAAGCAATGCTTCTACCTCTTCATTCTTTCTTGAGAGTGCATCTGCAACAACATTTAGCTTCCCTTTTTTGTAGACTATTTCAAAGTCATAACCCAACATGTGGATATGAAATGATGTCCCTTCCCCCCCAACTAATGATATGAAAATGTGAAAAGGGGAGTGAAGAATTTTTCCAAAGTTACAATTTTAGCATTCTAATGAATTACATGACTAAAAATTAGAAAACAACATACCTTCACTTACCTTAAATGTGGATGAGTTGTGTATGTGTGGTGGCTGCAAAATTCTGATCATATTCTTCTTCAAGTGGCTGAACAAGAGGAGTCATGGATAAAGAGATAAGATGACTTTTTATTGCTCCTACAAAAACTTGCTGAATCTGCTCCAAAATGCTGAAAATAATAATCTTCATGTCTTCAAAACTCATTGGCACAATTCCTACTATGTGAAAAGATGTTCTGATGTCGAACATAGTAGACAATTGTTGACTTAGTGGCCATTAATGGATGCCACTAGTCAACACGAGAACTCTCACCATTGATGACAATGAGAGTCAAGATGCCCAAACACATCTTGCTAGGTACGAATGATTTTGCCGATGTCGAGTCACCTAGAAGATCTGACGAACAAGGGACATTAATGTATTCTCATTGTTTGTCAGCATGAGAACTTGCCATTAAGACATGCAAGCCTCAAGGTGTTTTTACAAAGAACTTAGACTCAAAGGACTATGGACTCAATAATTTGCATTGAAGCAGGGCTTATTTGCGGAATGAAAATGACAAGAAATGGAAGATGAAAATGGAAGATGGCAATGGAGAGTAGAAATGGAAATGGGCAATAAGCATGTGAATGAGAAATGGCAATGGGCAATAAGCATGTGAATGAGCCTCTTGCTTTTATTTGTGGTTATGAATGGACAAAAAGAAATGGAAAGTGGATGTGAATGTAAATGAAAAATATGAAGTGAAATGAGGTGAATGGTTTATTATGAGGTATGGATGTGATGGAGACAATAGTATTTGAAAGTTTTTCAAGTGTTTGGATCTGATTTTGCATCAGCATATTTCCTCTTTGTTGCTGATCATCCTCTTATGAAACAAATTGGTTTCTTAGAGAGACACCATTCTCTTGTAGTCATTTGTCCTTCCTCCTGGAACCTGCAAAAAAAACTAATACTTCTTCTGCAATGGAATGTAAGATTATCAAAGGAGAGAGGTGATCAATCTCTTTAGTTATGATATTTACACACAAAACTAAGAATTTGTATTAATGAAACAAGTTCTCAAAGGAAAAATCAAAAGAATTTATACCTGTTTTGGAATTAGTGCCTCAAGTTGAATGTTGCTTCTTTTCAGCAATTTATTTCATTATTTACCATTTCAAACTCTAATGATGGATTTCTCACTATGTAGATCTTGTTGAGACCTTTCCAACGATACTTGAATCATCAAAACATGATTTTGTATGAGAAAGTTAGGCTGATTTGAACAATGAGTTTTTTCTGCTGCGGAATTGGACTTTAGCTGCAGAATGTCGACGGTTTCTGTAGCTAAAAATCTTGAATAAAAAGTTAGCCATTCATCTTTCCTCTTCAGTCCAAAATTAATCAATACCTTCAGAAAAAGTGAACAAATAACTTATTCATTTCATTGATTCAAAATTATTGATTTTTTTTTTTTTTTTTTAATAACAAAATTGAAAAAGAGAAATGCATTTTATTTTTTTTTTAAATAACAAAATTAAAAAAAATACAATTTTTTTTTTTTTTAATATTATATATGTTACATTTAAAAAAAAAAAAAAATATATATATATATATATATATATATATATATATATATATAATTTTATTAAACAAAACAATTTATTAAATAAGGAAATTAAAATAAAAAATAAAAACTAAAAACACGAATGCCATTCTCCTATTGTGAACCACCATCTCTGCTCTAGACCGAAAACATAAAAGAGAAACATTGCAAGTGATGCTAGAAGAAGATAACTGATGAAATCCATACATAAGAACGGAAAACCCTGCTAATAATCTGTTGGTGTTTTGCTTTTACTTCACGTTCCTTTACAATTGGCACAGCAAAATAATGAAGGAATGAAAGCGAAAGCAATGTGACAGATTGAAATTGAATGCCATGATAGACTTCGATTTCGTTTAAAATTCGTCTTCT